>CM042170.1:17162819-17215319 GCA_023376005.1 Doryteuthis pealeii | reverse complement strand
TTCTGTTTGTCCATATGTTGCATCTGCTGTTATTGGCTGCCATAATTAATCTGTCTTTGATCTTTTTTGTGTATTCTTCGAATCCTTGGATTGTGGCCTCTACGCACTCCTTTATGTTGGCAAGACCTCTTCCACGTTCCTTTCTTGATACATATAGCCTACCTCTATCGTTTCTAGGGTGTAAAGCCTTGTGTATTATCATTAATTTTCTAGTCTTTTGGTCAATCTGTCTGAGTTCCTCTTTTATCCATTTTAAGAATTGCATAGAGTATCTTATAATAGGGACGGCCCAGGTATTTATTCCTTTTGTGAGATTTCTGCTGCTGAGCTTGGTTTCTAGGAGTTTTCTTGTTCTCTTGAGGCATTCTTTTTTTAAAACTTTCCCTTTCATCTCTGCTTGATATTGTCTGCTTCTAAAATTCCTAAGTATTTGTAGCTTTCTTTTGTTGCATACCCTTCGTTACCGGCACTAAATATCTATATGTTATATACTTCTCTTCTGGCTGGCTTGGTTCTTCTATCTTGGTCTGGTCTTGTCGTGGTGTTTCTTGGGGACTTCGGGTCTGGTTTCTGTTGGGGATCATTCCTTATCAGAAGCCCTGTATCATTGTTAGTTTTTAGTAATTAACACAAGGTTTCGATTTACGATGATGTTACTTTATTCGTAGATCCCCAGACCAATCACGCAGTGAGACTCACATCTTGCTAGCTTCGCTTCTAAGTTCTAACTCTAACTGACTGAGTTGCTTACACCTTAAACCGGAAGGGGGCTTTCTATCGGGGTTCCGTTCTCACGATTCTCCCCAGAACGCAAGGTGAGATCGAGGTCAAGCGCTGTCACTCACCCTCAAGGCCATCAGCTGCACTAATATGATTTCTACACTATTGTCATAATCATTAGGTATCTAATGATTATGTAACACTTTTTCTCCAAGTAATTTTATAGTGTCCTGATTTGGTTGATGTATTCGATCCATTATTTTCCTTTCTCCCTGTTTTATAATTAGCATGGCACATTTTTCGCTTTCGAATTCCATTCCTATATATTTGCTGTATATTCTAATTGTTTGTACCAGGATTTCTAGTTCTTTTTCATTTTTTGCACATTTTTTTTTATGTCATCCATGTACATAAGGTGGTTTATTTTTTCCTGCAAGTGGGTGAATTTTTATCCCCCTGTGCATTTTCTAATATATAATTTAGTGTCATCATTGCTATAATAAATAGTAGTGGTGATAGGGAGTCTCCTTGGAAAATACCTCTTTGGAATTTTACTTCTGTCAGGGATTGACCACCCGCTTTTAATTGGACTCTCCAGTTTTCCCTGGCATTTTTATTAAATTTACGATGTTTTTGGATATTTTGTACATCTTTAAACATTCTAAAATCCAGGTATGTAATAACCATGTCATAAGTCTTTCTATAGTCGATCCATGCCATTGTAATATTTTTGCACCTATTCTTAACTTATTTAAGGATGTGTTGATATATATAAAGTAAGTCATGTGTTCCTCTTTTTCCTCTGTCCTGTTCTTCTGGAAAAAGTTCACGCCAATTAAGTGAAAAGTATATTTCTTCTTTTATTAACACAGTCAATATTTTCCACACCATAGGTAGACAGGTTATAGGTCTATAATTGGTTGGGATGTTTCTTTTTTGTGGGTCTTTCTGGGTTAGGGTAGTTATTCGGTTTGTCATCAATTCGAGTACTTCTATTTCCTGTAGGCATCTGTTCAGTTGTTGGGCCATTCTCTCGTGGATAGAACTGATTTTTTTAAAACAGAATCCATGTATGCCATCATGGCCTGGTGTTTTCCAGTTTGCTACTTTCTTGAGTGTTGACCTGAGTATAATTATGTGTATACTTGCTACAGACCCTTCCTCAATTTCCATCCTATATATACAGGGTGACACTCCCACCCACCCCCAAAAAACCAGGACTCACTTTTTTTTAAAAGTCTGTTTTTTGGAATCATCCTATATATATATATATATATATATATATATATATATATTTGCATTGAATAAACAAGACCCTTTGTTCATTTATACTGATTTAAGAAAACCTTTTTCTTATCCTAAATATTTTATTTATTTAAATTTTTTTTTTATTTTTCTTGCAATTGAAAAGAAAAATAGATTTTTTTTTAAATCCTTTCTTTCTCCATTCATTTAATCTGTCCTATTCAAATGAATTTAATTTAATAATCTATACACATTTAAAGGACAGTTGTGTGTATGTATGTCCGGAGGAAACTATAAAAATAAAATAACTAACGACCAAGTAAATCTATCTAAACATATATAAAGGGTAGTTATGTGTATGTATGTCCGGCGGTGTGACATACGATGGTGGAATTTAGGTCCGTTAAGTTCGATTTAACCTAATATATTTTTTTTCTTATTGCAATTCAAATGTTCGTTCGTAGATCTGTGTGTAATAGAGTCAATGATTAAGTAGTTAATGCGTGTTTTTTTCGGTAATTTATGAGGAAAAACCGCTACCCGGTGAATATCAAAATAACAACCCCAGCTCGTCGTAATTCTTGTTTATTTATCGTAATTTGTCGTAATTCTTGTTCAGATATGAAGATGGATATATAGTTTTGAATAGACTGAAATAGATAAACAAAATAATATAGATAGATATGAACAAATGGAGATAGATAGATATATATTTTCGACAAGTAAATGTATATGGGGGGGGGGGTCGCATCTTTTTTTTGTCGTAATTGTTTATTTAAACTAAAAACAAGACATTAAACAAACATGAATAAAAAAAAAATTTAGTATTTAAAGTAATATAGATAAATATGAACAAATTGAGATAGATAGATGGATAGTTTTGAATAGACTGAGCTGGGTCGTTATTTTAATAGTCACCGGGTAGCAACTCTTGAGGCAGGAGACCGGGACACACTTCCTCATAAATTACCTTTTTTTTCTTTATGACTAAGAATCTTGATTAGTGTGAGTGTGTATAAGTCAAAACGAGTGCGTACACAAGTATTTATGTCTCGTAGTATGGATATGCGTGCGTGTATGAGTCAGCGTGCGTGTGTGTTAGTCACTATTAGTAATAAAAAAAAACAAAAGAAAAATTCTTGTTGCTTGGTAACAGGAAGGATGTGGGTTCTATCACAAATCAAGGAGGGGGCGTGAGATCAGGAACATGGTGAAGAAGATGAATTTTTCTCCTTTTTTTATATTTTTACTTATTCCTTTGTTCTTTCTTTCTTTCTTTCTTTCTTTTTTTTTTTAACCATGTTTTATTATTTTCCCACATTCAACAATCTTTTTAAAGTTACTTTTGGCCACAAAGAATCTGGTCATATCTGTCAATTATAATTCTATATAAACTAAGACTTTACTGTGTTTAAAATTCTGGGCTGATAAGGAATGGAGATGGCGTCACAATTATATGGGATTGTGGGAGATTAAAATAAAATTAAAATAAAAAATATTTCTCTGAATATTTGAGATTAGGCTTGATAATTAGTATCACTTGTATTTCCCTGAATAAAGGTTTAGGTTCAAAGTTCCGTGATGGGTCCCGGTTATGACAAGAAGGTTCCCGATTACGACAAGAAGGTTCCCGAGTCCCAGAAAGTTCCCGAGTTCGAGTAGGTTCCCGAGTCCGACAAGAAATACCTGAAGAAGGCACATCGGCCGAAACGTTGTACAGAAAACAATTAAGATGAGGACAATAGTCCGAATAATACAAATAATACTAAAAAGTAAATAAATAAACTCCCATGATCCTTCCTCGGAAGAACACTCCGCGCATGTGCGAGAAAAAAGGACCAGCTTCCGAGACCCGAAGATAATCCCTCGAGCATTCTGAGCCTAACTGTGTGTAGTCGCTACCACGACCAGGGGCGGCTATGTCCGGTGAATAAAGACTAAGTCATAAAACCACTTTCAGTCTTTGTATGTTTCCTTTCGTTCCTTGAATTCATTCCTTTTCAGCATGACTACCAAATGAGATGGGGTTAAAAGCAAAACCCTAAGAACACGCAACAAGAATATACAGCTACCTTAAATCTTAAAACACCTAAACCTCTTACCACCCTATAGGCTCAAAGGTTCTCTTACAAACAAAGCCAGCAGTTTCTTCGTTTTCACATGTCCAATCCAGTTCCAGCCAGATCATCAAAGTTAGCGACGAGCTTGCTTAGTACTTAGGTGAGTGACCATTTATTTGTTGGGAATTTAATAACTTAATCCCACAGAAAAAGAGACATACCTTTTTGTCTTTGGCAAGCGCAGTTATTCATTGAGACATATTCCAATTGAGATACCTTCCATTAGATTAACGAGGCAACACATTACGACTGCTTTCATAACACGAGGTGTTTTATTTATTTAAAAACAATGACTGAAATTAATAGATCAAAGGGCAAGTAATTCACCCGTACAATAAATGGATTAGGGCAGATAACTTCTGACCCTTATTATTATTATAGTCTGTTAGTGTTAATTTGTACTGACTAAAGTGAATTTCAACATTATTAAATTGGCAACATTAAGCAACCTGGATTATTCTTCAGGGGACATCAGAAAGACATACTCCAAATGATGAATATGAAAACTTTGTCGGCGCTCACTTAGAAGCAGCAGCCTATGGCATACAAACTAGACAAACAGCCAAGTACACTGTCCCCATGGGAGACAAAATCTGTTATAGAAAAGAGAAATAACTGTTACAATTTTTGTGGCCATCCTTTAGTCTTCAAGCAATAGCATTATCTAGCGGAGATCCGAATAATAAAAAAATAATCCATTGACAATGTTAAAGACATTAGTGTCTCCATTATTGAAATTTTATGTTACCAACTACGGTCTACACCGAAACTTGCCCCTAGGGGACTGTCACAGTAGCAGCAGCAGCCATCATCATCACCGTCAGTGGTGATCTCTATAAATAGCCCTGACCATTAGTAATTCCTCCTCTTTCTAGTTGTAACCTTCTGGGGGTCACTGCTGGGTCCGGCCATCACGTGTCCCTCACCCTTTGGTTGAATCCTTCTGACTACTACTACTACAGGTAAGAGCTTTGCTCTATCTCTCCCTACGAACTAGGTTTACTGATAGAAAAACCCACGACGGACTTTCTACCATGTTACCAAACCCGGCATCTCAAGAGAGATTGCTGTCTTTTTGGACCCATGACGGCTGACAGCAGAATACCAATATCACCAGGATAACAACTGAGGGAGCCGACGAGATAACTTGCAACAACGGACAAGCTTCACACTTTGATACCATTGCAGTCAATAGGCTGCTAGCAGAATAAACTTTTGCAACCTTTAACTACCTTAAACAACCCTTAAACAAACCCTAAACAACCCTAAAATACCTTAAACAAACCCTGAATAACATTACGGCTCATACCTAAACGAGGAGGTACTGCTAGCTTCTAAAAGAAGTTATTAAACCTCGCGAAGCTTGTCCGAAGTAAACCAGAACTTTCTTCTTCTCTTGTTGTACCATTTTATGTGCATATTTATATATTAAACCTGTTGCATTTTGATTTCGTTGTACTCTCGTCCCTTAATGTCATTCCGCCTTTTCTCTTTTGCTCACCCCATCTTGCTACTTAATTTTTATACCATCGAGTATATCATTGCTTTCGGGTCTTTGTAGAGCATCATTATAGTGGTCGCCATTTCTTTGGAGAGGCCATATGTTAGAAGTATGCTAGAAGTATTTAGTCTATCTTCCTCTGTGTAAGAAGTCAAATGCCTTGTAGAAATCTCCAAACAAAAGTGTTTCCTCGAGAGATTTTTTGCGCGTACCCCTTCAATGATTTGCTGTGGATCTATTTCTGCGAAATCCGTTCTGATTTTTCCTATGAATTTTGTTGACTTGCGGTCAGATTTGACTGAGAAGAAGGGCATTATAAACATTAGCAGATATGACAATAATAGTTATACCGTTATAGTTCTTAGTGTTTCCGAGGTCTTATTTCTTGGGGAAGAAGAGGATGCAGTCTTTTGTCCATTTCTCTATTGCATTTTGTTTAAACATTGCTTTACATAACGAACTATGATTGAAAAGAGATAGGGAAAACAAGCGTTCATAGTACGCTGGCAGATATCTGTTTCGACCTTTATAAAAAGAACAACTATATTGATGAATTGCCCCTTCTTTCTTTCATTAATATAGTTGAAGAATACCATTTGTATAAAAGGTCGAAACTATAAGAAAACAGTGTCAGATTTTGTAAAGAATAGATAACGACACACAACAAGGCTTCTAAACAAAAGAAAGGCTTTTATCGTAGCAAGACAAAGTTATACAATACAATACAATTACAATGTAAGTTGGTACAAATGTTTGTGTAAGTTTACAATGTGTAATGTTTGTAAATGTTCAAATTGTGAATTGTTTGCGACTTGATACTTATCGCGGACTTATTTGAAATCCAGGTAGAAAGTCTTGCTAGTTTTTAGTCGCTTTTTACGCGGCAGCGGCCCTGCCTTTGCTGTTTCAATTTCTCCTCGTTCCGTGAACGCCTGGAGTATAAATTACGCCCTTCCGAGAGAGATTCCAGCGGCAAGTGGGCATGATAGCAGTTTCCAACTATCAAAATTGGCGGTCCAAACTGAGCCTCGTAACGTGTGTTCTGATTGGTCGCCAACAAAGGCCCTTAGCCAATCGCATGAGTTTTCTCATCAGCTTATGGCTAAGACATTAGGGATCTGTTGCTATAGACAAAGGGAGATAACTAGAATTGTTTTTGGCTTATTATGTTTATTATTTGCATAAGGTGGAAAATAGATAATATTATTTCCCACAAAACAGATATCTGTCAGCGTACTATGAACATTTGTTTTTCATCTTTTCAATCATACTGTCGGTTTTATTTCAATTTATTATAAACTTATAAGGAAGTATGTCGTCAAATTTCCTTGTTTTCCATACTTCAGGAGGTATTTCATCGAGGATGCAGCTTTTCTGGGAGGGGGGGGTTAGAACTGCATAGAGTTCATCCTCCGTAATGTATCCAACTTTGATATCTAACGGATCATTGATAATTTCGTTGGTAAGTTTATCTGTGATTTCAGGAGGTTTTCCAAGCAAATTCTTGAAATGTTCTTTCAACTTCTAAACTCTTTTTTCTTGACTGTCAGCTAAGTAAGAGTATTTACGGGGTTTCGTTGGAGCTCTTATTCTCCGTTAGTGGTTATTGTTCTGACGAAAGAAGGAAACAAACACGAATATAAAATGCAGACACATGTATTATCAAAAGGTACAGAATTGTTGTTGCAAATTTTAATGGCATTTGCTACGAGAATTATCTGAGAGGTGCAATAAAAAGTTCTTGGTGAACTACGCTAGAAAGGTGTTCTACTCGCTGGGTTTGAATGTTGTTAAGACGCTTCGTCAGGTCTGTTCTTGTTCCTCAGCCTTCTGATAAGTATGCTGTCGAAACGGCTTTCAGTGGTTGCTGGTAAAGGGCAAGCTGATGGGAGCGCTCATTTTAGCGTCTCTCCTCAATAACTGCTCCCTGATAAGTCAAGAAATTTGGTTTTGGCGCCAACATCGTATTGGCGATTCGCCCTCTAGCGGCAGGGGAAGATAATTCTCTATCAGATTTCCGATATAAGTTCATATACTGTCTGTCATCATAGATTCTTCAACAGAATTTAGGAAGCGCGGTGATGTACTGGTTAGAGTCGCAGAAAATGGACTCGCCGACCCGAGTTCAATTCCTGGACGAAGCCGCAATTCACATAGTGCTAATACCCTTGGGAAAGGTATGAATCCAACTATTCTCCATCCAGCTATGGGTAAATAGTAGGGTAGTTGGGCTCTTTAACCGTGGTTGAGCAACCAATCTAGGAGAAGGAAAACTCTGAATTTAAACCAGGTCACTACTAGAATAGACTCAGACCTACTTAGTGATCTATCTCAATTAAAATAATTTTTTCTGATTTTATTCATTAGTATTGTACTTTTATTCATTATTTATTTCTAATTTATTTATTGTATATAAAACACATATAAAATATAATAAAAGATAGTCTTTAGATGTGTACATGAATTAGTGTCAAGGTGTTCAACGGTGAACTGAGTCTTGTTCTCTCTCTCTCTCTATATATATATATATATATATATATATATATATATATATATATATATATATATATATATATATATATATATATATCCTGCTTTTTCATCTTTGTTATCCTGCCTTTCTTTTCTCTCCCTTTTTATCATTCATTTCCAAGCAAATTCTTGAAATGTTCTTTCAACTTCTAAACTCTTTTTTCTTGACTGTCAGCTAAGTAAGAGTATTTACGGGGTTTCGTTGGAGCTCTTATTCTCCGTTAGTGGTTATTGTTCGGACGAAAGAAGGAAACAAACTCGAATATAAAATGCAGACACATGTATTATCAAAAGGTACAGAATTGTTGTTGCAAATTTTAATGGCATTTGCTACGAGAATTATCTGAGAGGTGCAATAAAAAGTTCTTGGTGAACTACGCTAGAAAGGTGTTCTACTCGCTGGGTTTGAATGTTGTTAAGACGCTTCATCAGGTCTGTTTTCTTGTTCTCTCTCTTCTCTCTCTCTCTCTCTCTCTCTCTCTCTCTCTCTCTCTCTCTCTCTCTCATTATATTCTGCTTTTTCATCTTTGTTATCCTGACTTTCTTTTCTCTCCCTTTTTATCATTCATTTTCTTTCCCTGCCTCGTCTCCGTTTGAGAAGCCTTCCACCTACGAGTATCATTCTTAACTTTTTGAAATGTTAACTGTGTGCACTGACTTTTAAAATACAAACTACATTCACATGCTGAACTTTGATAAATGCAGATGACAGTTTTCAATGGCTGTGAAGATACATTTAAAGGTTTCAGGTCTTAATTTAGTCCACTAACAAAGCTTTATGTTTTTATGGCAACCAGAGATCTAAAAGAAAAAATTGCATATATATATATAATATATATATATATATATATATATATATATATATATATATATATATATATATATATGAAAAAATATATGGAAATTAATCCGACAGTATGAAATACAACATTTTGAAAAAACATATGATGTTTGTTATGTGATTGCTGACAGGCCTGTTTCGACCAAAACGATAAGTTGGTCTTCATCAAAGAGCGACATAGACGAGAAGAAAATATCCGTTAAAAAGACTGTTTACAAAACGAACGCTGATATCAACCGCTGAAAATTTTTTGAAAATGCATGTTCTGTTTTAAAAATAAAAATAAAATAAATTTTATTTTTAATTAAAAATCAGAAGCATTTATAGTTCAAGGTAAAACTCAAAAGAGTTTATTGTAAAAAATTGTAAAAATTATAAAAAATGTAAAGAGGGTATCAAAAATAGTATAGTATATATATTTTCAGCTGTTAAACGAATATACAAGTCCACATGGTAATTTGAAGAAAGATGTTTTAGGGTTCCAAAATTTACTAGTGTGTTGAAGTCCGTAGATTTATATATGAAAGTCTTCAAGGTGTAAAATTCGCGATATAATGTTTTTTCATTTGACAAATATGAAAAAATATATGGAAATTAAACTCGAGTTTCACCATAAGAATCTTCAGTTTGTAATTAAAACTGTTTTTCAACGGTCATAATTACAACATGAACTCCCCGAAATTTAACTGTAATTATCACATATTTGATTAAATTCAGTGGATTTAACCCTGAAGATCCTTATGGTGAAACTCGAGTTGGTTTATTCCGTACGCATTATATACTATAATCCGGTCTACTTACGTATTGAGGCACTTTTATTGTTTATATAACGCTGATTTATCCGAGTAACACTTATACCAACCAAAATATTGAGACCAACCAAATATTTTTACTGGTAAGTCATTCCTTACACACACACACACAACACACACACACACACACACATACATATATATATAATATATATATATATATATATAGTCATCCGCAGACACGTGTTTTGACTTATCAAGTCTCTTCAGTGTGGCTAGACATAGATAGAACTCGATTTTCATAGAATTTTCAATAGAATTTTTTAAAAAGCCGCTAGTCATAAACGTGTTGTTTTTTGGCTACGGTTAATTTAAATTGATTTAACGGTGCAAAAATGTAAACATTGTTTTTCGTTTCATAATTTTTTCTTATTTCCGTAAGCTGAAAAAATGTTTAAGAATCATCAGAAGATTTGTTCAATGTTTATTTCTTTCGAATGGACAGACAAAAATTTTCAAGATAATATTAATCTTTATGCAAGTTTCATTGTGTTAAATATAGGGGGTAAATTTGTCACAACAGGGAAGATATACTAAATTACTTGTGGATAAACGCCATTAGTTAGTACTATANCCCGGAGTTCGAGGTTAGGTTCCCGAGTCGACAAGAAATACCTGAAGGAAGGCACATCGGCCGAACGTGCTACAGAAAACAATTAAATTGAGGACAATAGTCCGGAATAATACAAATAATACTAAAAAGTAAATAAATAAACTCCCATGATCCTTCCTCGGAAGAACACATCCCGCGCATGTGCGAGAAAAAAGGACCAGCTTTCCGAGACCCGAAGATAATCCCTCGAGCATTCTGAGCCCTAACTGTGTTGTAGTCGCTACCACGACCAGGGGCGGCTACGTCCGGTGAGATAAAGCCTAAGTCATAAAACACTTTCAGTCTTTGTCTCTTTTCTTTCGTTCCTTGAATTCCTTCCTTTCAGCATGACCACCAAATGAGATAGCGTATAAAGCAAAAAACCCTAAAAAAAAACACGCATCAAAAAATATCAACTACCTTTAAACCTTTAAAACACCTAAACCTCTTGCTACCCTCTTGCAAGGAATAAGTTCTGAAAATGAACGTAATATGTGTCTAGTCGCAGATATTCCCTTG
This sequence comes from Doryteuthis pealeii, assembly GCA_023376005.1. Lineage (NCBI taxonomy): Eukaryota > Metazoa > Mollusca > Cephalopoda > Myopsida > Loliginidae > Doryteuthis > Doryteuthis pealeii. Next base: position 17,204,437 of record CM042170.1, on the reverse strand, counting down.
ATACAGGCGACTATGACGGTCAATAAAGCCTAAGTCATAAAACCACCTTCTGTCTTTGTCTCTTTCTTTCTTTTCCTTCTTTGAATTCCTTCCTTTTCAGCATGACACCAAATGAGATGGGGTTAAAAGCAAACCCCTAAGAACACACAACACGAATATACAGCTACCTTAAATCTTAAAACACCTAACCTCTTACCACCCTATAGGCTCAAAGGTTCTCTTACAACAAGCCAGCAGTTCTTCGTTTTCACATGTCCAATCCAGTTCCAGCCAGATCAATCAAAGTTAGCGACGAGCTTGCTTAGTACTTAGGTGAGTGACCATTTATTTGGAATTTAATAACTTAATCCCACAGAAAAAAGAGACATACCTTTTGTCTTTGGCAAGCGCAGTTATTCATTGAGACATATTCCAATTGAGATACCTTCCATTAGATTAACGAGGCAACACATTACGACTGCTATTCATAACACGAGGTTTTTATTTATTTAAAAACAATGACTGAAATTAATAGATCAAAGGGCAAGTAATTCACCCGTACAATAAATGGATTAGGGCAGATAACTTCTGACCCTTATTATTATTATAGTCTGTTAGTTGTTATTTGTACTGACTAAAGTGAATTTCAACATTATTAAAATTGGCAACATTAAGCAACCTGGATTATTCTTCAGGGGACATCAGAAAGACATACTCCAAATGATGAATATGAAAACTTTGTCGGCGCTCACTTAGAAGCAGCAGCCTATGGCATACAAACTAGACAAACAGCCAAGTACACTGTCCCCATGGGAGACAAAATCTGTTAGAAAAAGAGAAATAACTGTTACAATTTTTGTGGCCATCCTTTAGTCTTCAAGCAATAGCATTATCTAGCGGAGATCCGAAATAATAAAAAAATAATCCATTGACAATGTTAAAGACATTAGTGTCTCCATTATTGAAATTTTATGTTACCAACTACGGTCTACACCGAAACTTGCCCCTAGGGGACTGTCACAGTAAGCAGCAGCCATCATCATCACCGTCAGTGGTGATCTCTTATAAATAGCCCTGACCATTAGTAATTCCTCCTCTTTCTAGTTGTAACCTTCTGGGGGTCACTGCTGGGTCCGGCCATCACGTGTCCCTCACCCTTTGGTTGAATCCTTCTGACTACTACTACTACAGGTAGAGCTTTGCTCTATCTCTCCCTACGAACTAGGTTTACTGATAGAAAAAAACCACGACGGACTTTCTACCATGTTACCAAACCCGGCATCTCAAGAGAGATTGCTGTCTTTTTGGACCCATGACGGCTGACAGCAGAATACCAATATCACCAGGATAACAACTGAGGGAGCCGACGAGATAACTTGCAACAACGGACAAGCTTCACACTTTGTATACCATTGCAGTCAATAGGCTGCTAGCAGAATAAACTTTTGCAACCTTAAACTACCTTAAACAACCCTTAAACAAACCCTAAACAACCCTAAAATACCTTAAACAAACCCTGAATAACATTACGGCTCATACCTAAACGAGGAGGTACTGCTAGCTTCTAAAAGAAGTTATAAACCTCGCGAAGCTTGTCCGAAGTAAACCAGAACTTTCTTCTTCTCTTGTTGTACCATTTATGTGCATATTTTATATATTAAACCTGTTGCATTTTGATTTCGTTGTACTCTCGTCCCTTAATGTCATTCCGCCTTTTCTCTTTGCTCACCCCATCTTGCTACTTAATTTTTATACCATCGAGTATATCATTGCTTTCGGGTCTTTGTAGAGCATCATTATAGTGGTCGCCATTTCTTTGGGAGAGGCCATATGTTAGAAGTATGCTAGAAGTATTTAGTCTATCTTCCTCTGTGTAAGAAGTCAAATGCCTTGTAGAAATCTCCAAACAAAAGTGTTTCCTCGAGAGATTTTTGCGCGTACCCCTTCAATGATTTGCTGTGGATCTATTTCTGCGAAATCCGTTCTGATTTTCCTATGAATTTTGTTGACTTGCGGTCAGATTTGACTGAGAGAGAAGGGCATTATAAACATTAGCAGATATGACAATAATAGTTATACCGTTATAGTTCTTAGTGTTTCCGAGGTCTTATTTCTTGGGGGAAGAAGAGGATGCAGTCTTTTGTCCATTTTCTCTATTGCATTTTGTTTAAACATTGCTTTACATAACGAACTATGATTGAAAAGAGATAGGGAAAACAAGCGTTCATAGTACGCTGGCAGATATCTGTTTCGACCTTTATAAAAAGAACAACTATATTGATGAATTGCCCCTTCTTTCTTTCATAATATAGTTGAAGAATACCATTTGTATAAAAGGTCGAAACTATAAGAAACAGTGTCAGATTTTGTAAAGATTTTGTAAAGAATAGATAACGACACACAACAAGGCTTCTAAACAAAAGAAAGGCTTTTATCGTAGCAAGACAAAGTTATACAATACAATACAATTACAATGTAAGTTGGTACAAATGTTTGTGTAAGTTTACAATGTGTAATGTTTGTAAATGTTCAAATTGTGAATTGTTTGCGACTGATACTTATCGCGGACTTATTTGAAATCCAGGTAGAAAGTCTTGCTAGTTTTTAGTCGCTTTTTACGCGGCAGCGGCCCTGCCTTTGCTGTTTCAATTTTCTCCTCGTTCCGTGAACGCCTGGAGTATAAATTACGCCCTTCCGAGAGAGATTCCAGCGGCAAGTGGGCATGATAGCAGTTTCCAACTATCAAAATTGGCGGTCCAAACTGAGCCTCGTAACGTGTGTTCTGATTGGTCGCCAACAAAGGCCCTTAGCCAATCGCATGAGTTTTCTCATCAGCTTATGGCTAAGACATTAGGGATCTGTTGCTATAGACAAAGGGAGATAACTAGAATTGTTTTTGGCTTATTATGTTTATTATTTGCATAAGGTGGAAAATAGATAATATTATTTCCCACAAAACAGATATCTGTCAGCGTACTATGAACATTTGTTTTTCATCTTTTCAATCATACTGTCGGTTTTATTTCAATTTATTAAAAACTTATAAGGAAGTATGTCGTCAAATTTCCTTGTTTTCCATACTTCAGGAGGTATTTCATCGAGGATGCAGCTTTTCTGGGAGGGGGGGGTTAGAACTGCATAGAGTTCATCCTCCGTAATGTATCCAACTTTGATATCTAACGGATCATTGATAATTTCGTTGGTAAGTTTATCTGTGATTTCAGGAGGTTTTCCAAGCAAATTCTTGAAATGTTCTTTCAACTTCTAAACTCTTTTTTCTTGACTGTCAGCTAAGTAAGAGTATTTACGGGGTTTCGTTGGAGCTCTTATTCTCCGTTAGTGGTTATTGTTCTGACGAAAGAAGGAAACAAACACGAATATAAAATGCAGACACATGTATTATCAAAGGTACAGAATTGTTGTTGCAAATTTTAATGGCATTTGCTACGAGAATTATCTGAGAGGTGCAATAAAAAGTTCTTGGTGAACTACGCTAGAAAGGTGTTCTACTCGCTGGGTTTGAATGTTGTTAAGACGCTTCGTCAGGTCTGTTCTGTTCCTCAGCTTCTGATAAGTATGCTGTCGAAACGGCTTTCAGTGGTTTGCTGGTAAAGGGCAAGCTGATGGGAGCGCTCATTTTAGCGTCTCTCCTCAATAACTGCTCCCTGATAAGTCAAGAAATTTGGTTTTGGCGCCAACATCGTATTGGCGATTCGCCCTCTAGCGGCAGGGGAAGATAATTCTCTATCAGATTTCCGATATAAGTTCATATACTGTCTGTCATCATAGATTCTTCAACATAGTTTAGGAAGCGCGGTGATACTGGTTAGAGTCGCAGAAAATGGACTCGCCGACCCGAGTTCAATTCCTGGACGAAGCCGCAATTCACATAGTGCTAATACCCTTGGGAAAGGTATGAATCCAACTATTCTCCATCCAGCTATGGGTAAATAGATGGGTAGTTGGGCTCTTTAACCGTTGTTGAGCAACCAATCTAGGAGAAGGAAAACTCTGAATTTAAACCAGGTCACTACTAGAATAGACTCAGACCTACTTAGTGATCTATCTCAATTAAAATAATTTGTTCTGATTTTATTCATTAGTATTGTACTTTTATTCATTATTTATTTCTAATTTATTTATTGTATATAAAACACATATAAAATATAATAAAAGATAGTCTTTAGATGTGTACATGAATTAGTGTCAAGGTGTTCAACGGTGAACTGAGTCTTGTTCTCTCTCTCTCTCTATATATATATATATATACATATATATATATATATATATATATATATATATATATATATATATATTATCCTGCTTTTTCATCTTTGTTATCCTGCCCTTCTTTTCTCTCCCTTTTTATCATTCATTTCCAAGCAAATTCTTGAAATGTTCTTTCAACTTCTAAACTCTTTTTTCTTGACTGTCAGCTAAGTAAGAGTATTTACGGGGTTTCGTTGGAGCTCTTATTCTCCGTTAGTGGTTATTGTTCGGACGAAAGAAGGAAACAAACTCGAATTAAAATGCAGACACATGTATTATCAAAAGGTACAGAATTGTTGTTGCAAATTTTAATGGCATTTGCTACGAGAATTATCTGAGAGGTGCAAATAAAAAGTTCTTGGTGAACTACGCTAGAAAGGTGTTCTACTCGCTGGGTTTGAATGTTGTTAAGACGCTTCATCAGGTCTGTTCTTGTTCCTCTCTCTCTTCTCTTCTCTCTCTCTCTCTCTCTCTCTCTCTCTCTTCTCTCCTCTCCTCTCTCTCATTATATTCTGCTTTTTCATCTTTGTTATCCTGACTTTCTTTTCTCTCCCTTTTTATCATTCATTTTCTTTCCCTGCCTCGTCTCCGTTTGAGAAGCCTTCCACCTACGAGTATCATTCTTAACTTTTTGAAATGTTAACTGTGTGCACTGACTTTTAAAATACAATCTACATTCACATGCTGAACTTTGATAAATGCAGATGACAGTTTTCAATGGTTGTGAAGATACATTTAAGGTTTCAGGTCTTAATTTAGTCCACTGACAAAGCTTTATGTTTTATGGCAACCAGAGATCTAAAAGAAAAAATTGCACATATATATTATATATATATATATATATATATATATATATATATATATATGAAAAATATTATGGAAATTAATCGACAGTATGAAATACAACATTTTGAAAAAACATATGATGTTTGTTATGTGATTGCTGACAGGCCTGTTTCGACCAAAACGATAAGTGGGCTTCATCAAAGAGCGACATAGACGAGAAGAAAATATCCGTTAAAAAGACTGTTTACAAAACGAACGCTGATATCAATATATAACATTTTGAAAAAATATTTTCTTATCGTCTATGTCGCTCTTGATGAAGACCCACTTATCGTTTTGGTCGAAACAGGCCTGTCAGCAATCACATAAAAAACATCATGTTTTTTCAAAATGTTATATTCATACTGTCGGATTAATTTCCATATATTTTTCATATTTGTCAAATGAAAAAACATTATATCTGGAATTTTACACCTTGAAGACTTTCATATATAAATCTACGGACTTCAACACCACTAGTAAATTTTGGAACCCTAACATCTTTCTTCAAATTACCATGTGGACTTGTATATTGTTAACAGCTGAAATATATATACTATACTATTTTGATACCCACTTTACATTTTTTATATATTTTTACAATTTTTACAATAAACTCTTTTTGACCTTGAACTATAATGCTTCTGATTTTTAATTAAAAATAAAATTTATATTTTTTATTTTAAAACAAGAACATGCATTTTCAAAAAATTTCAGCGGTTGATATCAGCGTTCGTTTTGAAACAGTCTTTTTAACGGATATTTTTCTTCTCGTCTATGTCGCTCTTTGATGAAGACCAACTTATCGTTTTTGGTCGAAACAGGCCTGTCAGCAATCACATAACAAACATCATATGTTTTTTCAAAATGTTATATTTCATATATATATATATATATATATATATATATATATATATATTATATAATATATAATCAATCAAAGCCTGAAGAAGATACCAGAAGATCTGAAAAACGTGTTGCATATGTAAACAAAAAGAAATTAAAGAGAGATTAACAAAAAGAATTAAAAATTTTTTCTGAGAACAAAATACATTTTGCGGACCTCCTTTTTTTTTTTATAAAATATTTGAATTTTCTCCCGTTGGAACCAGAACAACATATATATATATATATATATATATATATATATATATATATATATAATATATACGTTTTTTTCAAAAAGCAAGTGTTATAAAAATTCCAACTTCAAATTTAAATGAGAAATTAAAAATAACAGAACGCAGAGACCCAGGGAAGATATTGAACTCGCGATCTGAGTTAACAAACAAATATAGACATTTAAATAAACATAGACTGAGCCAGGTAGGTTCTGGAATTACGTAGGGTGGTACACCCACGTACTTGAGAATGGATACAGCCGGGATGTTAATAAGAGTAGATGACTGGAAAAAATGATTATTCCCTGATGAATTGCTCCGGCATAAAACTGAAGTTGGAATTTTTATAACACTAGCTTTTAAAAAAAACGTATATTTAACTCTTTTGATTGAGCACTCTTTAACTCGATTTTATTAACCCAGAAGTAAATTTATTTATTTCGTGGATTGGCAAAAATCCGTATATATATATATATATATATATATATATATATATATATATATATATATGTAAACAAATCTAGTTATTTTCAGCCGACAGTATTTGGGAGAATATGTGCTTAATTGAAGTCAGACCTAATTTTTGAAAGTTAATTCATTAATGGTTAATTAGGCGGGATTTAACTACTTAAATGTAAGTCTAAACAAATCGAGAAAAATCAATCTCTGAATGTACATTTCGACCTATTAGGTCTCATCAGCAGAGCTATAGATACGAAGATCGCCTCGTGTGTGACTCGAAACCCGTATGTCGAAATGACACGCAAGCCTCTTACCACTACACCAAACGGAATCCACTCGAGTTTCACCATAAGATCTTCAGTTTGTAATTATAAACTGTTTTCAACGGTCATAATTACAACATGAACTCCCGAAATTAACTGTAATTAATCACTATTTTGATTAATTCAGTGGATTTAACCCTGAAGATCCTTATGGTGAAACTCGAGTTGGTTTATTCCATACGCATTATAATACTAAATCCGGTCTACTTACGTATTGAGCACTTTATATTTGTTATAACGCTGATTTATCCGAGTAACACTTATACCAACCAAATATTGAGACCAACCAAATATTTTTACTGGTAAGTCATTCCCTTTACACACACACACACACACACACACACACACATACATATATATATATATATATATATATATATATATAGTCATCCGCAGACACGTGTTTTGACTTATCAAGTCTCTTCAGTGTGGCTAGACATAGATAGAACTCGATTTTCATAGAATTTTCATAGAATTTTTTAAAAAGCCGCTAGTCATAACTTGTTTTTGGCTACGTTAAATTTAAATTGATTTAACGGTGCAAAAATGTAAACATTGTTTTTCGTTCATAATTTTCCTTATTTCCGTAAGCTGAAAAAATGTTTAAGAATCATCAGAAGTTTGTTCAATGTTTATTCTTTCGAATGGACAAAAAATTTTCAAGATAATATTAATCTTTATGCAAGTTTCATTGTGTTAAATATAGGGGGTAAATTTCACAGGGAAAATATACTATTACTGTGATAAACGCCATTTGTTAGTACATATAATATAATTGCACGTTAATCATGCGTCTTAACGATTTACCATGATCGAGGTTCTTTTGATGTTAGCAAAGGCTTGGAAACATGCACAGAAATTCGCATTTATCTACGTAGATTTTAGCAAGGTTTATGGATACGAAAAACATTGGATAGAATTAATATCCAATTAGACACCTGGCCTAGTGGATAAAGAAGTTAGGTTAAGACAGTTCTAAGTGACAGTTATCTCTAGACTGCAGATTCAACCCTGGTCAGGGGCAGCAGTAATATAGAATGATAATTAACACATCTTAACACCTGTACCCCAGCTATGGTTAGCGGAATGAGAACAGGATACCCCCGTGGACTGAATGAAGGGTTAGATTCAAAGTTCCGTGATGGCTCCCGATTACGACAAGAAGATTCCCGATTACGACAAGAAGGTTCACGACTCCGAGAAGGTTCCCGAGTCCAACAAGAAATACCTGAAGAAGGCCGGAGGGCACATCGGCCGAAACGTTGTACAGCTAACAATGGAGATGAGGACAATAGTCCGAATAATCCAAATAATACTAATTATCAAGCCTCATCTCAAAAATTCAGAGAAATAGTACAGATAACAATAAAGATGAGGACAATGGTCCGAATAATCCAAATAATACTAATTATCAAGCCTCATCTAAAAGATTTAGCGAAATATGATATCCCGATTTCGCATTGAATTAAAAGCAATGGTGGCCTAGAGAAAATCCAGAGTGAGTGTAGGAGATTGAGAGATGAGTAAACAGAAATTGTATATCCGCCCAACGTTAATTGATTTAAACTATGTAATTGATATTCCTTATGTGAAATGGTCATGATGTGAGTTGTCCTCAAAATAGAATCTTAAAAGAGAATTACTACAGAGTATAAATAAAACTATCATTTCATTATCATACATACCTTATATGGATATCACACTTGGTTTGGCTGATTGGTTTTACAGCACGTCAACCCTTGTTGGGTTATTTAATACGAAAGTCAGTCTTCTTTTTGTTTCAAGAAATTATAACGTTTCAAGAAACTATTCCTATTTAACTGTATCCAGTGGCGAGACTATAGTTCTGGAGCACACACTCGTATATATATCTTATTATAATGAAGATTGTGTGTTTTTCTGTCTGTAACCGAAATTATATTCCTACTCAAGTCACAATTCTCTTAGTTATTGACATCACATTCTCCATGATTTTATTTTTATCTAAACCTCAATGATTAATAAAATTGTCTTACATTATTAATACTGTTAACTATGTCTACATACTGACAACATGCAATTATATTTATATATACAACAAAATAGTGGTTTACAATGTGAACAGGAAGGCTAATTTGCATATTAATATTAAAAAATCGAATTTAATAAATATGTGCTTAGTATTATTGATTTCTAATTGTTTGGTTTTATTTTAATGAATATAAGCAAAAATCTCTTCAATAAATCTTAAATGAAATCCATTAACAAGAAAAAAAACTGTCATTTTATTCTTAACTTCTCTTATAACTAAATACTTAAATTAGAAAAAATAACAATGAAAGACGAGAGTGATGGAAGAGTAAGTTTTCAGTTGTTCATTTTTTATTATACTCCTTCTGTTTCAAATCTTTTATTATACTCCTCTGTTTCAAATCTTTTTATCTGTATTCTTATTTAGTTTCATTAGCCTTTCTAATTTAATACAATATTTTATTACATTAAAACTTAAATACTTGCACCCGGAGGGTGCATATATTTGCTAGTATATATATATATATATATATATATATATATATATATATATATATGTGTGTGTGTGTGTGTGGTGTGTGAGTGTGTGTGTGTGTGTGTGTAGAAAGGTAGACAAACACGGTATGTTATGGAAACTGGATGTTTATTGTAGATGATGCAACGTTTCGGTCTACTAGACCATCTTCAGGACTTGGATATAGTTCTTGCTTACCGAAACGTTGCATCGTCGACAATAAACATCCAGTTTCCATAACATCCCCTGTTTGTCTACCTTTCTCCACATACTGTCGGATTAACCTCCTCACATTTCTCCCATATATATATATATATATATTATATATATATATATATCAGGAAAAGGGGGTTGGAATGAATCCGACAGAATGAGGTAAAATAAGGAATGAAAGAACAAAACTCAGACAAAAATGTGTAGTATATTTCGCTGGAATGTTGAAGCTGAAGAAGCTGAATTCAATATTCCAGCGAAATATACTACACATTTTTGTCTGAGTTTTGTTCTTTCATTCCTTTTTTTAACTCATATATATATATATATATATACAGTCATCCACAGACACGTGTTTCGACTTATCAAGTCTCTTCAGTGTGGCTAGACATTTGTAAGCTACCTACAGCCGGAATTGAAATCCGATCGGTTGGGTGCCAGTCCGACACCTTAACCATCAGTCTTCACTCACAGAATGCGAAGGGGATTTTAACTGTTTTTAATACACACATGGCTTTGTATGTAAAGGCCGTCATAGAGTGCTCCATCCCTTATATATAGGAGAGCGTCGCGTTTACGCTTGAGTTGGCGGCCGTCAGCGAAATATATATATATATATATGTGTGTGTGTGTGCGTGAAAGAAAGGAAAAATATGCTATATGTTGATTATGGCAACATGTGAAAATCCAAATAATGGCAGAAGTAAAGTGGAATTGTAATTTTAAAATTTTAGGTTTTACACCAGATTTGCTTTAAAAGCATTGGACACTTTTTAACTTGCTTTTAAAAAAGAACTTTTTGTTATGTATATATATATATATATATATATAATATATATATATATATATATATATATAGTGTGTGTGGGGGATGGTCACTGTTTCAGCTTTTGGTGGAATGGCGTACCAAAGGCAGTATTATTGGTAGAGTGCACAATATGAAATAGAGCTGTTATATAATTGTTGTGATGTTAGTTCAACAGTAAAAAAAGAAGTCAAGTGAGGTAGGGTAAAATGAGACAAGTGTATTTACAATAAGGTACAAGAACGGCTAGCTTGCCGCTAAAAGGTAACAGTACAACCTTTTCACTGGGTGTCTCACTATTTATAGTGAGAACTGGTGTATATTCTCCACTGTAGGAACGGCCGGTACAACAATAATATAATAAAACAAATATATAAAGGTTTTACAGATCTATTTATTAGGTGACAAAGGAACATTCACGACCATATTGGTTTCATGCGTGGCAATCATCAATTCCTTGCATTTGAAACATCTTCACCTGATGATTGTCTCGCATGAAACCAATATGGTCGTGAATGTTCATTTGTCACCTAATAAATAGATATGTAAAACCTTTATATATTTATTTTATTATATATATATATATATATGTGTGTGTGTGTGTGTGTGTGTGTGTGTGTGTACGCGTGTGCGTGTGTGTGTGCGCGTGTGTCTGTGTGTGTGTGTGCGTGTGCACGCGCGTTTCAGGTTTTGCCTATTTTTAAATGAATACGTATGGTGGTTATTTCCTATAACTCCAACCATAAAAAGGGGAACCACTCTGAATTAATTTTTCTGCTAATTAATCTACACATTACTTTCCCATTAAAATAACCCTAAACCCTAAACCCTAGCCCTAACCCCGTCTTCTTTTTTTTCTAGTAGATCAATAAATAAATAAATAATTTATCAAATTAATTCAGAGTGGTTCTCCTTTATTTAGGTTGGATTTATAGGAAATAACCCTTATGTTTATAGCATCGTTCGTTCCGTGGCTCCTATATAAACCATGTCAGGTTCATATTTCGGTTTTTACAATAACTTGGTACAACACATTATTAATTAAGCATGTAGCTTCTCTCAAATAATCAGTGTCCTACGTATGACACTAAACTGTATCTGGAGGTAAGCATCCATTTCTAGAGTTCTAGGGCGTGTAGAGTACCCCTTCATTTGCATTACTGCCAGGTCCACTGGCCTGGTGTGGAAGTAAGTTTTAGGGTTTCATCTATAGATCAAATAGATCTGTTTGAAAATTATTAATATCAAATAGGGATACTTGAAACAATATAACTGTGTGCAAATTATTTGTATTAAGAATAGTTACTTGAAGATATAATTGTTTTCTAAAGATTATCATTATTATTATCAGTTACTTGAAATCATATAATAGCTTGAAATACATGAGACCATATAATTATGTATAACTTATTAGTATTTGATCAGAATACTTGAAACCATATAACTGTGTGCAAACAAATGATTATGTTGTATACCCTTTCTTTACTTCTATTATTCTTCTGCTCATCTTAGGTATCTTCTTCTAGCGTCTGGACTTCATCTTGCTGGTTGGTCATCCTTGATTCATTTCTTCTTCTAGGTCAGTCTTGTTGCCAAGACATTCATCAACCACAAAACCATATTATTTGTTTAAACCTTTATTTACTTAACTAAACATATTTACCTAACTAAACACAACGCGCGTGTGCAGTGAGCTCAGCTAAGGCAGACATATCTTCTCTGCCTGATGTCCAAGCTGAAACTGAGAGCCAACCAGGTCCCACGTGACTTCACGTATTTCGCGGGCTTTCTGTAATATTCCATGGAAAGTCCCGCCCGTGATATGAAAAGGGGCCATCCCTTCAGAAATACAGCTGATTGACAATAATCTTATGCAACCGCATAGATTATGTAACACTTAAACAATATAATTATGTGCAAAGGAATATTATTATTAGTTATTTGGATCTATGAAATTACTTTAAAAAGACTAACTTCGGCATTAAATAACCCAACAAGTGTTTATACACCTCTTTTTCTGTGACAGTAGGTCTCTCCGTATCTTCTAGCCGGTCTTAACAATGTTCTGGTCTGTAATCGATTCTTATTCTGAATCCCAATCCCCCAGGGTTTTTTTTTCCAAGTCTTTGGGGACCGTTCCAAGGGCCCCAACTACAATTGGTATTACTGTTACTTTCTTGTTCCACAGCTGGTTCAGCTCTCAGGCAAGATCTATGTATTCGTCTATCTTTTCGCTTTCTTTCACGTTCACAGCGGTTTGGTGAAACGGCAAAATCTAAGAGAAATATTGGGGTGAATTAGTATCTCTGTCGTAAAGGAAAGGAGACAAGGGAATTATAGAGTATATAATTGGGTTAACAATTTATTGGTTTTGGTATTAAATGTGAGAGTATACAATTGGTGTTTTAATGTCTGTAAGAGGTTGCCAGAGAATTTCTCTTGGCGGGATATATATAAGTATGCATAGAGGTTTAAGAAACTTAACTTTGTAGTATCTGTCTCAGCAATGTCCCGGGGTTGTCCGGTAAGGTCGCTACTTCTATGATGTCTGCCTGTCGGAGTTGTCGTGTTTCTCTCACGGGTGCGGACTCTGTTCTGTTGAGTCAGGGTTCTATCTCTGTCCCCTATTGTCCGGACTTCCAATTTCCAATAAATCCACAAGTTAATTGCTTTTCTTATTGTTAATTAACACCAGGTCTGGTATTTTGACCAGAATTGGGTGATCCATTTGTATCTCAAAGTCCCAGAGAATTTTATGCGTCTCATTCTATAGGGCAGATTCTGGTGTGTGCATATACCATTTATCAAATATGGTCAAATTTTAATCTCTTGTACAATTCCCAGTAGATTCCCATTCCCACCTAATCATGCCTACTCTCGTATTCCTTTTCTGCTACTAACAATTTGGATGCAAAATACTTCCGGGAGTTTGTCGAGAGATTTGATCTCGTCGACAAGCTCTGTGAAGAGCATCCAAATCGGGTATAATGGACTTGGACCGATAGGGGTGCCTCTGATCGTCAGATCTCCAGCTACATTGACCGAGTGTTAGTTAAGAGAGTCGACAGATCTAATAGAAGGTACAAGTTTCGAGTCTGTAGGTAGCTCTGATCATAGGATGATCTATGTCAAGCTAAAATTACATAGGGTTAAGGGTAGGAGGTCTGGCTTTTGGAAACTTAAGCTTCCCTTTTGGAAGACAAAAATTTCATTAGCTACCTAGAACTAACTATTAAGCGGGAATTGACGGGTGCGGTTATCGAGAATGGTTGCTGCTATTAAAAGTGATTTAGTTTCTCTCATCAGGTTTCCTCTTTGCAGCCATGTCCAGGTAATCTCATGTTTGTCATAAAGTTGTTTTTCTTCGCATTTTTTCTAGATTTATTTTTATCTTTATTTTCCTGTTGTTATTGAAACAAGAGCAAACAGAGATTGATTAAAACAATCAATCTATGTTTGCTCTTGTTTCAGGTCCTTGTATTGCTCTCTCTATACAATCCTATATGTTTGCGAGTTCTTCCTCCATCCTTTCTTGTTATATAGAGTCAGTCAATATCATCTCTCGGGTATAAGGCTCTGTGCATAGTCATCAATTTTCTAGTTCTGTGGTCCATATTTATGAATTCTTCTCTTGTTCAGTTTAAGAAGGGTCCAGAGTATCTTACGAGATATTTATTCCTTTGATTAAATTCCTGCTGCAGAAATTATTATTATTATTATTAATTATTATTATTTACTCCTTTTGAGTTTTCACATCAGTGTTAGCTGATGGTCTTTCACTGGAGTCTGAGTGACAACAAGTCTCCTCAGGTCTCCAGGACTCTTCTGAGTATTCTGGCAGATTGCAGCAGTGCAGTGTTCTGAATGGTTTCAATTCTTCCTCTGATTTCCAAACTTTCCAAACCCTTTTCCAATCCTTTTGGGACCGTTCCAAGTGCACCAACTACAATTGGTATCACTTTCACTTTCATATTCCATAACTTTTTCAGTTCCCTGGCAAGGTTCAGATATTTGTCCATTTTTTCATTTTCCTTTAGCTTTACCCTGTGATCTGCTGGAACTGCAAAATCCACCAGTTGACAAGTTCTTTCTTTTTTGTTTATCAACACTAGGTCTGGTCTTTTTGCTGGGATAAGGTGATCCGTTTTTATTTCAAAGTCCCAGAGAATTTTATGCGTTTCGTTCTCAAGAACAGATTCTGATTTATGCATATACCATTTTGTTGTATGGTCAAACTTTAATTTTTTGCATAATTCCCAGTGGATCACCTTCCCAACCCAGTCGTGTCTAGTTTTGCATAATTCCCAGTGGATCACCTTCCCAACCCAGTCGTGTCTAGTTTTGTATTCTCGTTGTGCTAGTTTGCTACATTCGCAGAGTATATGGTTTACAGTCTCATCTCTATTACCGCAAAGTCTACATTTATTATTATTATTACATTTATTTTTATCATTTTATTCACTTCTCCGTGAACAGTATTTAACCTCACAGATAAGTCTTGTAGTAAATGCCAATAAA
Source organism: Doryteuthis pealeii (assembly GCA_023376005.1). Taxonomy (NCBI): domain Eukaryota; kingdom Metazoa; phylum Mollusca; class Cephalopoda; order Myopsida; family Loliginidae; genus Doryteuthis; species Doryteuthis pealeii. The sequence goes on along the minus strand of CM042170.1, from coordinate 17,189,398 downwards.
ATTTACAACAAGTTCTTGTATTATTTGTCGATACATGTATTAAATTTCCATTGTGCGTTTGTCTTCTTTCGTCCGAACAATTTGCCTACAACTGGGAGATTTAAGAGGCTCCCCCCCCTTTAACCCGTAATTCCTCTTACTTCCTCTGTAAATAAAAAAATTCAAAATGGCCGAAATAAGGTCCCCACGTGATCCTTATTATCATTGCATGTTGCCTGGAACCATAATCTTTTGTTGGAAATTTATAAATCTGATTCCACATGAGAATAAGAAATGCATTTTGTCTCGGCTAAATGCGGGTATTTATCTTCATATTCCAGGCAGGATACTCGAAATCAATCAATGGGGCAAAAACATGAGTGCTGAGATTTTTGTATATAAGGTGTGTGTTAAAAGCCCACTAATATATATAGACTCGCCGAGAACCATGTGATCAACCTCTTGGCCAATCACTGGCAGTACTCTGCTGCTGAGACAATACTTAAACTGAGCATACTGGCCATACTTACTTTGACTTTCGTGGACGACGGACAAAGGATTCCATAACTCAGGACTTATACGCAGGATAGGACTTATTCACTTACCAAAGGATTCCATAACTCAGGATTTATTCGCAGGATAGGATTTATTCACTTACAAAGTATTCAATAACTCAGGATACGCAGGATAGGATTATTCACTTACCAAAGGATTCCATAACTCAGGACTTATTCGCAGGATAGGATTTATTCACTTACCAGAGGATTCCATAACTCATGACTTATTCGCAGGGTAGGACTTATTCACTTACCAAAGGATTCCATAACTCAGGATTTATTCGCAGGATAGGATTTATTCACTTACCAAAGTATTCAATAACTCAGGACTTATACGCAGGATAGGACTTATTCACTTACCAAAGGATTCCATAACTCAGGATTTATTCGCAGGATAGGATTTATTCACTTACCAAAGTATTCAATAACTCAGGACTTATACGCAGGATAGGACTTATTCACTTACCAAAGGACTCCATAACTCAGGACTTATTCGCAGGATAGGACTTATTCACTTACCAGAGGATTCCATAACTCATGACTTATTCGCAGGGTAGGACTTATTCACTTACCAAAGGATTCAATAACTCAGGACTTATACGCAGGATAGGACTTATTCCCTTGCCAAAGGATTCCATAACTCAGGACTTACTTACTTTAAGCCCTTTTCAACTGGCCAAGGATGGCATTCAAAAACTTAACAGGTTATGGGCCCAACACGCTTCCACAGAGGGGACGGTTTTAAAACATGGGAGGTGAACGTTAACAGGGGCAATAACAAATGAAGTAGAGGCAGATAACTGACCCCTATACAAAAAAGGATTCGGGGTAGATAACTGAACCCTACAATTTACTACTATCTGTGAATTCTATGTTTCAAGTATTGACTAGAGTTATACTTTCAACACAATCCATCTCATATACACACGAAAGGATAACCAAAAACCATGAACTTATCGAGAAATATGTTGTATGTCAATGTTGTATACCCAACATCGGGTATACAACGGTGAGAGGTCATCTCAGGGAGATAGAGAGATAGAGAGAGAGACAAAGACAGAGAGAGAGAGTTACTTTAGAGATGGGATTACTTTATTTCTGCTTACTTGTTGCTGGTTCCTGCTATCCTGTCTGGCTGCCATCTTGTCTTGTCGAGTTAACTTTACTAGGTAATTTATGAGAAAGTGCGCCCCGGTCTCCTGCCTCAAAAATTGCTACCCGGTGACTATTAAAATAACGATCCAGCTCAGTCTATTCAAAACTATCCATCTTCATATCTATCTATCTATCTATCTATCTCAATTTGTTCATATTTATCTATATTACTTTAAATACTAAGATTTTTTTTATTCATGTTTGTTTAATGTCTTGTTTAAATAAACAAGAATTACGACAAAAAAAGAAGCGACCAAATACATTTACTTGTCGAAAATATATATCTATCTATCTATCTATCTCCATTTGTTAGTATCTATATTATTTTGTTTGTTTATCTATCTATCTTTCTCTGTCTATTCAAAACTATATATCCATCTTCATATCTAAACAAGAATTACGACAAATTACGATAAATAAACAAGAATTACGACGAGCTGGGGTTGTTGTTTTGATAGTCGCCGGGTAGCAATTTTTGAGGCAGGAGACCGGGACGCACTTCCTCATAAATTACCCTTTACTAAACTAACAAGACTTTGATCAATCCTTTATTATCTATTTAGCCCATGATTTAATTCCGTGCGGATGAGATCGACCCCAGATCACGTCTAAGCTCTCTGAAGGTTGTGTCGAATCTAAATTCTAACTAACTACCACGTGTCTGTGATGGTGCGTGAAATCCGTGCTTCTCAGGGGTTACCAACAGTCCTGGTAGTTTTCCATGGGGACCCCATGGTTTAAATCTGACAGACACCAATTTGATTTCTAGCTACAGGGTATGCTCACAATTCCTGATCTCTCATGAATTGTAACAACTAAACTAACACAGAAATGACATTCAACAACTTAGCTTCTATGTAAGCCCCCTGAACTAACAAAAGGAAAAAGAACCCGCTTGTATATCTATGTATCCCACACAATTTGTTGATTCTAGTGTGGGGTCTTACTATTTCTTCCACCTCTGTTATCAAGCAGATGGTACCACATCCTGGTCAGCATGCTGCGCCCCCCCCTCTCTCTCTCTCTCTCTCTCTCCTCTCTCTCTCTCTCTCTCTCTCTCTCTCTACGATACCATACACGAATATAAGTTACTTCATAAATACCACCATTTATTGATTCTAATATTGGTTCCTACCATTTCCTCCGCCTCCGTTATAAAGCAGATGGTATGACATCCTGGTCAGCATACTGCTCTCTCTCTCTCTCTCTCTCTCTCTCTCTCTCTCTCTCTCTCTCTCTCTCTCTCTCTCTCTCTCTATGCGTTACCATACACGAATATAAGTTACTTCATAAATCCCACACCATTTATTGATTCTAATATTGGTTCCTACCATTTCCCCCGCCTCCGTTATCAAGCAGATGGTATGACATCCTGGTCAGCATACTGCCCTCTCTCTCTCTCTCTCTCTCTCTCTCTCTCTCTCTCTCTCTCTCTCTCTCTCTCTCTCTACGATACCATACACGAATATAAGTTACTTCATAAATACCACACCATTTTATTGATTCTAATATTGGTTCCTACCATTTCCTCCGCCTCCGTTATCAAGCAGATGTATGACATCCTGGTCAGCATACTCCCTCTCTCTCTCTCTCTCTATATATATATGCGTTACCATACACGAATATAAGTTACTTCATAAATCCCACACCATTTATTGATTCTAATATTGGTTCCTACCATTTCCCCCGCCTCCGTTATCAAGCAGATGGTATGACATCCTGGTCAGCATACTGCCCTCTCTCTCTCTCTCTCTCTCTCTCTCTCTCTCTTCTCTCTCTCTCTCTCTCTCTCTCTCTCTCTCTACGATACCATACACGAATATAAGTTACTTCATAAATACCACACCATTTATTGATTCTAATATTGGTTCCTACCATTTCCCCCGCCTCCGTTATCAAGCAGATGGTATGACATCCTGGTCAGCATACTGCCCTCTCTCTCTCTCTCTCTCTCTCTCTTCTCTCTCTCTCTCTCTCTCCCTCTCTCTCTCTCTCTCTCTCTCTCTCTCTATGCGTTACCATACACGAATATAAGTTACTTCATAAATCCCACACCATTTATTGATTCTAATGTTGGTTCTTACCATTTCCTCCGCCTCCGTTACTGCCCCCCCCCTCTCTCTCTCTCTCTCTCTCTCTCTCTTCTCTCTCTCTCTCTCTCTCTCTCCGATACCATACACGAATATAAAAGTTACTTCAGATGTACACATTTTGTCACATTCATAAAATTTGTTTCTATGACTTGAGAGAATAAATAGCGGCCATATTTATTCTTTACGAAATTTTTTCCGCCAAAAAACCCCCCAAAAAACTCTACTTCATTCACTCTAGTCTGAATTACATGTGGGTCAAAGTCTGAAATCACAGATGGATTTTTTTTGGTTCGGTTATTCTTTGCCAAAGATTTGCTCCCATCGTCTGACTGACGAATTCTTAAATACAGGAATATCAGTTTTCAACCAGACAGTGAAAGTGTGAGCCAGGGTGGTCGGTGTAAGAATCGTGTGTGCGTGCGTGCGTGCGTGCGTATGCGTGCGTGTGCGTGCGTGTGTGTGTGTGTGTGAGTGTGCGTGGGATACAATAATATGAGTTGGTGTTATGAGCGATGTAAGTCGACATACATTTTGTAATCTGTTCATGTGTTTATGCATGTGTATATGTGTAAGTGATAATGAATTAGTTTTTTAATTTCATACCCATGAGAGTTCGGCCCGCGTAAAATGAAAAAAAAAAACAACCCAAAGAGAAAAAAGGAAGAAAGATGCAAAGTAACAGAAAAAGAATTTTTTTAAAAATAGAAGGAAATTAGGTACCAACAAAATAGGTCACGTGATCAGTTTAGACCATATTGAAGGAATAAACGTAAATATTTTTGAACTTTTTAAAAAAATCTCGAAAAAAAAGAAATAACGAACATAAAGAGTTGTTACTTAAAAAAAAATGTTAATTCAAAGATCAAATTATCCGATTGGGGGAAAATTACTCACCGTTATTTTGAAAAATAAGTAAAACAGTCGGGTTTTTTAGAACAGGGTCAGTTTCTTTATTGATATTTTTTAGCAGAATTCTGTATTCATTGTTCTTTTACTAAAAACCTCTTGCATTGGAACTTATAAAAATCTGCTGATATAATTATTCAGAGTCTTATCTTTATAGAAAAAAAGTAAAATCCGTTTTTTGTCGGTTCATTTTTTCATATTTCATAAAATAAAATAGTGTGTGGGTGGGGGGTGGGGTTAGATCTAGTAAAAAAATTACCCCTATATATTATAGAAAAAAATTATTTCAGACATATTTTCATTAAGAGATAAAAAAGAAGTAAAAGAATGAAAAGAGAAAGAAAAAGTTAAAGAAAGAAAGGAACAGAGTATAAAAGAAAAGAAAATATAAAAGAAATGTAATAGGTTTAACCAAAGAAAATTAAAGAGTTAATGAAAAAGAAAGAAAAAAAGAAAGAAAGAAAGAAAAAAAAAAAAGAAAAAAAAAAGAAAGAGAAAGAAAAGAAAGAAAGAAAGAAAGAAAAAAAGAAAAAGAAAAAAAAAAAGAAAGAAAAAAAAAAGAAAGAAAGAAAGAAAGAAAAAGAAAGAAAGAAAGAAAAGAACGAAAGAAAGGAAAAATAGAAAGAAAGAAAAAAGAAAGAAAGAAAAAGAAAGAAAGAAAGAAGAGAAAAAAAAGAAAGAAAGAAAGAAAAAAGAAAGAAAAGAAAAAAAAAAAGAAAAAAGAAAAGAAAGAAAAAAAGAAAGAAAGAAAGAAAGAAGAAAAAAAGAAAAAAGAAAGAAAGAAAGAAAGAAAAAAGAAAGAAAGAAAGAAAAAAAAGAAAGAAAGAAAGAAAGAAAAGAAAGAAAGAAAGAAGAAAGAAAGAAGAAAGAAAAGAGAAAGAAAGAAAAAAGAAGAAAGAAAGAAACCTGCTGATATGTAACACTTTGATTCTGGAAAATTTTGGTAAGGAGTGGTTTTCTCAAGACATCAACCACTCCACACACACACACAAAAGATACATATGACATACATGCCCCCCCCCCGCCTCAATAATACACCATTTGTCAATTATATATACTAGCAAATATATGCACCCTCTGGGTGCAAGTATTTAACTTTTAATATAATAAAATATCATATTAAATTAGAAAGGCTAATAAAACTGAATAAAAATGCAGATAAAACGATTTGGAACAGAGGGGTATGATTGAAAAATAGAACAACTTTGAAACTAACTCTTCCATCATTTTCTGTTACTCCCATCTTTCATTGGTAAATTTTCCTAATTTAACTATTTAGTTTAAATAGGAAGTAAAGAATAATATTACAGTTATTTCTTCTTGTTAAAGGATTTCTTTTAAGATTTATCCCCGAGATTTTTGCTCATACTCATTAAGATAATACCAAACAATTAGAAATCAATAATATTAAGTACATATTTATTAAAATCAAATTTTTAATATCAATATGCAAATTAACCTTCCCATTAACACTGTAAACAGCTATTTTGTTGTATATATAAGTACAACTGCGTGTTATTAGCTTGTAGATATGGTCAACAGTCTTAATGATGCAAAACAATTTTGTTAATAATTGAGGTTTGAATAAAAATAAAATCATGGAGAATGTGATGTAAATAACAAAATGAATTGTGACTTGTATAGTAATATAGTTTCGGTTACAGACAGACAAACCCACAATCTCCATTATAATAAGATATATATATATGGGATTGACAGTGTAAGCAAACAATGTTAGCATATTTAAAAGCATTGTAGAGGACCAAAGTGAGAATAGTTATTAAATAAACAGAAAGTCGGTATCTCATCCGCCCATTTCTCAGATTATTCTCTTATTGTAGTTAAACTGTCATAGGGGACCACCAAAAAACTTTCCGTCTTAATTTCCCGACCAATTTGCAAGTTTAGCCCAGAAGCCTATTTCGTTTGTTTATACTATAAACAAACGAAATAGGCTTCTGGGCTAAACTTGCAAATTGGTCAGGAAATTAAAACGGAAAGTTTTTGGTGCCCCCCCCCCATTACAGTTTAACTACAATGTATGAATTAACTTTCTGCGAATTGGGTTACGGTTTAGGGGTTTGGGGATTAAAGTTGTTTTTAATTACGTATTGTTTTTAAAAAAAATAACAAATATTAATACATTTAATTAACCATTGAAATTAATTATTGAACCCAACGGTAGACACATTAGTCTCAGTTGTTTGTGTTAGTATTGCAATGTATAATTCCAATTAAACTTGATTTTAAAAAGATATTTTTCAACATTAAATCCTGCGTCAATCCACATGCGCAAAGCGTTTATTTTCGTCATTTTATTTTTGCTTTCAGAACGTTAACTTCCGGCTTACTACAAACGGAAACAATTGAATATCATCAAGAAGAAATATTCCATGGTATCCAACCATACCTGTTTAAATGATATATATATATATATATATATATATATATATATATATATATATAAGCGTAAATTGTTAAAAATATTTTTTTAAAAACATCAATAAAAAATAGAAAATGATATTTGTTGATATACTTATCGCATTTTGACGATAAGAATTAGAGCAACGTAATTTTCTATGGAGAATCATACATGTAATAATATTTAGTCTGAAACAAAAACAAATTACTAATATTACCATTTCGTTGATGCCTTCGTTGACTCTAATATTATTGGGGGGAAAAGAGCTAGGAAAATCAAAATAAGAATTAGAAGGTTGATTTAGAAGGCTATCACAATGCAGGTATAAAGAAAAAAATAATAATACGGTAACAATGGTGTTGTGTGTTAACCTGTATTTAATTCTTGAATTTTCGAGATAATATCTCTTTTTCAAAAGATCACTGGAACTGAAGCAGTCTAGTTATGCCATTTCTTTTTAAATGATTTTTTTTTGTTGAAAATGATGGTGTTTTTATATAACTGTATTCTCATGTTGTATGTTTACGTGAATGCGGGTTTTTTGTACTTGTGCGTATGTTGTCATGCGCGTGTCCATGAAAATGCGTGTTGGTTGTGACGTTATGATTGTATCATAGCGCAGGATTGCACGTGTGTATGTGCGTATTAAAGAGCGTATTTGTGTTTGGTGGCCATGGTGATGTATAATATTTCGTGTTGGATGTAATATAAATCAATTTAATCATTTATTATCATTATTATTATGATTATTATTATCAATATTATTATTATATTTATTTGTTTATTTACTTATTTATATCTTATCTTTCTTCTTTTTTATATTTTATGATATTTTTTAATATATATATATATTTATTTAATTTTTTTAAATCTTTCATATTTACCTTGTCCATAAGTGTGTATGTGTGTGCATGTGTGTGTGTTATAAAAAAGGTAAAATAGTTAAATTCATCAATATCTAGTGTAAATCTTATTCGTTAATAACTAGTGTGCAATGGCTTGTGTGTTTGTATGTGTGGGCGGGTTGCTGGGCTATAGATTTGAGTGCGTGTTTCGCATTAGTCTTTTCGTTGTAGATTTGTTTCATTAATAATTCTCCATTGTGCATGTGGGTATGTGTTTCGTGCGTGTGTGCATATACAGTTACATGTGCGCGTTGGTTGTGGGCTTATTGTATTATGAACTCTGTGCTGAGTTCTGTCCTGTTATTGATCTCTGGGTGTAATCTAGCTATTAGCAAGGCCTCTTTAATTCGGAGATTACCCAGATTTATCTCCCGGGCCTCTATATTGACTGTTATATTTCTCTCTGTGTTGTTGCATTTAATTAAGTGTTTGCGGAAAGTGGATGCTTGTGTGTGTAAGTGTTCTTTGACTCTAATGTGTAGTGGTCTAGTGGTGCTACCTATGTAAAATAGGTTACATATGTTACATTGTGTGCGGTATACCACATTCACTTCATGGCACATACCTGTGTCACGGATGGGGCAGTTCGTTAGTGTACAATTAGTAGTTTCCTTATGGCGGTTTTTGGAGAGTTGTCTCCTAAGTGATGGTCCGTAATGGGCAAGTTGTATATTCAAGCCCTCCTTCCGTATCGCCCTGCGTATTGTTGCGGTTATACTTTCGCTGAAGTGTGGTAACCTTAAAAAACAGGCATTGGACGTGAGATGGTGTTTTGTGGATTCTGTTTGCTTGAGTCGTTTTGTGACTGAAGTGGGGTAACCGTTGGCTTTTAGTGTGGATATAAATTGTCTGGTGTGTGTGATCTGATCCTGATTCCTGTTGCATTTGTTCCGGATACAGGCAAGCTCGTTCTTTATATATCCAGTCTTTGCCCCAAGGGGGAGTGCCGATTTGTGGTGGACGATCAAGTCTCTGCTGGCCGATTTTCTATAGAACTCGGTGTGGATTTCTCCCTTGTTTAATACTTTAAGTTGGAAATCCAACAGTGATAATGAACCTGTGCAGTCAGGATGTCCTATGGTGAAATGTATGTTGTTGTTGAATGTTGATGCGATTTTGTTGGCTTCTTCACGGGAAGATGTGAGGATGAGAATATCATCTATACATCTGGTGAAGAAGGCGCAACAGCGGCAAATATTAAGTGCTTGACGTTCAAGTCTGTCCATGTAGGAGATGGCTAGTAAGCCCGAGAAGCTGGATCCCATCGACAGGCCCTTTATTTGTTTATATGTTCGTTCGTGAAACGTGAAGTATGTTAAAAATTATTTACAATAAAATTCTATCAGGAATATTATAAAAAGCGAGACGTTTTTTTCGATACATTTCTGATTAAGTATAGATATGGGAGTTAGGAGAATGAAATACTAATTTACAAAATATTAATTTGGCTATTCTGTAGTTAGTATAGTTCCACGGATTTGAACTTACTTGAAATTATTCGCAGCGACAACTGTTCAAACGTGAATATAATATTATATCCCTTTGAACCTCCTATGATAAAAAGAACGACGACAATTTTTAATTCAAACATTATTTTCAATATTTTTTAAAATAGAAACCGTACTATGTTATCTCATTATTTTTTAGCTACATATTTTTAATACAATATTTTCTTTAATTAAATAAATACAATTTTGTTATACAATGAATGGAAGAATTTATTTTACATTTTATGAATTTTTTTAAAAATCCCCCCAAAAATATATAAGTACACAACTGGAACTTTTAATATAACATTCTTTAGAAAATAAGCTAACGATTTAGAAAAAAAAAAGGATAAATATTTTTTCTTATTAATGAGACTTAAGTTTCAAATGTTAAGACGTCCTACTATCAAAACATTACTAGTATCGATTTTTTAAATATATGTTCCGTCATTCAATTATCTTTCCAAAAATGTAAAATTCATTATCAAGAAATTTGCACGGGAAATCAATGCGCGAAACAAAAACTAACGGAAAAAAATTAGCCTTTTCAATTTAGTAAACATTTATTTACAATAAAAGTTCTTCTTTTATTGTTTCATATACCGAAAGTTTTATTAAAATCGGATAGTTAGTTCATTTTAGATGGTTTTTCGAAATATTTCCTGTGATCGCCTTATCAGTAAGTGCGTGAAAATGAGCAACCCTAATATATATATATATATATATATATATATATATATATATATATATATATATATATATATGTGTGTGTGTGTGTGTGTGTGTGTGTGTGACGATTTTTCTGGATTTATGATGTTATACTTTTTAGCCCATAACCTATTAAGTTTCTGACCGCCATCCTTGGCCAGTTGAAAAGGACTTAAAGTAAGTAAGTCCTGAGCTATGGAATCCTTTGGTAAGTGAATAAGTCCTGAGTTATGGAATCCTACGTAGTGTCAAAAGGTCCAGTGATATAATCCTATGTTCCGTCATCCACGAAGGTTGAAGGCAATTGAGTGGCTAAGATCAGAACAGCCGATATAAATAACAATATCAGCAGCAGAGTACTGCCAGTGATTGGCCAATAGGTTGGTCACATGATTATCGGCGAGTCTATAAGTAGAAGTGGGCGTCTAGCACACGCCTTATATCCACAAATTCTCAACAGTGTGTATATATATTTTTTCGATACATACGCACACACAGAGAGAGAGAGAGAGAGAGAGAGAGAGAGAGAGAGAGAGAGAGAGAGAAAGAGAGAGTCACACACACACCATAAAAGAAGAATACTTGACGTCATATTTCAAACCGTCTACCTTTCCAGCGTTTCTTCAAATTTCAAATTTGAACAGATTGATAAACAAGGACTGTCACAGTCTTCCTCTTTATTCTGTGATAACATTTTTTTTACTCTTCCTTATATCAACAAAAGCCCTGAAGAAGATCTACTAAACAGATCGAAACACTGCAGCATCGGCTCATAAACTTACCACTGATTTTATTTAAACCTGTTTTTTTTTTTTCAAATTTCTCACTATACTACATACCGTCGGATTGACTTCCAGTTCTCTTCTCCCCCCCCCCATATATATATATATATATATATATATATATATGTGTGTGTGTGTGTGTGTGTGTGTGTTTAACATTAACAGCAACTTTTACTAATTCATTTACCGGACTGGATTTTCATTGGGTCAATGTATGAACGGTATTTGGGGAAATAAATAAATCAGTGCCCGTGAACGGGAATTCCTTTCTCGGAGAAATAAACAAGTAAAAAAAAATAAGGTGCACAAAGAAAGAGGAAATACAGAAACAGAAAGAATGATAGATAAGAAATAATCTATATATTAATACTCGTGTTCCTTAATTGTACAACTGTTATCATCTTAAAACGCCCTCTGGTTAAAAATGAGACCGTCTAAATCCTCCAAGATGAAATGCAAAAATGTAAGTCCTGATTATTTGGTGTTGCTTATCCACCTAATTCTTATTTCTTATGAGTGTCGTCACCTCAGCTAAATAATGAACCATTCCGTTTTTATCAGAAAGAAAGAAAGAAAGGGAAGAAAAAGGACATGATATGTTGAAAAATATAAGAAAGAAAGAAAGTTTAAGGGAAAGATAGAGAAAGGGGTGAGTGTGCGGGAGCGATAACGCTATTTTGTTTCAATAGAACATAATGAAAAGATGAAAAGAAGGAAAGAAAGAACAAAAAAGATACACTGCTAGTTATAGATAGTTATAGATAGACAGATAAGATAGATAGATAGAAACAGGTAAAGAGAGAAAGAGGTGGGGGGAGTAGGTACCACCAATTTTCCCTCTGAAATTTACCCCCCCCCCCTATATTTAACACAATGAAACTTACATAAAGGTTAATATTATATTCAAAATATTTTGTCCATTCAAAAGAAGAAACATTACAAAAACTTATGATGATTTTTTTTTTAATTCTCAGCTTACGGAAATAATGAAAATTATAAACGAAAAACAATGTTTACATTTTTGCACGGTTAAATCAATTGAAATTTTACGTAGCCAAAAACAAATTATGAGTTCTGGCTGTCTTAAATATTCTATGAAAAATCAATTAATGGTTCAATTTTCACGAAAAATTCCATAATTACTTACCTGTTGATGAAAATATGTTTGAAATAGGGTTTTCCTAAAATATATTACAGGAAATATTTTTACGAGGTCTACCCACCCACCCCTATTTTATTCTATGAAATATAAAAGAGTCTGAATAATTGTATCATAAGATTTTTATAAGATTCAATGCCAAAGTTTTTTTAGTAAAAGAACCATGAATACATAATTCTGCTAAAAATATCAATAAAGAAACTGACCTTGTCGTAAAAAAACGGACTGTTTTACTTATTTTTCAAGATAACAGTGAATAATTTTTCACCAATCTGATAATTAGATCTTTGAATTAACAGTTTTTCTTTGTAACAACTCTTTATGTTCGTTATTTCTCTTTTGCGAGATTTTTTTTAAAAAGTTAAAAAGTTTCTTCCTTCAATATGGTCTAAACTGATTACGTGACCTATTTTGGTGGTACCTAATAAATGTAATATAATATTTCTACCCACACAGGCTTTCTTCTCACACAGCCTTTCTACCCACATCCTTGTCCTCATCCTTGTGTTCTATTATGAATAACTTAATAAATATCAATAAGTCGTTACTAAAATCATATAAAAAATTCTGTCGATAATCGTGTGTAATAGTCAATATTGCATTCAAGTCCAGTCAGGTTTCGAGTGTCAAAATTGCTGCTAGATACATAAATCCTTTATGATAAAAAAAAAACAGGCTACATTTACGTGTTGTCATGAACAAATACTGATGACAATGAAATTAATATTGTATGCACCGCCTGAATACAAAGTTCTTGGGTAATATTTCCTATTTTCTAGTAATGTCTTATATATATATATATATATATATATATATATATATATATATATATATATATAATATTATATTATTATTATTATTATTATTATTATTTACTCCTTTTGAGTTTTCACATCAGTGTTAGCTTCACTGGAGTCTGAGTGACAGCAAGTCTCCTCAGGTCCCCAGGACTCTTCTGGGTATTCTGGCAGATTGCAGCAGTGCAGTGTTCTGAATGGTTTCAATTCTTCCTCTGATATCCAAACTTTTCAAGCCCTTTTCTAATCCTATTATTATTATTATTATTATTATTATTATTATTATACTAAAGCTGAGATTATCAACTTTCTTTTCCTAAAGGATTTTTTTCTATTTATGTTATGGACACAATATTTATACTTAGATATTCCTTGGTTTTAGGACTACTCATTGTTTAAAAAAATCAGTTTAATTGGTTTTAATTAGCCGTAATTAGCAATTAAGTCAACAACAGACCAATCCCTGTCTTATATTATATACGATTCTCTTCTTTCCCTCTATAGAGAGTTTACGTGAGTGGGAGAGTTAATGTGAGTGGGGAATTAACGGGAGTGGGAGGGCTCACAGCCTGTAATAGTTTTATTACTAAAAAATCAGCATTCAAACCCCCTCCTAACACCTCCTAACTCTAGGTAGATTCGCCCCTCCCTTTCTCCAGACCACAACAGAGAATAAATTTTGGTTTTTTTAATAAAACAAAACAAAAGTATCTTTTTACGGCATGATTTCAATTTTAGTTGAGCGTAAATTTTACGAACTTGAAATCATGCTTAAAAATAGATTTTTTAAATTACTTTAATTATTAATTTATAGAGTCAAATTCGGAATACAGGTCTGGTTTAACATGATTATTAAACTTACTTTAAAAAATATTTCATGTTGGGTAAAAAAATAGTTATATATTTAAATATTATGGAATTCAAATGAGCAAACATTGACTACCCCCACTGTTCAAGTGAAAGTTTTCTTCGGGCTTAAAAGTTTGTTTTAGTTTTAACTAAAACAAACTAGACTGACTTCTGATTTAGGTCGGTAAAATTAAACGGAAAGTTTTTTGCTGGTACCAAATGACAGTTTAACTGCAGTCTATGAATTAACATTTTGCGAATTTGGTTACGGTTTTAGGGGATTATGGTTGTTTTTAATTACGTATTGCTTAAAAAATAAACAACAAAAAACACAAATTACAATACATTTAATGTTGAAAAATATTTTTAAAACTAAGTTTAATTGAAATTATACATTGCAATACTAACACAAACAACTGTCTCAATAATAGATTCAATAATTAATTTCAATGGTTAATTAAATGTATAGTAATTTGGTTTTTTGTTGTTTATTTTTTAAAGCAATACGTAATTAAAAACAACCTTAATCCCCTAAAACCGTAACCCAATTTGCAAAATGTTAATTCATAGAATGTAGGGCTGACTTCTGACTTAGGTTGGAAAATTAAAACGGAAAATGTTTTGCTGGTACCCAATGACAGTTTAACTACAGTCTATGAATTAACATTTTGCGAATTGGGTTACAGTTTTAGGGGATTAAGGTTGTTTTTAATTACGTATTGGAAATCCAAACTCACAGACAAATTAAAGAGACAATTCTTCCAGGCTGTTGTCGTGTCAGTACTGCTGCACGGCTGCACCACCTGGACCCTAACGAAGCGACTAAAGAATAAACTAGATGGGAGCTGCACAAGAATGCTGCGTGTGATCTGAACAAGACGTGGAAACAACACCCCACGAGTAAACAGCTGTACGGCCACCTACCACATATCACCCAAACCATCCGAGTAAGACGGACAAGACATGCAGGACACTGCTGGAGAAGCAAGAACGAACTCATAAGCTTCCTGTGGAAGCCAACACATGGGTATGCCAATGTGGGCCGACCAGCAAAGACGTACATTGACCAGCTCTGTACGGATACAGGATGCTGTATAAAGGACCTCCCGAGAATGATGAGTGATAGAGACGGATGGAGAGAGACTGTCATGGATATCCGTGCTAACAGCGCGACATGATGATGATGATGATGATGTTACTATAGAAATGATTTAACTTTAGAAAATGCATTGAAAATCAGAAAAAAACATTGTCTCGTCAGGAATTGTGGGAAGCATTATTAACACTATAGTGTTACATAATTCATAGGTAGCTTATGAATTGTGTACGTATTGTAGTTAGAATATTTTTGAATAGGAGTTCTTTAGCTTCAAAATAACGGGGGTTCAGTGGAAAATTACCTTATTGACGACTAGTGACATTCCGTTTGACTTAACCAAAATAGTGTTAAAGCTTCCCCGGGTCGGGCCCACGCACTGGAATTGTATGCTACAAGTGCAAAAGTCAGGGCAACATGGCGAGAAATTGCACGAGCAGAAAACGAGGAGTGTATACGCGCCGTTACCGATGCAATGAGATTGGACATGTGGTTCGGGATTGGTCGGGAAACGAGACCGAGGACAAGATGGCGTCGATCTCTTTACCAGACAACATATAAATGAGACGCTGCCAGCCATCCAAATCCAACGTCAATGAGACGCTGTACTCGATTCAGGTTGCTCTCGTACTATTGTGAGTGCGTGACTTTGCCGTGCTTGGAAGACGAGAAGCGCCAGAGTGACCCCCATAAGCGGTGAAACGCGCGCTGGACAGGGGATAGTGGTAGCGAAGATCCACACAGACACTGAGAATTCAGCTGACGTCGAAGCGCCGGTTGTGCATGAGAAACGATTAAGTTTTGACCTGCTGCTAAAGTTATGACGCCATAAAAGCCTTCAGTGGTATTTTCATAACACAGACTGGAAGAGGTGGTATTCTCATAACACAGACTGGAAGAGGTGGTATTTTCATAACACAGACTAGAAGAGGTGGTATTTTCATAACACAGACTAGAAGAGGTGGTATTCTCATAACACAGACTAGAAGAGGTGGTTTTTCATAACACAGACTGGAAGAGGTGGTATTCTCATAACACAGACTAGAAGAGGTGGCCCCTGTGTGTGCAACAGTCAAGATTAACCAACCAGACTTTAGTGTCAAATTCGAACAGCAACAGAAGACCTGGACTGTTTCGTAGAAGTGAATGAGAGACAGGGAACCAGACAAGCTACAAAATAGCATAGCCGAATGCCATGTGCCCGACCAAATAAGAACTGCATACGAAAAGGAGCTTCACGCATGGATTAATGATTTCTGATTGATTACCTACTCTCATAGAAAACTTGGACTTCCTAAAGGCCTGATCTTATTGGTGGTGATTGTACAGCAGAACAAGTAAAAAATGAAGCTTTTAATGGATTGTTGGGATTTGAACTAATATGTTGACGCATTCACGGCTGATGTTGATGTTTGCGCCAGCAAACTGCGGAAATGGCTTAAGGGTGTGCTATTCCGTACAGTTGGCCAATCCATTGCCGTAAGGGCCATTGCCAAGAGGTGTCATACGTACCAGTCAATAGATCCCGTCAAAAGAAGAAGGTTGGGAGTAAGTAGAACTTGAAGCAGGCTGGGTATGGATATAACCCTTTACGGCGGCCAGCCTCACGCGATAAGTATTCGGCTATGCTATTTTGTAGCTTGTCTGGTTCCCTGTCTCTCATTCACTTCTACGAAACAGTCTAGGTATATAAATTAAACTAGTAATATGTGTATTAAAACAGATAAATTACAGTAGTCAAAGATACTGATCGAAGTCCTGCAGAATATGCTTTTTTAAAAGTTCATGTAATTAGAAAAAGAAGGTGTTGAGTTAACTCCAATAGAGAAAAGAAAGGATAATGCTCTATATATCAGCAGTGAAGTAACTTCTAGAGAGAGAAAGATATAGCTTGTAATACCTTCAATGGTAGGCAAATATTACAGAGTCGAGCGACATTGAATATTTAGGCTTACGTTTGTCTTCTCTAGTTCTTCGAAAACCTTCGCTTTTTATAGGACTCACTAGGATCGAAATCGGTCTTTTGAAAAACTTCTTTTTTAGGCGCGAACACTTCTGATTGGTTGAAAATTATCATTTTTAATATTTCTTTTTTTTTCTTTCTGCCTGCCCTGATTCTAGGCGTAGACTTCTTATTTTCGTCATTTTATATCTGCTTTCAAAGCGTTAACTTCCGGCTCACCACATGGTAAAGTGTAAGTGGAATATACTATTTGACACGTTGTTTTGTGCGAGTTGTCACAAAAAGCGATCTCCCACTGTCTGATGTTGGATGATGGACTACCATCCGTAAAAAAAAAAAAAAAGAATTTAGGCGATTCGTTAGTTATAGTTTCACGTGAACCAAAATTCCCATGCGGGTGTAAGATTCAAAGTGATATATACTTGAAGATAAAACTCCGACAAAGGTTGATAGACAAAACATTTTATATACAGCACAGAATAAACAGGGCACATAATACATAGAGGTGTACATAAACATACACACATAAGTAGTATAAATACATGTACAAGAATAGAGATAATGACACATTCATGAATGGTAAAATACAAGATATTTAGGTATCAAAGAGATACCTAAATGTACATAAAAACATAGTTACGGATACATGACTAAAGGATAGTCATATATCGTATACAAGACTTACTAGCAGTGAGTGGCCAGTGTTAAGGACCGAAGCCCCAACGAGAAGGGGGTAGACAGAGTCTAACCCATAGTGGTGTCTCGTAGGTCGGCAGGCAAAAAGAGAGAGAGAGACGTCCAAACCAGCCGCTTAAATATCAAAGGCCCCTAGCGGGAACCAGCGAAACTAAACGGACAGACAACTCCCTAGGCAAATCCGAAAATAACGCCACAGGCTTGATCATCAATTGCTCAACCGTTCAGAGGTTTGCATTTAAATTTGATTTAAAGTTTTTTATAATCTGAAAATTCAGTCTGAATATTTTTTTCATCAATTGACAGTTGCACTAGAACATAACCTTTTTAATGCTGTTTCCATGCCTGTGTCATATTCAGTCTTCTTTATAGGGAACGTTGATCGAGATCCTTTATTTGTTAACTGTGATCGTTATACACACACTTAGACATGGATGCTATGCTGGTTTATAAATAATGCCGAGGCTTTATCTAAGAAAAAAAGCATCTTAAGACTAGGGCTATTATGATTAAACCGTACAGTTGGTTGGGCTTAGAATATACTGTGGGGATTAAAATAAAATTAGAATATTAAAAAGAAATAACAAACTCCAATGGGCCTTCACCGGAAGAACCTTCCGCGCATGTGCGAGAAAAAGGACCCACTTCCTATCCTCAAGAAAATCTCTCGGTCATTCTAGTTTAGGCCTTAACTTGGTCTAGTTGCTCCTACTGGACAGGGAGATATTCCCTTGCCACAGACGGCTATGACCGGTGAATAAAGCCTAAGTCATAAAACCACTATCTGTCTTTGTCTCTTTCTTTTTCGTTCCTTGAATTCCTTCCTTTTCAGCATGACCATCAATTGAGATGGGGTTAAAAGTAAAACCCGAAGAACACGAATATCCAGTCATCGGGATATAGTCAAAACAAGTATATATGTGTGTGTGTGAGAGAGAGAGAGAGAGAGAGAGAGAGAGAGAGAGAGAGAGAGAGAGAGAGAGAGAGAACCAAGTAAGGAGAGATGAAAGAAACAAATAAGAATTCATAGGTATATTTTAAAATACGTAAGAGCGAGAGAGAGAGAAGGGAAGAAAGAGAGAGAGAGAGAAAGAAAGAGAGAGAGAAAGAGAGAGAGAGGGGGAAGAGAAAGAAAAAGAAAAGAGGGAGAGCAAGAGAGAGAAAGAGAAAGAGAGAAAGTGAAGAGGGAGAGAGAGAGGGGAGGAAGAGAAAGAAAGAGAAAAAGAGCGGAGAGCACGAGAGAGAGGAAGGGAGGGAGAAAGAGAGAGAGAGGGGCGGGGGAGAGAAAGAAAGAGAAACATAAAAACACCAAAACCTCTCTCAAACCCATAAATCCTCACCCTCAAAAGAATCTAGTTTCCTGGATATGAAACTGTTGTGATGTTAGTCCCAACAGTAAAAAGAAGTCAAGTCGAGATGGGGTAAAATAAGACAAGTGTATTTACAATTAATGGTACTACGACTAGCTTGTCGTTAACGGGAACAGTGCTCCTTTCCACTCGGTGTCTCACTATTTATAGTGAGAATGCACTGTAGGAACGGCCGGTACAACAGAAACTAAACGGCATCTAATGGTCAGGCTTCAATTCGTATTTGCATTTTTGTGTTCTTGTTGCTTAAAAGTTTGGTTTTTGTTATTTATTTATTCATTTATTGGACCAAGTTACCTTTAAGCACCCCAGAGGTGACCTGGATTCAAGGGACATATTTCGCTTTGCACCGTCAACATCTGGTTGTTTGTTACCAGACGATTTTTAGACGCATCTTTTTAAAATTATAAAACTAACTGCTAACCCTAACTCCTAACTCTAACCCTAACCCCTAACCCTAACAAACAACCGGGTGTTGACGGTGCAAAACGAAACATGTCCCTCTGAATCCAGGTCGCCCCTGGGGTGCTTAAAGGTCACTTAGTCCCATTTATTTATTGCATACGAACAATTTGCTAACTGATTTATTTAACCCATAGATGTGACTCTATCAGATTAGAGTGTATTTGGGAGTAATAGTAATGATGGAGTTCTCCACTCTCCCCAAATGTCCAGAACATGGTCTCATCATCAGATGCAATTTAGTATCATACCCTGGATACCTCTGCGGGTTGGGGGGGGGGCTTACCCCTCTGCAGAGGATATAGTCAATATATTCTGATCCCCAACGTCAGAGCAATTTAAATTCTATTAATTAATCTTCTAGACTTGTTGCATAACAAAGACTAAAAAAAAACAGTCTTCCCTATGATTGATTGATTGATTGATTTTAATGGCATGTCTACCTGTTTAGGATTATTTTATGCCTATGGGTTAAGGAATCTCGTTCATTGTACTTTTATATCTACTAGCAAATATATGCACCCTCCGGGTGCAAGTATTTAAGTTTTAATATAATAAAATATCATGTTAAATTAGAAAGGCTAATGAAACTGAATACGAATTCAGATAAAAATATTTGGAACAGAGGGGGTATAATCGGAAAATTGAACAACTTTGAAACTAACTGTTCCACCATTTTCCCTTACTCCCGTCTTTCAGTGGTAAATTTCCCTAATTTAACTATTTAGTTAAAATAGGAAGAAAAGAATAAAATTACAGTTATTTCTTTATGTTAATAGATTTCTGTTAAGATTTATCCCCGAGATTTTTGCTCATATTTATTAAGATAAAACCAAACAATTAGAAATCAATAATACTAAGCATATATTTATTAAATCAATTTTTTAAGATCAATATGCAAATTAGCCTTCCCATTCACACTGTAAACCGCTATTTCGTTGAATATATAAATATAATTGCATGTTATAAGTATGTAGATATTGTTAACAGTATTAATGATGTAAAACAATTTTACTAATAATTGAGGTTAAAATAAAAAATAAAATCATGGAGAATGTGGAGTAAATAACAAAGGGAATTGTGACTTGTGTAGTTTCGGTTACAGACAGACAAACCCACAATCTCCATTATAATAAGATATTTTTGTGTAGTTGTTTAAGCGTTTTTGTTTTTTGCACGCCTATGATATCAAGTATACCTCTCTAATACAAATAATTTTCAAATAGATCTATTTGACCCATAGATTCGACCCTAGCAGATGCAACCGCTCTGGGTCAGAGTGGACCTAGTGGTAATGGCAATGAATGGGTACTCCACACTCCCCCAGAGATACAGAACTGGAATCTCACTATCAGATGCAGTTTAGTGTCACACCTAGGACATCTATTTTGTATGTAGGGGGTCTTATCTCTCTACAGAGTCATCTATACAGTCATTGTATTCTGAGTTCTGCTGACCAGGCGAATAGTCTGCCCGACTATTTACCCATAGGTTGGGGTAGAAAAGATGGTTTCCCAGGGGCATTAGCACAAAGTGAAAACTAAAACATTTTCAGTATTATTTGCATTATTCGGACTATTGTCCTCATCTTTATTGTTATCTGTACTATTTCTCTGAATTTTTTAGATAAGGCTTGATAATTATTATTATTTGGATTATTCGGACTATTGTCCTCATCTTTATTGTTATCTGTAATATTTCTCTGAATTTTTTAGATGAGGCTTCATGATTAGTATTATCTGGATTATTCAGACTATTGTCCTTGTCTTCATGGTTATCTGTACAACGTTTCGGCCGATGTGCCCCCGGCCTTCTTCGGGTATTTCTTGTCGGACTCGGGAACTTTCTCGGACTTGGGAACCTTCCTTTGAGGACAATAGTCCGAATAATCCAAATAATACTAATTATCAAGCCTCATCTAAAAAATTCAGAGGAATAGTACAGATAACAATAAAGATGAGGACAACAGTCCGAATAATCCAAATAATACTAATTATCAAGCCTCATCTAAAAATTCAGAGAAATAGTACAGATAACAATAAAGATGAGGACAATAGTCCGAATAATCCAAATAATACTAATTATCAAGCCTCATCTAAAAAATTCAGAGGAATAGTACAGATAACAATAAAGATGAGGACAACAGTCCGAATAATCCAAATAATACTAATTATCCAGCCTCATCTAAAAAATTCAGAGAAATCAAACGATTTCGTCCATGATTTTAACTCCGGTCACCGATTATATTCCACACGACGATAACCGTTACGCTCCTCGAATAATTGGTGTGCCTATGATGTGTAACAACTGCGCTAAGTAAATGCTCCTCACGTAACTTTGACCAAAGCAAAAACCAAAGAGGCGTTGGAAGAAACAAACAAACAATACAGATCGATATCAACCAAAGGAACGAGAACAACTGATTGATTTTTCGAATGTTGACTGTATCACCAAGTGTCATTGTCAATAAAACCCACTCGACGCAGATGACAGCCATCCGAGTCAGAATTACGGTGATCTGTATGAAGTACTATTCAGCAATGGCATTTACATTTATGTCACAGTAGCCACTATTTCCCAAATGTTGGCTCAAAAAATTGCCCTGTGTCTTATAAATCGTAGGTGAAGTTTGAGACCTTCCGTATGACTAGGCTAATCTTCTCTATGATGCTCACTAACCCAGCTTACGCTCAGCACTTTTACCTACTCTGTACTGCCAAATTGCTTTTATACAGCTATGTTTCTGCTTGTGTAATGCACAGCTAGACTGTTTTCAACAATATATGCTATATACACTAAAAACTTATTTTCCTGAATCTGACCTGTATATATATATATATATATATATATATATATATATATATATATATATATGTGTGTGTGTGTGTGTGTGTGTGTGTGTGAAGAAAAGGAAGTGAGTCCGACGGTATGTAGTATATTAAGAAAGATTGAAAAAACACAGGTTTAAATGAGTTTAAGCGGTGAGTTTATTGGCCGACGCTGCAGTGTTTCGATCCATTAATTAGATCATCTTCAGGGCATTTGTTGGTATATGGAAGGTAATAAGAAATTTAAAAATTGGCGGGAAATTATAGGCATTTGGGGGACATGTTGACTGGTTTCAAAATTTATCTTCTTTAAGGAAAATTTATGATTATAAATTCTTAGTATTAAAAATACTTAAAGTAATAAATGTTTACAAATAATTCCAATCAATCAATCAATCAATCAATCTCTCTCTCTCTCTCTCTCTCTCTCTATATATATATATATATATATATATATATTATATTATACTAGCAGAAGTACCCGGTCCATGACCGGACTAAAAGGATTTTAGGAATACTAAGGAGTTATAGAGAAAGCTGGAAGACAGGAGTAAGAAAAGGGGCAAGAGAAAATAATTTATGATTTTTTTTTTAAATCTCTTAGAATTCGTATATTACAATTTTAGGAATCTTTTTTTTTTTTTTTTTTTTTTTTTTACATTTAAAATATTATTTTTTAGAATGTAAAACTAATCTTGTGATAGTTTTGAAACACAATTTTATTTTTCTGGAAATGTTTTTCTGCATATGTCCAAAAGTTAAATTCAATTCTTAATTGCCTGTTTTTTTTTTTTAATTGCTTGTTGCTTTAAATATATTACAATATATTTGTTTAATTTAAATTATTTTTTACCTTTAAAAATGTAACGAACAAAAGAAACTAAGTAGTAAATATGTGTCCTAGTTTATTTAGCTCTTCAGAGGAGTAAGAATTTCCTCCAATTGGGCCACCTGTTGCCCGTGGATAGCGACCTGTAAATGCTTAATGACGGGATCTTGGTGTCTGAGCAGTCCGTGAAATGCAACATTCACTTTGACCTTTACTTGGGCGAGGTGGGTGTTCGGAGAGGCTCTTCCGATCAATCGGAGGGTCCCGTCAAGCCTTAGCACATATATGATTGTCCCTACCGTATTACTCTTGGGGTAACATCCCAATCTTTTTTTATCAAATATGTGTTAGAACGCGGTGGCTGAGTGTTCTAAAAAATTACGTTAGACTGCATCTAAGGGTGAGGTTCCAATTCCATAGCTCTGGGTAGAGGGGAATACCCCTTCATTGCCATTACTACCTGGTCCATTCTGACACAAAGTGGTAGTACCTGTTATTTTTCTGAAGTTGTTAGGGAGAGTTATCTCCCCCTAACGATTCGAACCGGACTCTCTGAACAGGAGGGGGAAAAAGACTGCAGAGCAGATCAGAATCAAGTAGGTGACACACGTGTATCCTAACATCAAGCCAGAACTCTAATCCAAACCCATCCCACTGTATTCCCTGTCAGTGAAAAATAAATAGAACAAATATTGTTATTGTCAACATATTCTCTGTTTTATTATCATTTCTGTATATCCTACATCTCGGGATACAACAGAAGTGTTTAAAATTTTTAGTACCCAAATAAAAAAATAAACACTTCTTCGGTATAAAATAACACATGCTGTAAAATTCAACCAATCAACACGTATCTATTTTAGCCCCCCCCCCTAAAATAGATACGTGTTGATTGGTTGAATTTTACAGCATGTGTTATCATTCGAATAAAAAAAGATATTCGTTTATTAAAGACTAGAAACGGCAACCCGGCGTCGCCTGGGCAGAGTTTTTTTTTTTAAGATAGTCCCGCAGATCTATTATTACTGAATCGTGAGTTGGATCCTCGTGGTATGCCACATTAAAATCCCTACGTTAAAAAAATACCTTGTATTGATCCAGTCACTCTGAAAAGAAACGTTAATGTCTACTATTTAAAATATCAAATGCAAAAAAAAGAAAAAAAGAAGAATCCCTCGCTGTTATCATCTAAATTTTAATTTTTGATTATCTTCACGAATATAAATTAAATCTTCATTATTTTTGCTCAAAAAGCAAGACCAGGTGATAGTGAATGTGTACCTATATTTACTTTATTGTCAATTTTTTTTTTTTTTTTTGTAGTTTCCTCCGGACATACATACACACAACAGCCCTTTATAAATGTAAAGATTTAACGATAAACAAAGCTAAGAATTCGCGTATTATAATATTCGTGTATTTTAGGAATATTTCATTTTTATTGTTTACATTTAAAATATTAAAGTTGTCCCATTGTGGTGTAATGGTTTGCATATCCATTACTACTGAATAGCATAGCTACTGGCAAAATGAGCCTAAAATGCGTTTTTAACAAAATGACTTTAGCCCTCGCTACAGAAAATAATTTACCAAAAATCAGGAAATTATCGGATTTTAATGAAATTTTCAGTGTTTATTTATCAATAAATAACCTTTATAATGCATTATTTATTTTATTTCAAAACTTTCTCATTTTTTTTCAGGTCGCTTAATTTTGACCCCCCCCTCCCTTATGTTGGGGGCGTAACATTTTTTCAAGTTGGTCTTATATTGTACTAATTACAGTATAAATAAAGAGATAAAAGACTGAAAGTTATGAATAGAAACAAAAAAAAATTTTTACGGTGGCTTTTCTATGAGAAAATAAGTACCGAAAATCGAAAAATAAAATGTAAAAAAATAATAGATAATTAATTTTTTGGAGATTTATTTTTTACTCATTTCGATAATTATTTAATTGGCTATTATCTTATAAAAGAAAAAAATATACATTGATATTTTTTCTGCTTAAAAAGGCGGGGGTACATTTTCAATAGAGCTTTTCTTCAAAACTTATTACATTATGTGTCTAGAATGAGGTTTGCATTAAATAGATATTTGTTTCTTGAACCTAAAAATATAACATTTTAAAATTAACATCAGAATATTTTTATTTTAAATGAATTTTATATATTAATTTTTCATAGCAAAAATACTGAATTAAAGTTTTGAAATAAAATAACTGATGCATTGTAAAATTCATTAATTGTTAAATTAATACTGAAAATTTCATTAAAATCGAATAATTACCTGGTTTTTGGTGATTTTTTTGCAATCGCGAATGTTACAGTAAAATTGTAAACAAGCACTTAAAACCATCGAAAAAGAGACAGAATGGCGGATCGCGTCGAAATTGACCAAAAACAAATCCCTTTAAAAGTATTAAAAATAAACTGCATATGTAATGATATTTTTCTTTTTTTAATAAGAATATTATGTTACTACTTATCGATTTAGACAAAGTTTGACCTTAAATAATAGATTTAATTATTTTTAATTCGCTTTTAAAATTCCTAACAGACGACAAAAATGCTTATGCCTAGAATAGCAAGTTCAATCCTCATTAGATCCCTTTTACTGCTACCTTGTGTCATATCCTACCTGTGACGAACGGGTTGGGTAAATAAAAGGACGTGCCATCGTTTTGTAATGTTTAGCAAGGTAGTCTCGTAGATCCATTACGACTGAATAGTGAGTTTGTCGGATTTTTTTCCTTTTTCAGAAGAATTCCGACCTTTCAAAATTAGACAAACGCCGAGAAAATAAAATAAACTACAAATGGTTTTACTCGATAGTGCGAAATAATTTATTTACATGGGTCGTCTAAAGGAGACCAAAAAATGTATTCAGTACAAAAAAAATTCCCATGCGGGCATCAGCTAAATTAACAAATCTAGGGGCCTAGTAACAATTTTCAGAAAATATATATATTAACAGAAATAAAGTATAAACAAGTATAACTATTAAGACTGTTGTATGAAGAAAAGGTACAAGGCAATTATAAGGTTTATAATTGGGTTAACAGTTTATTGTGGGGTTAGTAATAATGTGTTAGAGTATACATTTGTGTAAATGTCTTTAAGAGTTGCCAGAGGATTTCTCCTGGCGGGGATATATTTTTAGGTAATACAAGGAGTTTCATGTACACTTATCTCAGTTGTATAGGTCATAGCAATGTTTCTAAGTTGTCCAGTAACGTCGCTGTGGTTCTGTTGTCCGGTAAGGTCGCTGTGGTTCTGTTATGTCTGCTTGTGTCAGACTACCCATAAAAATGTTTTCGCAGGGGAGATAAAAACAGTTCGAAAGTTCGTGAACAAAGGCTACAAGCCTTAGAGGACTTTTCTAGCCAGAAATGGCAAAATCTCTTTTATTATACTCGTTTCTCTCGCCAGAATACAAGGCTCTCTTCTCTTGGCACGTGTACGTTTTGTCGCTGCTCCTTCTCTCGTCAGAAGTTTTAGGTTTGCGTCACGTTCTGCTGCTTTTCTCCCCCAAAA
>CM042170.1:16990319-17157819 GCA_023376005.1 Doryteuthis pealeii | reverse complement strand
TTAAGGATAGAACCCAGGTGGATGAGCAGTTGATGTCTTGCAATACTCAACTTTGGCCCTATCTTGGGCTAGACGGGCGGTCGGAGAGGCCCCCTCCGACCAATCGGCTGGTCACGTTAAGCCCTAGCACCTATATGATTTTCCCAACCCTATTGCCCTTATGGTAAGCCCCAAACCCTTTTTATCATATGGGTGCTAGAAGGGGGTGGCTGCGGGTCTACATGTCCTGGGAGTGACGTTAAACTCTATCTGATGGTGAGGTTCCAGTTTTGGAGGTTTGGGGAATGTGGAGCACCCCTTGATCACCATTGCTCCCTGGTCCACTCTGACCCGGAGTGGTAGTATCTGTTAGGGTCCCATCTATGGGTTAAATAGAAAAACATGAGTTTATAAACAAAATTGTATTATCCATTAAGAATTGATTTATTTCAAAACTTTATCGGCATTAAATGACCCACTGAGGTTGATATGCCGTAAAACAAAACAAACCAATCCTTGATACTCCTGTAAATTTCCAAGAGTCCAACTTTGAGAAATAGCTGAAGCACAACTAAACTAACTGGACTAAAAACATCCGTAGATGCGTTACTTTTTATAAGTCGATATTTTATAGCTTTGAGAAATATGGGTTATCTTCCCCTTAATCGGGGCCGGAAGTAAGGAATCGGAAGGGTGGGGGCGGAGACCCTAGAAATCATTATAACAGTTTAAGCACCTGGACAGGCAGCACGTGCCGACGAGAATAGTTCAGCCACGCGGACGGGTCGGACATGACCAGAACAACACTGCTACTAGGACAGGTCAGGTGTCCAGGGCAGAACCAGTGCAGCAACAGCAGTGGAGGAGAAACAGCGCTGACTACTACGAGACAGACAGTAACGAGCCCACAACAAAAATACTTCACCCTTGAAAACTCAACAAAGATAAGTACATAACTTGTTACTTGATATATTGTTTATGAATCAAAGACCGCTGAAGCTGTAAAGTTTTAGCAAAAACTCAATAGCACCGAACGTAATAAAATATTACTCCATTTTATAAACAAATAATTGTCTTGTCTTCTTTCCTTTCTAATAACAGAATTTTTATTTCTGTTATAGCAAAACTTATTCCACCAATCTCCATTCTTGTATTTTGACATTTATTCATTTTAATACGCTTTCATTTAGCTTACATAAAACACTGACCTGGTATCGGAAATCTGATAGTGAATTATCTCCCCCTGCCGCTAGAGGGCGAATCGCCAACCTCCTGTTGGCGCCAAATCCAAACCACGTTACTTATCAGGGAGCAGTTACCGAGGGAAGTCGCAAAATAAGAGGTCCCACCACCAAACTTGTCTACAGGCCGTCGACCTGGACGGAGGCGTTTTTTAACAGCATACTTTCTGAAGGCCGTTTCGACAGCATACTTATCAGAAGGCTGAGGACCCAAATAGTCAATTTAAGAAGGGCCCCATCCACCGTCATTTAAAAGAACAGTTACCCAGGCGAGAAGCTTCTAAAATAGCATCCCCTACTTTACTTAGCGGACGAGAACCGACAAAACGTACGCGTCTCTACAGAACTCTACAACCAGCGACCAGAATACATCTGTTAGTGCCACTTCTCCATCGAACATTATTTAACCTCACAGATAACTCTTGTAGCAAATGCCAATAAAATTTGCAAAAAGTTCTTGTATTATTTGTCAATACATGTATTAAATTTCCATTGTGTGTTTGTCTTCTTTCGTCCGAACAATTTGTCTACATCGGGAGATTTAAGAGCCCCCCCCCCACTTTAAACCCGTAATTCCTCTTACTAGCACCAGTATATAATTTATGGGGTGGCGAGAGGTTTTGTGTTTTAAGTTTAAAGATGGCTGTGGTTATTTTTGGTGCGTGTTCTTAAGGTTTGCTTTTAACCCCATCTTATTTGGTGGTCGCGTTGAAAAGGGAGGAATTCAAGAAACGAAATGAAAGAGACAAAGACAAAAGGTGGTTTTATGGGTAATTTTCACATTTAGTTATTAAAATTCCTAGCATAAAATTGTGCGTGCGCATTATCTGAAATGAACTTAATTGTTATTAAGAACACATTTTATGATATTTTTGTGTTAAAGCATGCAGTTGCATTGTTTTCGAAAAAATTTCTAAGATTTGTTTATTCCGCACGGAGACTTTCAAAATAGCTACCGGCTTGGTTCAAAGTGAAAGTCATGGGAGGTTACTCTAATTGCCTTATTTGCTAGGAATTTTAACAATTAAAGGTGAAAATTACCGTTTTATGATTTAGGCTTTATTCACATGTCATAGCTACCTCGTGGCAAGAAAATTTATTCCTGGTCAGTAGTATTGTCTTGTCCCAGACAAGGAATAAGTCTGAATGGCCCAGAGATTCTCTTTGGGGTAGAAGGTGGGTCCTTTTTCTCGCACATGCGCGGAGTGTTCTTCACGGTAAACGCGCAACCGGTGCGTGTAACTTCATTGGAGCCCTAGGGCGTAGAAAGGGCTGCGTACATACTCGGGTAGAAGCCTATAGTTTGGGGGAAGGGCAAGGTCCCCCAAGTCTTAATGAACAGAGACACAAATTGTCTAGTGCATCTTTGTGGATGCTAGATGAAAGAGTTCTTCCCGGGCTGTTTTAAAAGCCAGGTATTAATGCCCTGTAGTTGCAAACTCTGGCAGCAAGGGAAGATAACCCTTTTCCACTCTCAACTACATCCCAACAAGGGAAGACAATCGCTACACAGTAAAAATGTCGTTCTTTATCAAGAAACTAAGAATAAAAATATCCTCACAAAGAAGCTAAGAAATTTGAAAAAATCAAAATTTTTTACATTTTTTATTTACTTTTAAAATCGGATTTTGATTAATTTTTTTTTTCTTGTCAAAATTAAGTTTGTTTTACAATTGTACTAAATTAAGTTTTGTTTTACAATTAGTACTAAATTACAACAGTTTTCGAATAGACATTACATTTAAATTTCACCTATGGACATATTTTGATGTATCGAGATTTTGCACTTACGATGAACATCGGCCATGTGACACCTATATGGGCCTCTTTTTGGATTCGGGTCTCGGGAAGAGAAGACGCAACTAGGTTTTGGCTAAAAACCTGCAGTGTGTCTACACTTTTGCACGGGCTGACAAGAGCTCGTGGTTACTGGTTCAAGGACATTGACAGGTCCCAACGTGAAATTCTCTTGCAGAAACGTGGTTCTAGCAAAAACCTTTGGCGAGAAAGGCTGCGCGATACTACTTCTGGCGAGAGAACGTGGTTACTGCTTTATGACGCCACCTCAGATCCCTGAAAACGATGCCCGTGGTTCTAGCGAATACCTTTGGCGATAAAGAACGCAATATTAACTTCTGGCGAGAGAAGAACCAAGCTGCAAATTGTATACACTTTCGGTGCGGATTGACGAGAGTTCAAGAGGAATAAAAAAAACAGCAGAATGCCTGTGTGAAGACAAAGAGCCTTGTTTCTGGCGAGAGAGAAAAGACTTTTATTTTTCTGTCAAACTGTTTTTGACTCTCCTGCATGAGAGAAAATATTTTTAATGGGTTGTCCTTTTATTGTATACACCCTTACAGTATCAGTAAATTGAGCCTTCCTCCTTTTTTGTGTATATTTTATTTCATTTTAAACTGTTATTTAGCGCCTAAATCTTTCAATTTAGCTGACGTCTGCATGGGAAATACATGCAATTATTTTGTATTGTAAATCTTTAACTTTTTGCCTCCATTTCGGAGACATTTGTAAATAAATTCTTTTTTACTTTCAAGCAATACCGTTTGTAGTTTTATTTTTCCCTACCCATTTTCATTTTGACCTTTTATCTAAGTTAAACTGAGTTTTTTACTAACTTAAATATTTCAAGGTCAATTTTACATATCTGATAGCATCCGGGACTAACTTGAAAATTTAACAAAAAATAGCCCTAAATTTTATCTTTGAAAAAAAAATCTAAGTTTTAAAAAATACGCTATGATGTGCTGCATATTTTCCAAGAATTTTAAAGATTTTTTTAAAATCGTCAATTTCAAGTATGGAGGACAAAACGGGCCGAATTCTCTCCCAGTTTAAATAAATATGTTAATCGCAACAGAGAAAAGTATTTTTGGCAACACTTCCAAGAATAAATATTTTTTAGGATATTGGATAGAAAATCCCATTTTTATCTTTTACTTCGAAATACCCGTATGTGAAAACATACGAGATAGTAAAAGTGTTATCGGTGATATAACCCATGTACATAAATGGAATGCGCCGACGACTACTATAAGTAGCAGGAACAATTGTGGTTTGACACGAAGCAACGCGAGTCAGCTCGCAACTGTATAGTCGGACGCAATCTCCACTTTCTTTTCTGTAATTTCTACTTTTTGTTCAATACATTTGTATCCATTTTTACCAGTCGTTTGTCTTATTTTTACCCTTAAAAAACCCACAACAACTGGCGACCGAGGATTCGAAAAAAACTCACGCTGGTTTATCGTTTACAACAACAACACCAGCGAAGCAGGATTCAAAAGACTTCACTCACGACTATCGTTTTTCAACGATACAAAACTTGGAAGAGACGATTTTTACCAGTCGTTTGTCTTATTTTTTTTACCCTTAAAATCCCCACAACAAGATAGCGATTTTGAGCTACCATAAAAAAAATTTTGACAATCCGATCTAAGGGGGATAATCGCATAAACAAAATAGGAGAAAATAGGAGTTATGTCCCTTTATTTTGCACGTGCCTACTTATAATATTAGTTTTGACTGTACAATGTTCGACAAAAATAATAACCTCCTGGTATCTTATTCATGGGCAAGGCATTCATTTATATAAATAATTGCGGTTTGCAAGTAACATTATTGAGGGGAAAAATAATACTAAAGTTTCTGTTTGGTCTGGTAAGTGTAGAGATTCATAGGGGTGACTTTGGCAATGAGTTATTGCACTGAGTGACACCACCAATTCTAATGGTACCACTTTGAACAATAATCTCTCTGTATCATTTAAATTTCTTCAGGCGTCAGTCCTAATCTTCTGATAATTTTGTGGTTAGATGATTCTCATTCGGCTGTTAATTCAAGAGGAAATATCGCATTAGTTGATTCTTACAAATCACTAAGCCTTGCTTCGTCGAGAAAACAGGCGGAAGGTTGCTCACATTGCCTACTGTTATTAAATTGTCACTTCCCGCTAGTTAAGCAATGATGAACTTGTTCTATACGTAAAAAAAAGTTGTTGACACATTTCCGTCCACTAAGGACGATGGCGTAGTGTCCAATAAATAAATAAATATATAAATGTGACAGAGAACACGAGGTGAGTGGCGAATGTTAAGGTCTGCTGTATTCTCGAAGGAAGCGCGCTAGGCTTTGCCTGGCATGTAGGACTATAGAATCGAACCCGCTCCCTTCAGAATGCGAACGGGCGACACATTGGCACCGAAGTCAAGATGATACAGTCCCGGATGTAAGCGCCAGGTGCCCGGATGATAGCTATGAGGATTCCGGCGGCCGGGATTGGCTCGACAATCTCGTGAGTGGGGCGCAGACCCCCTTTCAACAAGTCGATTATTTATTTTTCCCCTCTATTTTTTTTTTCATTCTAGAATAAATAAACAAAAGGGTTTTATAAACCATAAAAAAAGAGAATCAGATGGTCCTGTTATCAAACAAAAAAGTTTAGGCTTAGAGGGTGAGCCAGACCTGGAATGATAATCAGAAACTGTTGAACAGGCACACACACACACACACACACACACACACACACATAAACAAACATCCATACACACGCAGAGAGTTTAGAAGATATAAGACAAAACCAAACGGACAGCCACTAGCAACAACTCTAGTTTCGAAGATCTTCTGTAGATGAGATTTATATCACGAAATATTAAGAATAAATCACAGGTTAACAAACAACACCATAGTTACCTTATTTTTCATTACACTTGCATTGTGATAGCCTTCAAAACCAAACACCAAAGCAATATAAATAAATATATAGATGTATAAAAAAATTATCTACATCTTGCGTAGATGCAGATAATTATATATACACACACACACACACACACACACACACACACATATATATATATATATATATATATATATATATATATATATATATATATAATGAATGGAGAATTAATGAATGAGAAAAGTATTGGCATATGAAGGTGCTCAATGCTAAAATAGCAGAGCAGTTTTACAATCAAATATTATATATTATGGATTTAATATCTCATTACTAAAGTTTCATGCTTACTGGATGAAACTTTAGTTATGGGATATTAAATCCATAATACATAATATTTGATAAATCCATTGAGCTCTCAAACGGAACCTGAACTCTACAACAAACTACTGGTAGAGAATAGGACCAGCCTAGAATCACCTTGTACCAAGAAACTTGGTACCACACCAAAGTATATATATATATATATATATATATATATATATAATATATATGTGTGTGTGTGTGTGTGTGTGTGTGTGTGTGTATTTGGGCAGCATTCTTTCATTTATACATGTAGAATTAAGCAAAAGGCACGTCTCCTGTTTAACAATTTTATTGATGATCTTTTCAAGATTTCTGGCCAACTTTTTAATATTTGGATGGAATTTTTATATATATGGACACTATACCGTCGTCCTTAGTGGGCGGAAAGGGGCTAATAACAGCGGAAACCAATGCTTCAAGTATTGCTTAATCTGGCATACAGGCCTTAGTTTGCATATATATAAGTGGTTACCCATATATAAGTGGTTACCCATCTCAGGTCTGAACAGCATAATGATATCGGAAATCGGATAGAGAATTATCTTCCCCTGCTGCTAGAGGGCGAATTGCCAACAGGAGGTTGGCGCCAAATCCAAACCACGTCACTTATCACAGAACAGTTACCAGGGAAGGACGTGAAAATAAGCGCCTCCAGCCACCTCGCCCATAACCAGCAAACTTTCTAAGGCGTTGTATCAGCATACTTTCTAAGGCTGATACAATAGCATACTAACAGAAGGCTGAAGAACGAGAAACGACCTGACGAAGCGTCTTAACAACATTCCAACCAGCGACCAGAATACCCCTGTTATCACCACTTCTCCAACGAACAGTATTTAACCCCACAGATAAGTCTCGTAGCAAATGCCAATAAAATTTGCAACAAGTTCTTGTTTTATTTGTCAATACATGTATTAAATTTCCATTGTGTGTTTGTCTTCTTTCGTCCGAACAATTTGCCTACAACTGGGAGATTTAAGAGCCCCCCCCCTTTAAACTCGTATTTCCTCTTAATAACTGCTTAACTTCTTGTTATTTACTGGTACACAGACTCGCTTAGAGTATTTGCTCTTACAAAGTAGTCACCCATCAAAGTACTGACCAGACCCATCGCTGCTTAACTTCAGTGATCTGTCGGAAATCTGTGTTTTAAGTGTGATTTAACCGTATGTCTTTAAAAGAAGACTATACACAGCTTAGATTTAGCATAAGGCTTTAAATACGAAACGCAGCGAGAATTGAGCCCACTACTCAATAGTAATTGATCTGCAAGACTAGCTTGTTAACCATTGCAGTCACCTGGTTACTCTCAGGGCAATTTCGTTAAATAAAATAGCCCTCATAATTTCTGATATTATATATAATGCCTTAAAGAAAATAGAAAAATATTACTTCGTCAAGATTGTAGAAAGATGGTGTAAGAGAGGCACAGTAAATACACTAAAAAGACATAAAAATGATCGAAAGTTGACTGACTCTCTGATTCTAGGGCACAGGAATTTTGACCCCACTCAAGAGACTCTCGCCCTGTCGGCTGGAGCGTTAGAATGCACCGACTGCACCTCTGTAGATGGGTAAGACTCCCCCAATGGGGCCACCTGTTTGCCGTGGGTGGCGACCCGTGATGCTTAAGGATAGAGCCCTGGTGGATGAGCAGTTCATGACTTGCAATACTCCACTTTGGCCCTATCTTGGGCTGGACGGTCGGTCGGAGAGGCCCCCTCCGATCAATCGGCTTGTCACGTCAAGCCCTAGCATCTATATGATTTTCCCAACCCTATTATCCTTATGGCAAGCCCCAACCCCTTTTTATCATATGGGTGCTAGAAGGCGGTGGCTGCGGGTCTACATGTCCTGGGAATGACGTTAAACTCTATCTGATGGTGAGGTTCCAGTTTTGGAGGTTTGGGGAATGTGGAGCACCCCTTCATCACCATTGCTCCCTGGTCCACTCTGACCCGGAGTGGTAGTACCTGTTAGGGTCCCATCTATGTGTTAAATAGAAAAACGTATTTATAAAAAAAATTCTATTATCCATTAAGAATTGATTTATTTCAAAACTTTATCGGCATTAAATGACCCACTGAGGTTGATATGCCGTAAAACAAAACAAACAAACAAATCAAGAGACTCGCTGAGAGCTGTCTTAAGCTCCTTTTAAATAGTATTCTCAGCTGTTAGGTCATGAGTTTTTACTGCCACTGGTTTTCGTAAAGGGACGCATTGGCGCTTCTGGACTGATGTCATTATGTTTATTTAATAACCTCCGTGAAACTATACAAGGAAAAACAAATAACATTCAATAACAGGATAACAGCAAATACATTTCAAAGAAATAGAAAACTCGAAGGAAATTTTGGAGCTTACCGTGTCGCCTGCCCTTACCAGTGGCGTAAACTAAAAGGTCTGGTGTGTGATTTCCCCTTACCATTTTCCAGTTAGGGATTCGTAGACCTCAGAAACTAATGGTCAGCGCAAAAGGAAATTAATAAACCCCTTAAACTATTCTAAATTGGATACTGTGGCTGTTGTTAATTTTATAAACAAAAAATAACTATATAAAAATAAGATGTAAATAACTGGTTAATTTAGCGACAGTTGCATGTGGCATCTCGCTCTGTAAGTCCAAATACAAAGTCTAAATCGTCTAGCCAAATTGTTGCTAACGAGGTAAAAGATGTTATCTTTTCTTAAATTATACACTTTAATTTAAACTAATTATTTCTCAGGAATTATAAATATAATCGAACTTTTTTAGCCATTTCTTCCCAAATCTCACACGTAATTTATGCATTTATGCTCAATGTTGGCATTATTCCGTCTACGAGAACCGATGGAGTAGTGTCCAACATTTTTCTTTTTGTTAAAACTACGTAGCCTGGCCGTGTTGCTATGGAGGATGAGCTTTTGCCCAAGCAACAAATCCTCCCTCTCCACACTGCTGCTGTGATCCAAAGAAAAGGTAAGGAGCCAATGCAGTTTGGCAGCGGTAGTGTCGCAGGAGTTGCTGGGTAACACTGGGGTTCAGCATCACACCACCTTTGAGACCCCGGCTCCATGATTATCTATCTATCTATCTATCTATATATATATATATATATATATATATATATATATATATATATATATATAAGAAATCTGAATACATCCTGATGAAGGTTTAATGAAACCGAAACGTTTAAACGTCGATAAATAAATTCTTATTTTCTTATTTTTGGAACACTTATTTTTGGAACACTTGTTTTTTCAAATTTCTTAATATTGACGGATTTATTTCCATATTTACTCCCATATATATATATATATATATATATATATATATATATATATATATATTAAAATGGTGACTTACCGGTGAAATTGGCTACAATGGTTATTTGATACAAGTTTCACAATCATAAGGCAGCGATATAACAAATATAAAGTGCTCAATACGTGAGTAGAGCAAATTTATTATTATATATAATTTATTATTTATATATATATAATTTATTATATATATATATATGATGGTCTAAATGGCCGAAACGTTGCATCGTCGACAATAAACATTCAGTTTCCATAACATCCCGTGTTTGTCTACTTTTCTCCACATATTGTCGGATTAACCTCCTCACATTTCTCCCATAATTTATTTTATATATATATATATATAATTTATTAACTTATCTGGTTAAATTAAGAATTAGCGGTAATTGCTCATAAGTTAAATACTATAAAAACCGTCCTAACACGTGTGTGTGTGTGTGTGTGTGTGTGTGTGTGTGTGTGTGTGTGTGTGTGTGTGTGTGTGTGCGCGCGCGCGCTATATTATAATTTAAGTTTGCTGAAGAAATTGCAAAAGGTCTGTTTATTCGTGCTGTATTTACCTCACAGTGCAAATTCCTTTTTTTTTTATCTTCACTTGTAATGACTTAAATCTAGTAAAACATCTCTTTAAATTGCTTTTCTAATCTCAATTGTTGGATATAATTTACAGTTTATGGTCTGGTTTCTTTTCCTTTCAAACTTCAGTTAAATTAAACGAACTTCAAACGATACCAATCTTCATAGGATCCGTTGGAAGTAACATTTGCCTTAATTGTTGACCACTAGGTACCACCAATTTTCCCTGTAAAATTTACCCCCCCCCCCCATATTTAACACAATGAAACTTGGATAAAGGTTAATATTATCTTTAAAAATGTTTGTCCATTCGAAAGAAGAAACATTAAAAAGACTCCTGATGATTTTTTTTTTTAATTTTCATCTTACGGAATAATAAAATTATGAATGAAAAACAATGTTTACATTTTTGCACCGTTAAATCAATTGAAATTTAACATAGCCAAAAACAAGTTATGACTATCGGCTTTTAAAAAAAAAATTCTATGAAAAATCAATTTATGGTCCGATTTTCACAAAAATTTCCATAATTACTTACCTTTGGATGAAAATGTGCCTGAAATAGTTTTTTCCTAAGATATATTAGGGGAAATATTTTTTACGAGGTCTACCCCCCCCCCCATTTTATTTTATGAAATATAAGAAAATGAACCGACAAAAAATGATTTTACTTTTTTTCTATAAAGATTATTAAGAATTCTGGGGTATGGGTTATCGTCCCTTGTCTGCGAGCCTCTGTTTCAAACCAACCAATCATGAGCCAGCATACTTTGGCACCAAATCCAAAGTGCAGACTCATTCCATCTCTTCTGCAACAGCAACGAAAGGAATCGGACCGTACAAAGGTCGCTCCTACTATATTACAACAGATCGGAGTCGGACGCAAACAGAAGTCCAAATATATCCGAATTATAAACAGAAGACCGTAGCAAGGGGCTCCGTCAATACCCCATATCCCAGGATAAACAGCTAAGTGACATTTATATAAATATTATATACATATTGTATACATTATATACATATTA
The DNA here is from genome assembly GCA_023376005.1 of Doryteuthis pealeii. Taxonomy (NCBI): domain Eukaryota; kingdom Metazoa; phylum Mollusca; class Cephalopoda; order Myopsida; family Loliginidae; genus Doryteuthis; species Doryteuthis pealeii. The sequence continues at coordinate 17,146,630 of CM042170.1, read as the reverse complement.
TATATTTGTCTGCAAACGAGACTAAAGTTTGCAACTTTATATTTAATACAGTCTTTTATTCTTATCTTGTCGTTGTTTTACTTCTTTAACTCTTAACTCGTCTGCCACATTTGCGGTTAACTCCAGTCAAACCTAGGAGTATTGCCGCTATTGTTATTTTTCTTTACAAGATAAGCGTCTGAATAATTATATATCAGAAGATTTTTATAAGTTTCAATGCCAGAGGTTTTTAGTAAAAGTACCATGAATACAGAATTCTTTAAAAAATATCAATAAAGAAACTGACCGTGTCGTAAAAAAAACAGACTGTTTTACTTATTTTTCAAGATAACGGTGAGTAGTTTTCAGTGCATTTCTATATTTAGTATGTATATAATAAGTAGGTTCTGCGGATTAAATCTGCTTATGTTATACTATACCACCTGATGATTCTGGCCAGGGTGCATAAATGCACTCATCCTTGCAAACGTTACGGATAGATGATCAAACAACGACAAGGAAAGTCATGCTGTTCATTATATTATCGACTAATTATTGACCAAACCCAGTTGCATCTATTTTATTTGATTGTATCAAGATAAGGCTTCCATATATCCAACTTAAACAGTCATTATAGACTAGAATCATAAAATAAAAATATGTATTCTCTTCAAGATACGTCCACACTTGAAAGTCTATTGGATTTTGGTTTGTGAATAACAATCTGTGGGCGTGACAAGTCCGGACAGGTAACCGTTGTCTGACTTTTTTCTGTTTTAATATTAACGAAAACAAAAGAAGAAGAGAGATCAATTTCTCATTGTTTTTTCTTTTTCTTTCTTCTTTTTTCCCCCATAATAGTAGGACTGCCGGTAATGTTATGGTTATCAGAGAGGAAAATGGTATCGGCGACCCTAGTTCAAATTCCGGCCGAGACTATTTTTGTCTATTTCGTATAAATACCCTTTTGAACGGCATACCCATGTGAAAGGCATGAATCCAACCGTTCTTAAAGTGATAAAAATGTATCCGTTTAATTCATTTTATTTTTTACTCCTAAAAATGGAACAATATAAAGAAGCTAAGAATTAAACATGTGCCCTTATTTGTAGGTGGAAATGTTTGCTAAGAGTATTTACGGGGGTTCGTTTGGAGCTCTTATTCTCCGGTAGTAGTGGTTATTATTCGGACCAAAGAAGAAAACAAACACGAATATAAATTACAGACACATATATTATCAAAAGTACATAAATTGTTGCAAATTTTGATGGCATTTGCTACGAGACTTATCTGAGGTGTAATAAAAGTTCTTGGTGAAGAGCGCTAGAAAGATGTTCTACTCGCTGGTTTTGGAATGCTGTTAAAACGTTTCGTCTTGGTCGGTTCTCGTCCGAAAAGTGAAGTAGGGGATGCTTTTTAGAAGCTATTCGCCTGGTAAAAATTGTACCCTTTTGGTGGGAATTTAGTACGTCAGCCTTCTGTTAGTATGCTATCGAGACAGCCTTAGAAAGTTTGCTGTTACAATGCCTTAGAAAGTTTTCTGTTTTTATGGCAAGGTTGTAGGAGCGCTTATTTTTGCGACTCTCCACGCTAACTGCTCCCTGATAAGTGATGGGGCTTGATTCTCCCGCCAACCTCGTGTTGGTGATTCGCCCCCTAGCGGCAGGGGGAGATAATTCTCTGTCGGATTTCCGATATTGCATATTAATTCAAATGAAATGTATTCGTTTATTGTATGAATGGTTTTGTGACTTGATTTCTTGGTTTGAAATTAGAAAAAGAAAGAAAAAAACCAGAGGTTTAAATCTTCCGATGACTTGGATCGCAGTGGACTCAAAACAGATGGTGCTATTATAAGGCCACACAAAGCGATTCGGAATGTCCGTATCGAAAGTAAAATCTCAAGTGGGTCAGAAGACCTCTGGGGCGAATCCACTCGAGCCAGCGGTGGTTGTCCTCTGTGCTAGACCATTGGGCGCTGAGAGCCGACAGAAACTGACTTCAGCTAAGACCATTGAAAAACTTAGTCAACCGTACGAACTGTTTTGAACAATACCTTGCAGAGCCCTGATTGTATTCCGACCAGAAGTTATTAATTAGAGATCCATCGCTCCCACAGCCTTGAGAAATAATTGTTTGTATTCTTTTATTTGAATATAAATGTTGTTGAGTTTTTTGTTTTGTTTTTTTAAAGAAAAAGAGTCGTTGTTTTTTGTGACCACTAGGCCACCGTTAACCTTGGAAATCAGTTTCTATAGCAGATTTCTAGTCGTTTGAGATCTGAACACAACGTGGGCATTCGGCTAGACCCTGCAATCGATGGTTGATGCAGAAAATCCGATCTTGACGGCCAATTTCGGAAATTCTGTGAGCCCTTTAGCTCAGTAGCAACCGACGGGTTATAGTTTACTTCTCTTTTAAATGTTTTTGAATTACAGTGATTAAAAATTTATGTTTTGTTTTAAGAAATGAATCAGTAAATGACCAAATTTCAGTTCTTAATTGCTTGTTGAAATATAGTGTAAGAAAATGTATTTGTTTTTACAAAAAGGCTAAGAATTAACATGTCTTTATATTCAAGTGGAAAATCACTAGGTATCACCAAAATAGGTCATGTGCTCAGTTTGAAGGAAGAAACGTAAATATTTTTGAACTTTTTTTAAAACTCGCAAAAAAAAGAAATAACAAACATAAAGAGTTGTTACAAAGAAAAACAGTTAATTCAAATACCAAATTATCCGATTGGGGAAAAATTACTCACCGTTATCTTGAAAATAAGTAAAACAGTCCGTTTTTTTTACAACAGGGTCTGTTTCTTTATTGATATTTTTTAGCAGAATTCTGTATTCAGGGTTCTTTTACAAAAAAAAAAAAAAAAAAATTATTGCATAGAAACTTATAAAAACCTTCTTTTTATTGATATGGAACTTTGAAAATATAAATAATTATGATTATAATCCAACATTTACAAATAAGTCAAATTTCGGCATTAAATAATCCACAAGAAATTGATGTGCCGTTAAATGAATAAATAAATGAATAAACCAAAAGCATTTATTAATATGCAGCGTCACGGTCCTCCTCTTGAAAAGATTAATATCACTATTGTTCCATTAAAATGTCGACCACTTGCGTTGCTTTCATCGACACAGCTCCATCTTTTGTTATGGCCACAGTTAGGAATATTTACGTCTGAATGACTGATTTTTTTTGTTGTATTGTCGATGATTGTGGTATCTTACACAAAATTTAATTAGTTGCACGCAAACTCCGTTCAATTGAAAACTTCTCAGACTAACAGAAATACTGGAGTGAAATAGTATCTCTGTCGTAAAGGAAAGGAGACCAGGCAAATTATAGAGTTTATAATTTGGGTTAACAGTTTATTGGGTTAGGTATTAACTGTGTGAATATACAATTGTTTAAATGTCTTTAAGAAATTGCCAGAGAATTTCTCCTGGCGGGATATATAAAGGTAATACAAAAGTACAAGGACACTTATCTTGTTGTCTCAGCAATGTCTCGGTGTTGTCCGGTAAGGTCGCTGTGGTTCTGTGTTGTCTGCTTGTCGGAGTTGACGTGTTTCTCGCGCGGGTGCCGACTCTGGTCTTCTACTAGTGCCTGTCGTATCTGTTCCCTTTTCCTGTCGGGCCTGTTCTGCTGAATCAGTGTTCAGTGTCTCTGCCCCTATTCTCCGGACTTCCGGGTGAGGGCAGATAACCCAATTTCCAATAAGACTCGCTCACTGTCCTATTATCAATAAGAAATAAATAAATAAAAAACTGGAAGAACCTCTCACAATTAAGCTCCTGAATAGATTAAACTAGATGTCTAACTCTAAGGAGATTTTGATATGCTGGATCCCAAGTCATATAGGAATGAGGCGGTGTAGGGGATTATCTTCCCTTTGCCGGAAGAGTTATCTTCTCACTGCGTTGCTGTTTGTTCCCACTAGGGGGCCTCGGGATTTAAGCGTCTGGTTTTGAACTTGTCTTCCTCTTTTTAGCTGGATCTTCTCAAGAACTGCTATGGGCTAGAGTCTATCTACCCCCCCTTCTCGGTGGGGCTTTTGCCCCCCCCCTTACATTACTGTAAGTCCTTTATACAGCATGGACTATCCTTTAGTTCCATGTCTGTAACATTTATATGTTAGGTACATTTGGGTATCTTGTTTATACCTAAATATTGTATATATATTTACATGTTCTATTCTCCTGTACATTATGTATCTTATCGTTTCCATGTGCTGTTATATATATTAAATATTTTGTCTCACAACGTGTCGGAATTGCATGTTCAATAATTAACTTTGAATCATACAGGGGATTTAAAGAGCTGGCTCTGCAGCTAAATCGGCTCTAGATTTGATCCTCGACAAGTTCAAGATTCCATATATTGACTTGAAACCCAAAATTCATAGATTCATTCATACAAAATGGCAACAATACTGGAATAACAACATCAACAATAAACTCTTTCTAATCAAACCCAATTTGGGAGACTGGAGACCAACCTTAAGGAAGTCCAGAAAGGAATAAGTTATTGTGTCCCGATTATGCATTGGGCACACAAGACTAACGCACTCCTATATACTCAAACAAGAACAACAACCACAGTGTGAAACATGTCAAACACCTTTGACTGTTAAACACTTACTCATAGAATGCAGGGGTTTTGCTCACATCAGAAACCGTTATTTTAATGCAAACTATATGTAATATCTATTTGAAAATGTCAATATAGAAGACATTCTGTCCTTTTTTAAGGAAATAAAATTATACCATAGAATATAGACATGAACTTAATCAATACTATACAACATGATCCCCAATGATGCTAACACATTGTTAAAACCAATTACTACAAAAGTGTAAATATAGATACACTACATATATTACTTCCTAACCACCAGGCATGACATAACCCAAGACGTTAAAATCAATCAACCAGCCAACCATGAAAAGATGGACATCTGTAAAGTTATCCAGTGTTTCCCGGGTCTCACGGCACATTTCACACATTTTTCAAAGTCTCTTATGTAAGATATTTTATATTAATGTTGTGTTGTCTTTTCTAATGTCCACTTCTACAGGGGTTCTCTGTTCATACATTGATAACCCGCATGCACGTAGGGGGGGAGCAGAGACGGATAAACACGTCCTCCGCGGCCAGGCGGCTGGACTCAACTCAACTAACTTCTAATTAGGTATACCCAATTGGTCAAAAAATCTGTGTTTTTACAATACCAATTTAAACACCCCTCCCCCATTTGAAAAAAAACGATATTTTGCGCCCAAAAATAACGGGGTGTCAAAGTTAAGAACCTGAAAAATCAGAAAGTTTGAAATGAAATAACTGATGCATTATAAAATTCATTCACTGATAAATCAATACTGAAAACTTCATTAAATCAGATAATTCCCTGATTTTTGGGGTTTTTTTTTTCAATCGAGCGGTTAAATTTATTTTGTAAACACGGATTTTACGGCAACTCACGGTGGCCATCTTAAGATATATTTGATCAAAATTGACTGAAAAACTTTAAATGTATTAAAAATAAATTAGATGTGTAATATTTATTTGCTTTTTTATTGATGCTCATTATGTTAATTACTTTTCGACTTAGACAAAAATTTGACCTTAAATAATCGATTTAATTAATTTTTAAAATGAAAAGCAGACGAAAAAATGGGAATCCCTACTTCTAATTTTAATTTCCCAGCATCGTCTGGTCACGTGATGGCCTCGTTCTAGATTATCCTGAAGTGACACTTAGCCAATCAGACCATGTGACTACGGCACTGTATTTTTCCACGGTGCGCCTTTCATGTTTATTGATTAATTACACCTTTTTATGTTTATTTTAGTTAAACTTATGAATTAGTAAATTTTAATAAGTCAGATTGTCTATAAGATAACTAATTTTAATCGTTTTTTTTTTTCGTTTTTTTTCTGTTTACATTTTTTCATAGGTAAATCGCCATATATTTGAGAAATCGACTCCGCCCTTAAATAGCAACGAGTTCCAAAGGTGGATCGAAGGAAAAACGATTTCTCTGAATCGGTCAAAACAATTTCTGGAAGAATTAAAAACGGTTAGTACGATTGTCAGTGTTTGTTGATTCTTTATATCACTAAATGATAAAGCTTCTGCGTCCTAATGAAAAAAAAAGTTACCAAAAACACTTAAAATCTTTGAGACGTACCACAGATTCTCAAAGATACATGGTTTAAAGTTAAGTGACCTGAAAAAATGTAAAAGTTTTAAAATAAAATAACTGGTGCATCATATCTTTTATTCATTAATATATCAATACTGAAAATTTCATTAAATTCGGTAATTCCCTGATTTTTTGTATTTTTTTCTTTCGGCGGGGGGACATATGATGGTGGAATTTAGGTCCATTAAGTTTGATTTAACCTAGTTTTTAATATGTAGAAGACAAACCTTGTTTGCGTTACAACTACCTGATCCTTGATGCCTCAAGAAGTAAAACATATTTTGTGTCAGTCTCAGGCAAACTGAGCATTGCATAAATTGGAGTATTCAGTGTAAATCTCTAGAAATAAAAGACAAAAAAATATTAAATAATTTCCATTTGTTGGGCCAATAAAACAATTCTATGGGAATGTGGATATCACCAAAAATAATTTCAGTTCATTATGGAAAATAATATTTTTTTTCTGATTGACATTAAATTCGGTTAATTCCCTAATTTTTGATATTTTTTTCTTTCGTGGGCTGACATACGATGTGGAATTTAGGTCGTTAAGTTCGATGTAACCGACAATTCTTTGCATCCAGAAATGTGGATTTCATGGATATCTAATCCTTTACAGTATTGTCCAAGTTAAAGTATAATGTATTTGTTGCAGTTTTGTGCTATAGACGTATGGGGCTCCCAATGAGATCGAACTCACTAACAATGCGTTGCGAAGCGAGCTTTGCTAACCATTACACCACGTGAGGTGCCCAGAATTTGGAGTTTTGAGTATATAGTTATATACTAAGCTTAGCTTAGATTATGGCACAAGCCAAGAAGTATGGGCGCCCAATGAGAATTCGAACTCACTAACAATGTTTGCGAAGCGAGCGCTTGCTAACCATTATCGCCACCATCGAGAATCTCGCTCCTAGCTATATTCTCTTCTATTCTAGTGAGTAGCTACTAGACTGATACAATACATATAGCCATATACGATTCTCATATACTACAGAAGGACCAGAGTATCCTCATGTCACCACCCCTCTACCGCCATATCTGTGAGAGATACAGAACTCGACTACATCAGAACGAACTTTGACGAGCGATGCTGTCTATATCCATGCAGTCACATCCACGTACTGCCCAGAACCTTTTTTGGTTTCATTCAGTATATATATTTATACAGGCTTAGGAGTGCTACAGCAGAAGAGACGTGTGTCGAGTGGCTCCCATATATCGAGTCATGAGCACTCGCAACATACACCTCTCCAAGTCTCGCAGATGCTTGCCTAATCGTATGCACCAACACCTCGTGCGCAGACATCTTCTCTCGCCATATCTTATGAAACATATCCCTACTATAGTCTATCTATCATATATATATAGGCGACACACACAGAACGTATGCGCCTCATCTATAAGATACTATCTCTACATTATGAGGATAATATATGCTTAAGTCTATCTTCGCGTGAGCTTATTATATCTCCATACGTGAATACCATTATAACTTTTGGGAGTTATATAGTTACTTTAGCGCGCTGTGTTATATGAAGCCCCATACTCACGTGAGAACGCTACGTCCTCCTACTACTCATCTTGACCCGTGGAGACAGGTATTATATCTCTCCATATAATACAATTACTGGCACTAACGCCAGTGACTGTGAGAAATAGCACTTAACAACAGCCCCTCTGATACAATATAACATACATACACATAACATAACATATAGTGCCTTTTTATATATACCTATAGTGAGCGTACAGGCAACTTATCAAACGCACTCCGCCGATGTGGCGAGTGGATTTGCCTCCTCTCCTCTCACACAGTCTGAACTAAGATGCACTCCTATCTTATATACTTTAACGATGTTATCTCTCAGTAACAGTGGCCCTCTAGGGATATTATAGCGGTGAGTTCCTTCAACAACCTTCCTCGACTGTATTCTAGAAAAGAGCGCACGCGACATATATATAAAGACCACGCCCTCTCCATACATATTATTGCAAGCACCTCTCTCTGTTGAACGGTCAACGAACGAGATCTTTGTGCCACCCATCTATGCGCTCAACACAGACTCCGTGGCCTGTCGAGTCAAAAATAATATTTTTGATGCGCCTGTGTACATACACACAGGACATTCTGCGCCTGCTTCCGTCCCTCCACGCTCCACTCGCTTGGTCTATTTTATATAGGCCCTATTACCACCAATGATCCACAGCGACAATATACAAGCCGAGCGTGCGGTCCGTGGCTCGATCTAATCACTCCGCACGCTCTCCTTTTTGATGTGCCCTCGATCCGAGACGCGGGTTCGATCCCGCTAGTGCGAAGAGAGCAAGTCTTTGTGCTCGTGTTCTCTCTCTCAAATCTTCTGCATGAGTGCCTCCTCAGTCTTCTTTTCTTTAAAGCTCACTGACAGCGCGTGAGAGAATTAGTCTCTCTGTTACGTGAGATACAACTCCTACATAGTTCATCTGCGTCGCACCTCCGCTTCTAGTCTTTCTTCACACCATGGACACCCTATTCTGTATCAACGCTCTATGCTGAATATTTAATTCTTTCTTCCCTTATCTGGTTTCCATCAGCCGACTCTCCACGAATGCAGAATCTCTTTCGCCCCTAATTCTCTTCACAGTCTCTCATACAGCGAATATCTATCTAACGATATATCCTAACATATTGATATACCATTGTACATAACGCTGTTATCTTTCTTAACTTCCTCTCAGATACTACAGAGAGTGGCGTGCGCGAGCTGAGCGAGAAGACTACATCTGCGATGCTCTGCGTAAGAGAGCGAACTCGAGTTTCTGATCTACCACACAACACAATCACTCTAGGACCTAATTCAACCCGGATATCCTCTCATGATAATACATACTACTGTGACTAACTCTTCTATATCAAACATATTGGACCCGTCTTTCTGCACATATATGCTTACTACGCGATGCTCCCACCGATGCGGATCACTACCCCATTGTTATATCTAATCCAGAAGATCAGAGAGTGACACGCCATACGCTTAATCAACCTTCAAAACAGTGACAGTAAGGTATAACATCTAACGCAAGCTCTCGGGGCAGCAGTTTCGTTGACAGAGGCCCGAAATAACTTTCCAGCGAATCTCATTTTTACTACCCGGATCTGTGGCGGGATGTAAAGAAATTGTCAGACGAATTAAAAATCTATGACGAAACAGCAAGAATGAACTAAGAAACTCCCAAGCAATTAATGGAACAGCATCAAGTGCAAAAGAAGAATATATACAGCATAGAGCACACACGAGAACTCGTGTCAAACAAAGTAAAGCTCTCCTAATCTGCGTCACGCTGTAGATCTTTAGTCAGACATAGAGATAGGAGACAACTCCACAATACAGAGAGAGCTGAGATTATCAAGCTAAAATACCAAGGCTAGTTATCGAGCCTAAGCCGTGTCTTGAAGGCTAAGTTCAAGTGTGGCATCAAATTACGCATGGCCAACAGCAAATACGAAAGCAGCCGACAAGTACAAACAAGAACTGGAGAATATTTTACAGAAAGAGTTGATCGCGTACCAGAGGAGAGAGCTCAAATGGATACATAATGAGTCTCGCATTTAATACAGATACATATCCTCACAGACCAACGACAGTTCTTATCCCGTCAAACAAGATGCGAGAGCAGCGCGTATGATGAGACTGTCATAATATAATCCTCCCGGCTCGTCTGGAGAGAGGCTATCATAGCCAATATACACATATACATATATCTGCAACGAATTGTGGTTCTACTGGCTTGGTATATACAGCTTGTCGCAATGATACGTCCCTTAACCTCTCCGGGTCAAATCGGACATGTACTGAGATGCGATAACAATACCGATATTCTGCCACCCATCACACCCACTGAGTCGTGCTTATCCTCCTGGGGAGACATCCCACTGCCATCCCGCCTGTCGCTGCCATCCTATCTGTCGCGAAATTCGGTCACCATCCCTCCATTTCTAACAGCTTGCAACCACCCCGAAGCCGTCACCCTTGTTCCCCTCCTCCACGCCAACACTCTGCCAACTCGACTCGGGCTGGTCGGATTCTTGAACATGCTCCCTCTATATTACTTGCCCACGGATTCGCTAACAGGCGAAGTACGATTACTGATCAGCCCACCTTTCATCCCATATTCCTGGTGGATCAAGCCGGAAATCATCATAGGCCCAACGCCCGAATGATTCCGTGATTCACTTAGCTACTGCGCAATTCTCCTATCCGGGATGTGACAGACTTACGTTGAGATCCACTCTCTCTCAGCACCTCCCTCAAGACCCTGTACTCGGGACAACCTAGGTATCCTGGACCGCCATCTCAGAACCGTGCTCTGTCCATAACCACGTCGCCATCACCCTCCGAAGGTCACTACCTATTTGTGACTCATTCTGCTACAGACTGAACGTTATATCTTTATTTCTCTAACACCTCTGTCGACTAATAGTGAGACATATACACAGAACTTCCACTCAGTGTACGCGCCCCATAATTTATATCGACCTGCTCCTCGGGTATGACTTACAGAACCTGTCCTCAAGCCGTATCAACGGCGGTCAGCCACGGTTCCAGCCTACACCTTTGCCACATAACAAGCACAATCACCCACATCAGTGTGCGTACCTCACATCATGAACTATACTCCCCGACGCAACATATGCACCCTCCGATACGCCAGATCGTCCATTCCACCACCTAGGAACCGCTCTCACGAATACGACCCCATCATCGCAAAAAACACAAAAGAAAAAATCATACATAAAACCAAGGTTGTATGAAGCGTATGGGTGCGACGAGGAAAAACATTTATGTTTGTTCTAAAATGTATTAAAAAAAGCGAAACATGAAAGGCGACTTGAAAGCTTTGAAATGTGAATAAGAGAGAGAAGAGAAGACTGGATTTGGTATAGTTGCGATGTATGGTGATGAAGTCAGTGTAAGGTCCGGTGGTCGAGTCAGTTGTAGTGGGTTGGGACGTGTTGCAGAATTTTTGTGTTTTCGGTATTCTGAAGTCGATAGCGTTGTTTGTCGTGTATGAAAGTTGTGCGTATTCTGGTTGTTGAATTGATATGGAATTGTTCGTCTGTTACTGCTGGTCGGTCAGTTTTGGATAGAGGTAGGGCTGAAGATGGTAGGTCACCGCCTTGTTGCATGTGCTCGGTGATCAACGCTGGCTCGCGTGTCTGTGTTGCGTTCTTCAAAACGATTTATATCCGAAATCGGCATCACACAAGCCTTTTTTATTTTTTGCGGGAGAGTTTTCGATACGCAACAATGATAAATAATATTATTTTTCATTGTGCTTAGGAATTTTTTCCAGACTGGGAAGCTTCAGCCTCCAGCCTATGCGTGGAATCGTGTTATTTGCGTCACTTTGTTTAGGCTGCGCAGTTGAGGTAAACTCCGCGCGTCAGCAACTTGAGTGTTGTGTTTTTCGCGAGTATATCACTTATTGCGGTGTGTGCGCGCGAATTGAAATTGCTGAGTTAGTGAATCGGGGATATCTAGTATTTGTGTATGTAAATCACTGCGCTCTTTACAATTGAGCGTAATATAAACTCCCTCTTTTATAATTCAGGAATAAGTTAAATTAAAATGTTTGTCGAATAGTGGTTGTTTTATTGCTTAGAGATTAGCGAACAGTGTTCATTGCACCTTCTTATTTACACAATATTACTGTTGTGGAAGACAATGAAAATTGGTGAGCTTTTTAATGAGGTCTGTCTGGAAGGTAATTATGGGGTTTACAAGAGGATTTAAGGTAAGATAGGTTAGTCTGGATATTCGTTAAGGTACGTGTTCTTGAGTTTTGCTTGTTTAAACCTCCATCTCATTTAGTTGCGTTCGCGCTGAAAAAGGAAGGAATTCAAGATAACGAAAAATGAAAAGAGACAAAGTAGAAGGTGGTTTTATGACTTAGGCTTTATTCGCCGGTTCATTGTCGCCAAGTGTCAGAGCGGAAGATATCTCCCTTGGCCAGTCATTAGCGATTTAGACCCAATTAAGACCTTGAACTCGAATGACCGATGGGATATTATCTCTGCGGGCTCGTGCGAAGTCAGTCCCTAATACACGACTATGCTCCGCTGAGGCGCATCGCGCATCTACTACAAGTTTTTCAACCTCTCTGAGGCGTTGCGCTCTCTCTCCGAGTATTATATAGCTCACTATGTGTCGCGTGAGTTGAGTGGGATTAATATCAACTACTGTCCATTTATTTAAATGTTCTATGCTGTGCACATTCCAACCACATGTGCTATCGCTAGCACTCTGAGTCCTCTAGTTGCAAATGCAAGCCCAACCACACGTACTCTCATGCCGAACGAGTTTTTTATGGGTGCGACAGACAACTTTACGAGACTGACCGCTCATCAGCCTGGTATAGTCACCCTCCTCTCTCTCAGCGGTTCCTTATCTCTCGCCTTATCCTTCCCATGTCCAAGCCCGGCTCATTCGCTAGCCACATCTCACGATATATACCTATGTGTTGAGAATAACTCCTCCCACTCGTATATATCAGTACTGAAGGCGTCATACACTATATGATCTCCTGTCTCACTCAAGATTCATCAATAATAACATAACCACTCCTCACATTCACATATAATACGAGAGTGGACCTTCATGCCTCGAATCAATACATAACTACCCCAATCTACTACATATATAAATTTGCCTTGACATCAATTTGTTTATCCGTAGTCATCCTATCACATCTATATATATCCACAATCTCGTATCCTTTTAACTTCACCTTCCTCTCTCCTCTCTATATACCGAAGTGCACTCTCGGGAGCGTGGGTGTGCAACATATACATGGGGTGCACTTGATACGCGTATCCATTGCCATCGCTCTCCCTCTCTCTCTTTACTCACATCCCACGGAGATACTCACTATAAGTCACTCCCTCTGCAGAAGACCATCTACGTGAAGCCTCTCGTTTGTGTACACTATAATATATACTCTCTATTGCTTCTACGAACGAGGATTGGGATGCAGAAACAAGATGTGAGTCAGACAACAATTGTTTCAATACGCCGAGGTGAAGAGTCAGGTGACCGAACGCAGTACATGACATAAGCATCCAATATGATAAGTGAGATGAGAGAGAGCTGGAATGTGGTGGGCAGTGCTTATACCCCGCTCCTGCGGTCCTTTTCATGACCTAGCAGATCTCTCACAAATACACCTTATTTCCATTGGACAAACAATATCGCTAACACATTAGGCGACTGAGTTTCTCCGATCTCTCTCGTAGCATGGTGTGTAACGGAGCAAGAACATCACCTCTCCTCTCTACCCTTTACCTCCGACAACTCATATATCTCATAATTTTTTTAAAACCGGCAACATATAACATATAACCATATCATCTCCTTCACTCTTCGAACATATCCTATATATCCCACTAATCATATCCGACTCCTCAATAACTCTCACCCGCGATTTAAATTAACACAATATATCTATAACACTATATCCATCACAAAAGTGAAATATATGCGCATATCTTTAAAGAAAGATAGAAAATCGTATGAGCCAACGACTGCAGGAACCCTCACACGGTCCATTTTCATTCCGCGTAGCTATACAAATTCTAGCGAGCGTGAGAGTATATCTTCTCAATAGAGATCAAATATACAATACAATAATATATCTACCGTGAGATCATATGCGTGATATACACATACTTTACTCCTATACGGTGTAAATAGACTGTCTATCTCTTCTGCATATATCATCTACAAGCTTTAACATAGGCAAAAATACAGCTCCTTCCTGCACGCTAACATATACAGTCTACATAATTCTCCGCGGCGCTCTAAAGATTCTCAATATCATAGGAGAATATACTAGGATGAGAGCTTATATATATAATATATATATAAATGTACTGAACGATTATGCGCGGAACCTGTTCTGCTTCGCTCTCTCGTATATCTTTTATACAACAATAGTAAAACATTTACTATAGATAGTGATCCTCTCGCGATGAGTTGATATATATCTGCTATAACAAGCAAGCCAATCTGAGTGAGTGGTCTATAATCCACTTGTCCATGCTGCAGAATTTCTTGAATTCTCTCTCCTCTCATGTATCGATTTATGGCATCCGAGTGTGACGTCAACGCAGTGCACGCGTCTCTGTGTCCTTCACATGATCAAATCTGATTCCGCGAAGTGCTACATATGCTCCACTCCGTGATCTTATTCGAGTTTAACACGATGAAACTCTTACAAGGCAAAAAACACAATAACATTCAATCATTATAGACGACAAATACATTTCAAAGAATAAAAAAAACTTGAAGAAGCAATCACGCGACTCATATCTGCACATACTGAATCCCGTGAGCGCGTTAAACATCCCTCGTGTTCCGGGCATGAAGCCACCTCTTGCAGCGCCTGTGCTATGCAGCCTTCTCGCTAACCTTCTCTAACGGCACAATTACCCTGCAACTCCTGCACGCTCCTACAGCTCCTACCGCCTCCTTCCAACTTATGCCATAATCGTCCGTGATGTCTGTTTACTTGACCTTACCTTAGACCTCCCTGTGTAACGTGAAAATCCGCGCTCAGGCGTAGGCGATCAATCGAAGACCTATGATCATATCACAGTAAGACTAAAGACAATACACGGAGATAGGAACAATTTCAGGTAATACATACAAGGCGCAAGGAAGTCTCTCTCGTTCACTGTCCCTTGCTCTTACTCTCCTATATATATCTATCTGCTAATGCCACACATTCCGTGCTCGCTCTCTCTCGCAGAATGACACCCGTGTCTATATATCGCGCCTCTTGAGTCGTTGGAGAAGACTTCTCTCAGATTGGTCCTCTCGGTGGCCACAGCTTAACTCCTGATCTATATATATCATACGTAAATCCTAATATTCTACATATCTGCTGACCCCTGTACACAACATAAACTCATTCTTCCACTTATTTAGCTGGCGACTTCTCCTCTCTCCCACGCGAGTCTCCTTCTGGGACTTAACCTTACACCTGCACATTCATCCCAAGATGTTTTGTTGGTCCTCAAATAACATATGTACCTAGAACACCTCCTCCTCAACACTTGGCAAACAGATACAACAATCGTCACATTATACATATACAAATAATAAATTAGGCCAGAGAAGTAGAGCGATGTGCGTGCGTGGCTTTCGAATACAACATCTCTTTTACTCCCTCTCGCGATGTGTGCTATATATATATATGAGAAATCCAACACTATCTCTATGCATATACCTCTCTCTCCTTAGCGCTAATGTATATACATAGTCTTCATTGATAATCGTGGACGACCTTTGTTTACCATATGGGAATCACTAGTGTGGATCCAAGTATTATCACATATTATAGTGTCTATGCAGTGAAGTATCATTACTCATATATCTCACACTCTATATAATACATAACTTGAAGTCGTCGTCGGTTAGTCATATATTGGATGGAAGTTGCACCTCATTGACTTATCAATTACTCAAGGTTAGCCGCTTAAGAATAATACTCTCTTAGTGCTACTGGCCCATATACTCAGTTTAATGGACGCCGCTAAGCCCAGAGACTTCAATTCATCCTGTCCCTCACACACAAGCGTAGAGAGTGAGCGAACAGTCTAGCACAGATCTATATAAAGACCGAACGAGGGCACATGTTTTGCCCCCTCTCATCTCGCCACATACGTGAGAAGAAATGTGTGATTAGCAGATAGAAATGAAAGAAGGAAGCAATGTAAGAACCATATACTTCTCTGCCATTTTGATTGATGTTCACCTGAAATTGTCTTGTCTTGTCTTTCTTCTCTTTTGATAATTGATTGTAAACCCCCTGGATGAGCCCTGAGGCAGTATTACGTACACAACTGGAGGTCCTAAGTAAGGGTCAAGTAAACAGACGATCACGGGACGATTATGGCCAGTAAAGTTGGGAAAAGCTAGGAGCTGTAGGAGCTGCAGGAATTGCAGTAATGTTGGAAGGTGCAAGTAAGGTGCATAAAAGGGCTGCAGGTGTTCATCCCCACGAGGGGAGTTTACACTGGTCAGGACAGTTGACACGATAAGCGCTCCGATATTCTTCTTCAAGTTTTTTTTATTTCTTTGAAATGTATTTGCTGTTATCCTTTTATTGAATGTTATTTGTTTTTCCTTGTAAAGTTTCACGGTGTTTATTAAATCTATTAATAATGGAGATTTGCTTCCGGTTTTTGTCTGTAACAAAAACTACGTCACTGCTTACGTCACACTGCCTAAAATCGTCATAAATAGAATACACTCAAAATTTGAGCATGCAATGTTAGACAGTCCTCATTGGTTTTTGAAACAAGTTTTAATAAATACATGACTGGTATTATTTATCTATATATAGTTTTTTTTAAAAATATATATTTAAAGTTATCAGAACTAAGTTTCCATTTCAATTTTTTTATTTTACTTTACTTATGATACAAACTCTCTGATATTAAATTTTCAACCCCCATCCCCTCAGGTAATACTTATTTTACGTCGCCCAGAGGGCGTTTTTTTATTTTGCTAGTAAACTTAATGACATCAGTACAGAAGCGTAAAGCGTCCCCTTTTTATTCGAAAACCAGTTGGCAGTAAAGTTCACCGACTGGAATCCGCTACAATATTAATGTTTAATATTTTGTTTTTCTTATTGGGGAATCTAATTAGTGCTAATTTTTCGTGTAGGCATAGGAAACATGGACCATTCAGAGGCTTGCATACGTTTTATTTCTTTAAAATATCCCATCTAATAATCGGTGTTAAGTTTTGATATTTTAATTCCCAAACATAATCAGATGAAGTCGTTGTGTTTCTCAGCTTTATATTAGAGAACGAGTGTTTATGAAGTTGCCGTTTTAAATTCTGATTTTATGCACCCATGTAAAATTTAGTTAACTAAATTTGATGTGCTTGCACAAAATCAGAAAACTTATAGAAACTATCACTTTGTAGCATATTGGCCAATCAACTGTTTGTCGTTTTTATAAATCTCTATCTGAACGCCACCTTTTTTTTTATCCCTGCATAACCCCCCCCCTCTCTCTCTTATCCTATTTCCCTGTGTATCAGTCTCCTCTCCGTCACTCTTCTTCACCCTCTCTTTTCAAACTTTCCCCTCTTTCAACTCCATCCAATCCCTGGTAACGTAAGAATATATTAAAACCAGTTTTTACTTACCGTCAATGTCTCGAATTCTTTTGTGAATATTCCTGGGAGGAGTAAAAGGCAAGACTTGATAGAGGCAGATCCAATCAACACCAATTTCTTTTGCCACCAAGTGTAAGGCACTCTCTAGCACTGGAGGAAAAAAAACGACACATCACATTATGACTGAAATATACTTTCAAGGGAGATAATAATAAAAACAACATGGTAAAGGCAATTTAAATAAACAATGATGTTTATGCTGTCAAGATGATCCATCAATAAAGTCCACTCTCTACCCCAAGGAAATGTCGAATAGTGTAAGAAAGAAGAATCTGGTGCAGTCAATGGATTGTGCAGACCCCTCAGTACTTTATTTCATTAAATAACTTATTCCAACCGATAAGGTGAGATTGACTTACACGTGAGTATGTCAATTGTAAAGTGTGCAGCAAAAATAACATTCTCCCTTCAAAGTAGTTGGGGCTTTTCAAAATGGCTAGATACCTGTGGGGAATTAAAATAAAATTAAAATAAATAAATAAATAAATAAATAAATAAACTCCTATGAGCCTTTACCGGAAGAACCCTCCACACATGTGCGAGAAAAAGGACTGACTTCCGAGCCCCGAAGATAATCCCTCGGTCATTCGAGTTTAGGTCTTAATTGGGTCTAATCGCTATGACTGGCCAGGGAGATATTCCCTTGACACTTGGCGACAATGACCGGCGAATAAAGCCTAAGTCATAAAACCACCTTCTACCTTTGTCTCTTTCTTTTTCGTTTCTTGAATTCCTTCCTTTTCAGCGCGACCACTAAATGAGATGGGGTTAAAAGCAAAACTCAAAGAACACGTACCAAGAATATCCAGCTACCTTTAACCTTAAAACCTCTTGTAACCCCATATACCTTCCAGACAGACCTCTTAAAATAGCTCACCATTTTCATTGTCTTCCACGACAGTAATATATGGTGTAAATAAGAAGGTGCAATGAACACTGTTCCCTAATCTCTAAGCATAAAAACAACCACTATTCGACAAACTTTTAATTTAACTTATTCCTGATTTAAAGAGGGAGTTCTATATTACGTCAATTGTAAAGAGCGCAGTGTTACATACACAAATATAGATATCTCCCGATTCACTAACTCAGCAATTCAATTCGCGCACACACCGCAATAAAGTGATATACTCGCCAACAAAACAAAACATAAGTTGCTGACGCCAAGCGGAGGTTTACTCAATGGCAGCCTAAAACAAAGTGACCAAATTAACACGATTCCACGCATAGGCTGGAGCTGAACTTCCGTCTGGAAAAAAATTCCTAAACAATGAAAAATAATATTATTTACTCACATTTTCGTCCAATCGAAAACTCTCCCGCAAAAAAATAAAAAAGGCTTGTGTGATCCGATTTCGGATATAAATCGATTTTGAAGAACCAACACAGACACCAGCAGCGTGATCACCGAGCACATCACAAGGCGGTCGACCTACATCTTCACCTACCTCTATCCAAAATCTGACCGACCAGCAGTCAACAGACGAACAATTCCATATCATTCAACAACCAGAATACGCCAACTTTCATACACGACACAACCCGCTATCGACTTCAGAATACCAAAACACAAAATTCTGCCCACGTCACCACCCCACTACAACTGACTCGACCACCGGACCTTACACTGACTTCATCACCATACATCGCAACTATCACCAAAATCAGTCTCTCTCTCTCTCTTAAATTCACTTTCAGCTTTTCGTCGCCTTTCATGTTCCTTTTTTTAATACAATTTAGAAAACATAAATGTTTTTCCTCGTCACCATACGCTTCATACAAACCCTGTTTATAACAGCAGTAAAAATAACATTCTTCCGTCAAAGTACTTGGGACTTTTCAAAATGGCTAGATACTTTCCAGACATACCTCTTAAAATATCTTACCATTTTCATTGTCTTCTACGACAGTAATATATGGTGTCTCGAATTCCGTTTGAGCGGTCATATACTGGTCCTTTATTTTCTGTAGGGTTTCCATTTGATTATGGACATCTCTCAGTGTATCTTTGACTTCTTTTAATGCTATCAACTCTTTCTGTAAAATAGTCTCCAGTTCTTGTTGTACTTGTCGGCTGCTTTCGTATTTGCTGTTGGCCATGCGTAATTTGATGCCACACTTGAACTTGGCCTTCAAGACACGGCTTAGCTCGATACTGCCTTGGTTTAGGCTGATATTCAGCTTTTGTATGTCTATTTCCCTGTTCTCCATCAGTCTGACTAAAAGATCATACAGCGTCGACGAATTAGAAGTTCTGTTTTTGAAACGAGTCTCTGCGTCCTCTAGTTCAATCTTCTTTTGCACTTGATCCTGTTCCATTAATTGTTGGGAGTTTCTTAGTTCATTCTGCTGTTCGTCAATAGATTTTAATTCGTCTGACAATTTCTTTACATCCCGCCACAGGATCCGGGTAGTAAATGAGATTCGCTGGAAGTTATTTCGCGCCTCTGTCACACGAAACTGCTGGCCCCGAACGGCTTCGTTGATTTTCTCTCTTCTTTTTGAAAGGTTGAACAGCTCATTCTGAATCTTTCTGATGTAACCAACATCTTCTAGTAACCATCTGGACATCGGCTGTAAGATTTGCAGAAAATGGTCCAATATGTCCTGCATGAGGTTAGTCACATACAGGATATTATCAAGATATTCATATAAGTTATTCTCTAGTTCTTTCAATTGAGTTGTTTGTGCGTAGATAATTTGGAAACCCCTCTGGATCTGTTCCTTCCAAACTTGAATGTTTCTTTCGTAGCTGTGAGGAACCTTTACAGATGAATTAGTCAATTCGTTAATAAAGCTTTGACAATATTTACAAATGTGTTCGTTGTAGGCATTCTTCAGCTGTATGAGAGACTGTGACACAAGAGATTCGAAAGAATTCGCTCGTAAGGCAATCTGTGATGGAAAAAAAATTAAAAAAGAAATTAAAACATTCAGATACAAGAACAAAATAAATCTGCATTGAGAATTTTGCAAATAAATTTAAATTAATTAACGTAAATAATAATATTAGGTTAATAGTACCTTTAAGAAAAAAGAAAATAAATAATACTATGACGGAGAACGAGAAAGGAAAAAGAGCAAGACATTGTCTTGCCTAGCGGGATCGAACCCGCGTCCTCCCGCATGCAAAAATAAACGCGATTTAGGTACTGCAAGGATGCGAGGTTCGGCTGATGTGCCCGGATGTTTTGGTAATATGCCCATAAAATAACCAAAGCGAGTGGAGCGTGGAGGGACAAGCAGAGAAGCTTTCGGCTTACGTGCAACGGCAGTCAGAAAATATTATTTTGACGACGGCGACAGATTTTCAGCTGCTGGTCGAAGACTGTGTTGACCAAAAGAAAGTTTGGCCTGCAAAAAGACATGAACTCGCTTCTTTTTGCCCCCCCCCCTCAGCAGGAACTTGTTGAAGCAAATATCTATTTCCCCCCTCTATCCCCCCTTCTATAAATACTGTTAAGTATCTGGTCGGCATCCTTAGTTCCAGATGTAGTAAATAAATAAGCAAGCCAATAAGAATCCGGTGTTATAGTATTCTTTGTAAGTCTGACGTCCAAGATAATCCAAATAGCAATGAGCCAAGGTTAAGAATGAGACCTCTATATGTACACCAACAGCAGCAGCAGCAGTGCCAGTGATTGGACTCTGGGAATCTTCCTCAGGTCACGTGGTAGTCAACGAGTCTATATTTAGGAGTAGGCATCTATCACGCGCCTTATATACTAAAAACTCCAAAATTCTGGGCACCTCACGTGGTGTAATGGTTAGCAAGCTCGCTTCGCAAACCATTGTTAGTGAGTTCGATTCTCATTGGGAGCCCCATACTTCTGGCCTTGTGCCATATCTAAGCTAAGCTTAGTAAATAACTATATACTAAAAACTCCAAAATTCTGGGCACCTCACGTGTGTAATGGTTAGCAAGCTAGATTAACAAAACCATTGTTAGTGAGTTCGATTCTCATTGGGAGCCCCATACTTCTGGCCTTGTGCCATATCTAAGCTAAGCTTAGTAAATAACTATATACTAAAAACTCCAAAATTCTGGGCACCTCACGTGGTGTAATGGTTAGCAAGCTAGATTAACAAACCATTGTTAGTGAGTTCGATTCTCATTGGAGCCCATACTTCTGGCCTTGTGCCATATCTAAGCTAAGCTTAGTAAATAACTATATACTAAAAACTCCAAAATTCTGGGCACCTCACGTGGTGTAATGGTTAGCAAGCTCGCTTCGCAAACCATTGTTAGTGAGTTCGATTCTCATTGGGAGCCCCATACTTCTGGCCGTGTGCCATATCTAAGCTAAGCAAAAAAACTATATCACAAAAACTGCAACAAATACATTATACCTTTAACTTGGACAATACTGTAAAGGATTAGATAGCCATGAAATCCACATTTCTGGATGCAAAGAATTGTCGGTTACATCGAACTTAACGGACCTAAATTCCACCATCGTATGTCAGCCCACCGAAAGAAAAAAATATCAAAAATTAGGGAATTAACCGAATTTAATGTCAATCAGAAAAAAAATATATTTTTCCATAATGAACTGAAATTATTTTTGGTGATATCCACATTCCCATAGAATTGTTTTATTGGCCCAACAAATGGAAATTATTTAATATTTTTTTGTCTTTTATTTTCTAGAGATTTACACTGAATACTCCAATTTATGCAATGCTCAGTTTGCCTGAGACTGACACAAAAAATATGTTTTACTTCTTGAGGCATCAAGGATCAGGTAAGTTGTACGCAAACAGGTTTGTCTCTACATATTAAAAACTAGGTTAAATCAAACTTAATGGACCTAAATTCCACCATCATATGTCACCCCCGCCGAAAGAAAAAAAAATACAAAAAATCAGGGAATTAACCGAATTTAATGAAATTTTCAGTATTGATATATTAATGAATAAAAGATATGATGCACCAGTTATTTTATTTTAAAACTTTTACATTTTTTCAGGTCACTTAACTTTAAACCATGTATCTTTGAGAATCTGTGGTACGTCTCAAAGATTTTAAGTGTTTTTGGTAACTTTTTTTTTCATTAGGACGCAGAAGCTTTATCATTTAGTGATATAAAGAATCAACAAACACTGACAATCGTACTAACCGTTTTTAATTCTTCCAGAAATTGTTTTGACCGATTCAGAGAAATTTTTTTCCTTCGATCCACCTTTGGAACTCGTTGCTATTTTAAGGGCGGAGTCGATTTCTCAAATATATGGCGATTTACCTATGAAAAAATGTAAACAGAAAAAAAAAACGAAAAAAAAAAAAACGATTAAAATTAGTTATCTTATAGACAATCTGACTTATTAAAATTTACTAATTCATAAGTTTAACTAAAATAAACATAAAAAGGTGTAATTAATCAATAAACATGAAAGGCGCACCGTGGAAAAATACAGTGCCGTAGTCACATAGTCTGATTGGCTAAGTGTCACTTCAGGATAATCTAGAACGAGGCCATCACGTGACCAGACGATGCTGGGAAATTAAAATTAGAAGTAGGGATTCCCATTTTTTCGTCTGCTTTTCATTTTAAAGATTAATTAAATCGATTATTTAAGGTCAAATTTTTGTCTAAGTCGAAAAGTAATTAACATAATGAGCATCAATAAAAAAAAGCAAAATAATATTACACATCTAATTTATTTTTAATACATTTAAAACAAGTTTTTCAGTCAATTTTGATCAAATATATCTTAAGATGGCCACCGTGAGTTGCCGTAAAATCCGTGTTTACAAAATAAATTTAACACGCTCGATTGAAAAAAAAAACCCCAAAAATCAGGGAATTATCTGATTTTAATGAAGTTTTCAGTATTGATTTATCAGTGAATGAATTTTATAATGCATCAGTTATTTCATTTCAAAACTTTCTGATCTTTTTCAGGTCTCTTAACTTTGACACCCCGTTATTTTTGGGCGCAAAATATCGTTTTTTTTCAAATGGGGGAGGGGTGTTTAAATTGGTATTGTAAAAACACAGATTTTTTGACCAATTGGGTATAACCTAATTAGAAGTTAGTTGAGTTGAGTCCAGCCGCCTGGCCGCGGAGGACGTGTTTTATCCGTCTCTGCTCCCCCCTACGTGCATGCGGGTTATCAATGTATGAACAGAGAACCCCTGTAGAAGTGGGACATTAGAAAAGACACACAACATTAATATAAAAATCTTACATAAGAGACTTGAAAAATGTGTGAAATGTGCCGTGAGACCCGGGAAACACTGGATAACTTTACAGATGTCCATCTTTTCATGGTTGGCTGGTTGATTGATTTTTTTAACGTCTTGGGTTATGTCATGCCTGGTGGTTAGGAAGTAATATATGTAGTGTATCTATATTTATACTTTTGTAGTAATTGGTTTTAACAATGTGTTAGCATCATTGGGGATCATGTTGTATAGTATTGATTAAGTTCATGTCGATATTCTATGGTATAATTTTATTTCCTTAAAAAGGACAGAATGTCTTCTATATTGACATTTTCAAATAGATATTACATATAGTTTGCATTAAAATAACGGTTTCTGATGTGAGCAAAACCCCTGCATTCTATGAGTAAGTGTTTAACAGTCAAAGGTGTTTGACATGTTTCACACTGTGGTTGTTGTTCTTGTTTGAGTATATAGGAGTGCGTTAGTCTTGTGTGCCCAATGCATAATCGGACACAATAACTTATTCCTTTCTGGACTCCTTAAGGTTGGTCTCCAGTCTCCCCAAATTGGGTTTGATTAGAAAGAGTTTATTGTTGATGTTGTTATTCCAGTATTGTTGCCATTTGTATGAATGAATCTATGAATTTTGGGTTTCAAGTCAATATATATGGAATCTTGAACTTGTCGAGGATCAAATCTAGAGCCGATTTAGCTGCAGAGCCAGCTCTTTAAATCCCCTGTATGATTCAAAGTTAATTATTGAACATGCAATTCCGACACGTTGTGAGACAAAATATTTAATATATATAACAGCACATGGAAACGATAAGATACATAATGTACAGGAGAATAGAACATGTAAATATATATACAATATTTAGGTATAAACAAGATACCCAAATGTACCTAACATATAAATGTTACAGACATGGAACTAAAGGATAGTCCATGCTGTATAAAGGACTTACAGTAATGTAAGGGGGGGGGGCAAAAGCCCCACCGAGAAGGGGGGGTAGATAGACTCTAGCCCATAGCAGTTCTTGAGAAGATCCAGCTAAAAAGAGGAAGACAAGTTCAAAACCAGACGCTTAAATCCCGAGGCCCCCTAGTGGGAACAAACAGCAACGCAGTGAGAAGATAACTCTTCCGGCAAAGGGAAGATAATCCCCTACACCGCCTCATTCCTATATGACTTGGGATCCAGCATATCAAAATCTCCTTAGAGTTAGACATCTAGTTTAATCTATTCAGGAGCTTAATTGTGAGAGGTTCTTCCAGTTTTTTATTTATCTATTTCTTAATGATAATAGGACAGTGAGCGAGTATTATTGGAAATTGGGTTATCTGCCCTCACCCGGAAGTCCGGAGAATAGGGGCAGAGACACTGAACACTGATTCAGCAGAACAGGCCCGACAGGAAAAGGGAACAGATACGACAGGCACTAGTAGAAGACCAGAGTCGGCACCCGCCGGAGAAACACGTCAACTCCGACAAGCAGACAACACAGAACCACAGCGACCTTACCGGACAACACCGAGACATTGCTGAGACAACAAGATAAGTGTCCTTGTACTTTTGTATTACCTTTATATATCCCGCCAGGAGAATTTCTCTGGCAACCTTCTTAAAGACATTTAAAACAATTGTATATTCACACAGTTAATACCTAACCCAATAAACTGTTAACCCAAATTATAAACTCTATAATTTGCCTGGTCTCCTTTCCTTTACGACAGAGATACTATTTCACCCCAGTATTTCTGTTAGTCTGAGAAGTTTTCCCATATTTTCAATTGAACGGAGTTTGCGTGCAACTAATTAAATTTTGTGTAAGATACCACAAGCATCGACAATACAACAACAAAGAAATCAGTCATTCAGACGTGAATATTCCTAACTGTGGCCATAACAAAAGATGAAGCTGTGTCGATGAAAGCAACGTAAGTGGTCGACATTTTAATGGAACAATAGTGATATTAATCTTTCTCAAGAGGAGGACCGTGACGCTGCATATTAATAAATGCTTTTTGTTTATTTATTTATTCAACGGCATATCAATTTCTTGTGGATTATTTAATGCCGAAATTTGACTTATTTGTAAATGTTGGATTATAATCATAATTATGTATATTTTCAAAGTTCCATATCAATAAAAAGAAGGTTTTTATAAGTTTCTATGCAATAATTTTTTTTTTTTTTTTTGTAAAAGAACCCTGAATACAGAATTCTGCTAAAAAATATCAATAAAGAAACAGACCCTGTTGTAAAAAAAACGGACTGTTTTACTTTTTCAAGATAACGGTGAGTAATTTTCCCCAATCGGATAATTTGGTATTTGAATTAACTGTTTTTCTTTGTAACAACTCTTTATGTTTGTTATTTCTTTTTTTGCGAGTTTTTTAAAAAAAGTTAAAAAACATTTACGTTTCTTCTTCAATATCTAAACTGATCACATGACCTATTTTTGGTGATACCTAGTGATTTTCCACTTGAATATAAAGACATGTTAATTCTTAGCCTCTTTTGTAAAACAAATACATTTTCTTACACTATATTCAACAAGCAATTAGAACTGAAATTTGGTCATTTACTGATTCATTTCTGTAAAACAAAACATAACATTTTTAATCACTGCTAATTCTAATAAACATTTAAAGAGAAGTAAAACTATAAACCCTGTCGCGTTGCTACTGAGCTAAAGGGCTCACAGAATTTCCGGTAAATTGGCGTCAGATCGGGATTTTCTGCCAGTCAACCATGATTTGCAGGCGTCTAGGCGAATGCCCACGTTGTGTTCAGATCTCAAACGACTAGATAAGTCTGCTATAGAAACTGATCTTCCATGGGTTAACGGTTGGTGGCTAGTGGTCACAAAAAAACACGACTCTTTTTCTTTAAAAAAACAAAACAAAACAATCTCAAACAACATTTATATTCAAATAAATAGAATACAAACATATTTCTCAAGGCTGTTGCGGAGCGATGGATCTTCTAATTAAAACGTTCTTTGGTCGATACAATCGGGCTTGCAAGGTATTGTTTCAAAACAGTTTTCGTACGTCTTGACTAATTACTCTCCCTCACTGATATACTTCGCTTCTTCCGAACTCTGAGAGTCCGCTCTCTGTGTCGGCTCATTCAGCCAAATATACAGGCGTCGCAACAAACACACACACATAACAAATTCAGCATGCTATTCGCCCTCAGATACATATCCAGTCTACCATACGAAAAGTATTCGTTGTAGCGTTTCTGATCACACATGAACACCCTCTTTGTGTGACCTCAGATGAGTGAGATGAGCTCTACTCCCGTTTGCCGCTCCTCCGACTGCGATCCAAGTTCATCGCGAAGATTTAAAACCTTCGGACTTGATTCTTTCTTCTCCATTCTAATAATAACAAATCAAGTCCTCTCCAAGCCAGTGCCTCGGAGTGAGCAGTAAACGAATAATTTTCATTTGAATTAATATGCAAATATCGGTAAATCCGACAGAGAATTATCTCCCCCTGCCGCCTAAGGGGGCGACTCACCAACCACGGAACAACTCTCTCGCCCACCTTACGTGCGTTGATGAAGGGGGCGCGTGCGATCACATACGACAACAACTCACTCTCTAATCATCAGGGAGCAGTAGCGCTGGAGAAGTCGCAAAAAATAAAGCGCTCCTACAACACTCTGCTCTTCACTAAACAAGACTCTCCTAAGGCTATTTGCTTAACAGCAACTTTCTAGGCTGTCTCGATAGCATACTTAACAGAATGCTGACGCTACTAGCAATTTCCCACCAATAGGCGTACAATTTTTACCAGGCGAACTAGCTTCTAAAAAGCATCCCTCCTACTTCACTTTTCGACGAGAACGACCAAGACGAAACGTTAACAGGCACCTCAAAAACCAGCGAGCGTAGAACATCTTTCTAGCGCTCTTCACCAAGAACTTTTATTACAACCTCTCAGATAAGTTCTCCGTAGCAAATGCCATCAAAATTATGCAAACCAATTTATGTACTTTTTGATAAATATTATGTGTGCTGTAATTATATCGTTTTTTTCTTCTATTGCGTCGACAAATAACACTACTACCGGAGACAAACTACAAGAGCTCCCAACGAAACCCCGTAAATACTCTTAGCAAACATTTTCACCTACAATAAAGGCACAGTTTAATTCTTAGGCTTCTTTATATTGTTCCATTTTTAGGAGTAAAAAATAAAAATGAATAAAACGGAATACATTTTTTATCACTTTAAGAACGGTTGCGGATTCATGCACTTTACATGGTATGCGTGTTCAAAAGGTGCTACTTATACGAAATAAATTAGACCAACAAAATCAGCTTCCGGCGCGGTAAACTTGACACTACGGGTCCCAGGTGAGTACCATTCCTCTTGCCATTAAACCATAAGCTATTACCGGCTAGTCTACTATATGGGGGATAAAAAGTAAGAAAGAAAAATAAAAAAACATGAGAATCTGATTCTTCTCTTACTTCTTTTGTTTTCCGTTCAAATATTAACAGAAAAAGTCAGACAACGGTTCACCTGATCTTGTACCCGGACCTTTGTCACGCCCACAGATTTGTTATTCACAACCCAAAATCCAATAGACTTTCAAGTGTCGACGTTACCTCTTGAAGAGAATAATTATTTTTTATTTTATGATTCTAGTCTATAATGACTGTTTAAGTTGGCTATTATGGAGCCATCTTTATACAAATCAAATAAATTAGATGCAACTGTGGTTTGGTCAATATTAGTCGATATAATAATGACACTAATGACATGACTTTCCTTGTCGTGTTTGATCATCTATCCGTACACGTTTGCAAGGTCATGAGTCATGTTTATTGACCCTGGCCAGAATTCATTCATTGGTGGCATAGTAGTATTCTATAACATAAGCAGATTTAATCCGCAGAACCACTTATTATATTACCATACTAAATAATACACTCCTCTTCTCCTATCCCTCACCAGTATTATATCTTGCTGAAGTAGAGTATCGTAAAACAGCTCTCTGTCATTGGGCTTGAGCGACGGTCTACGTATCAATCTCTTTATGATATTACTTTATATATGCTAATATACATAAATTATTAGCTTGGATACTTTTTACAAAACCTCTGGCATTGAAACTTATTAAAATCTTTCTGATATATAAATTATTTCAGACGCTGTTATCTTTGTAAAGAAAATAACAATAGCCGGCCAATCACTCCTAGGTTTGACTAGTTAACCGCAAATGCTGGCAGACGATGTTTAATGAGTTAAAGAAGTCAACAAACAACGAGCAAGTGTATAAGAATAAAAGACTGTTATTAAATAATAGAGTTTGCAAAC
Source organism: Doryteuthis pealeii (assembly GCA_023376005.1). Classification (NCBI taxonomy): domain Eukaryota; kingdom Metazoa; phylum Mollusca; class Cephalopoda; order Myopsida; family Loliginidae; genus Doryteuthis; species Doryteuthis pealeii. The sequence goes on along the minus strand of CM042170.1, from coordinate 17,117,678 downwards.
TTAGTCTCGTGCAACATAAATCCATATGCATATGTTATTATAATCGTATACAATTATGATATAATATTATATAAAATCGTCACTTAGCTGTTTATCCTGGATATGGGTAGTTGCGACGGAGCCCCTGCTACTGGTCTTGCTGTTGTATAATTCGGATAGTATTTGGGACTTCTGTTTGCGTCCGACTCCGTAATCTGTCTTGTATAGCTTAGTAGAGCAGCTGAACATCTGTTGTAATATAAGTAGGTAGCGACCTTTGTACGTCGCGATTCCTTTCGTTGCTGTTGCGAAGAGATGGAATGAGTCTGCACTTTGGATATTGGTGGCCAAAGTATGCTGCGTCATATTGGTTGGTTTGAACGAGGCTCGCAGACAAGGGAAGATAACCATACCCGCAGAATTCTTATAATCTTTATAGAAAAAAAGTAAAATCATTTTTTGTCGGTTCATTTTCTTATATTTCATAAAATAAAATGGGGGGGGGGGTAGACCTCCGTAAAAAAATTTTCCCCTAATATATCTTAGGAAAAAACTATTTCAGGCACATTTTTTCATCCAAAGGTAAGTAATTATGAAAATTTTTGTGAAAATCGGACCAATAAATTGATTTTCCATAGAATTTTTTTTTTAAAAGCCGATAGTCATAACTTGTTTTTGGCTATGTTAAATTTCAATTGATTTAAACGAGTGGCAAAATGTAAACATTGTTTTCATTCATATTTTCATATTTCCGTATGATGAAAATTAAAAAAATCATCAGGAGTCTTTTTATGTTTTCTTCTTTCAATGGACAAACATTTTTTAAGATTAATATTAACCTTTATGCAAGTTTCATTGTTAAATATGGCGGGGGGGGGGTAATTTTACAGGGAAAATTGGTGGTACCTAGTGGTCAACAATTAAAGGCAAATGTTACTTCCAACGGATCCTATGAAATTGGTATCGTTTGAAGTTCGTTTAATTTAACTGATGTTTGAGGAAAAGAAACCGGACCATAAACTGTAAATTATATCCAAAATTGAGATTAGAAAACAATTTAAAGAGATGTTTTACCAGATTTAAGTCATTACAAGTGAAGATAAAAAAAGGAATTTGCACTGTGATAAATAAGCCATAAACAACCTTTTTTTCTTCAGCAAAACTTAAATTTAATATCAGCGCGCGCCACACACAACCACACACACCAAACACCCAATAAGTGTTAGACGGTTTTTATAGTTTTACTTGGAGAATTCCGCTAATTCTTAATTTAGCAATAATAATAATATATTAATATATATATAAATTATAAAATAGAGTAATCCACAATATAAAAATAGAACCTTTATGGAACTGTGTTTATTGTGAGATACAACTTGGGCATTAGCCATCATTATATATATATAATAAATTATATATATATAAATAATATAATTATATTAATAATAATTTGCTCTACTCCGTATTGAGCACTTTATATTTGTTATAATCCGCTGCTTATATTGTGAAACTTGATCAAATACCATTGTACCAATTTCACCGGTAAGTCACTTTATATATCATATATATATATAATATATTATATATAATAATATATATGATAATATGAAATAATCGTCAATATTGTTTGAAAACAATTCATAAGTGCCATGATATTTCAGTTAACTCTGATTACTTAATATCATCAATATATATATAAGTATATATATATTATATATGTGATATATAATATATAATAGATAGATAGATAGTAATCATGGAGCCGGTCTAAAGGTGGTGTGATCTGAACCCAGTGTTACTCAGCAACTCCTGCGACACTACCGCTGCCAAACTGATTGGCTCCTTACCTTTCTTTTGGCACAGCAGCAGTGTGGAGAGGGAAGGATTTGTTGCTTGGGCAAAGCTCATCCTCCATAGCAAACACGGCCAGGCTACTAGTTTTAACAAAAAAAAGTTGGACACTACTCCATCGGTTTCTCGTAGACGGAATAATGCAACATTGAGCATAATGCATAAATTACGTGTGAGATTTGGGAAGAAAATGGCTAAAAAAGTTCGATTATATTTATAATTCCTGAGAAAATATTAGTTTAAATTAAAGTGTATAATTTAAGAAAAGATAACATCTTTTACCTCGTTTAGCAACAATTTCTAGACGATTTAGACTTTGTTATTTGGACTTACAGAGCGAGATGCCACATGCACTGTCGCTAAATTAACCAGTTATTTACATCTTATTTTATAATAGTTATTTTTTGTTTATAAAATTAACAACAGCACAGTATCCAATTTAGAATAGTTTTAAGGGTTTATTAATTTCACTTTTGCTGCTGACCATTAGTTTCTGAGGTCTACGAATCCTAACTGGAAAATGGTAAGGGGAAATCACACACCAGACCTTTTAGTTTACGCCACTTGGTAAGGCAGGCGACACGGTAAGCTCCAAAATTTCCTTTCGAGTTTTCTATTTCTTTGAAATGTATTTGCTGTTATCTGTTATTGAATGTTATTTGTTTTTCCTTGTATAGTTTCACGGAGGTTATTAAATAAACATAATGACATCAGTCCAGAAGCGCCATGCGTCCCTTTACGAAAACCAGTGGCAGTAAAACTCATGACCTAACAGCTGAGAATACTATTTAAAAGGAGCTTAAGACAGCTCTCAGCGAGTCTCTTGATTTGTTTTGTTTGTTGTTTTAGCGCATATCAACCTCAGTGGGTCATTTAAGCCGATAAAGTTTTTGAAATAAATCAATTCTTAATGGATAATAGAATTTTTTTTATAAATACGTTTTTCTATTTAACCACATAGATGGGACCCTAACAGGTACTACCAACTCCGGGTCAGAGTGGACCAGGGAGCAATGGTGATGAAGGGGTGCTCCACATTCCCAAACCTCCAAAACTGGAACCTCCCATCAGATAGAGTTTAACGTCATTCCCAGGACAATGTAGACCGCGCAGCCCACCGCCTTTAGCACCATATGATAAAAGGGGTTGGGGCTTGCCATAAGGATAATAGGGTTGGGAAAATCATATAGATGCTAGGGCTTGACGTGACAGCGATTGATCGAGGGGGCCTCTCCGACCGACCGTCCAGCCCAAATAGGGCCAAAGTGGAGTATTGCAAGTCATGAACTGCTCATCCACAGGGCTCTATCCTTAAGCATCACGGGTGCCACCCACGGCAAACAGGTGGCCATTGGGGGAGTCTTTACCCATCTGCAGAGGTGCAGTCGGTGCATTCTAACGCTCCAGCCGACAGGGCGAGAGTCTCTGAGTGGGGTCAAAATTCCTGTGCGCCTAGAATCAGAGAGTCAGTCAACTTTCGATCATTTTTATGTCTTTTAAGTGTATTTACTGTGCCTCTCTTACACCTCTTTCTATCAAATCTTGACGAAGTAATATTTTTCTATTTTCTTTAAGGATTATATATAATATCAGAAATTATGAGGGCTATTTTATTTAACGAAATTGCCCTGAAGAGTAAACCAGGTGACTGCAATGGTTAACAAGCTGGTCTTGCAAAGATCAATTACTATTGAGTAGTGGGCTCAATTCTCGCTGCGTTTCGTATTTAAACCTTATGCTAAATCTAAGCTGTGTATAGTCTTCTTTAAAAGACATACGGTTAAATCACACTTAAAACAAATTTCCGACAGATCACTGAAGTTAAGCAGCGATGGGTTCTGGTCAGTACTTTGATGGGTGCTACTTTGTAAAGAGCAAATACTCTAAGCGAGTCTGTGTACAGTAAATAACAAGAAGTTAAGCAGTTATTAAGAGGAAAATACGAGTTTAAGGGGGGGGCTCTTAAATTCCCAGTTGTAGGCAAATTGTTCGGACGAAAGAAGACAAACACACAATGGAAATTTAATACATGTATTGACAAATAAAAACAAGAACTTGTTGCAAATTTTATTGGCATTTGCTACGAGACTTATCTGTGGGGTTAAATACTGTTCGTTGGAGAAGTGGTGATAACAGGGGTATTCTGGTCGCTGGTTGGAATGTTGTTAAGACGCTTCGTCAGGTCGTTTCTCGTTCTTCAGCCTTCTGTTAGTATGCTATTGTATCAGCCTTAGAAAGTATGCTGATACAACGCCTTAGAAAGTTTTTGCTGGTTATGGGCGAGGTGGCTGGAGGCGCTTATTTTCACGTCCTTCCCTGGTAACTGTTCTGTGATAAGTGACGTGGTTTGGATTTGGCGCCAACCTCTGTTGGCAATTCGCCCTCTAGCAGCAGGGGAAGATAATTCTCTATCGATTTCCGATATCATTTATGCTGTTCAGACCTGAGATGGGTAACCAATTATATAATGGGTAAACCACTTTATATATGCAAACTAAGGCCTGTATGCCAGATTAAGCAATACTTGAAGCATTGGTTTCCGCTGTTATTAGCCCTTTCCGCCCCACTAAGGACGACGGTATAGTGTCCATATATATAAAATTCCATCCAAATATTAAAAAGTTGGCCAGAAATCTTGAAAAGATCATCAATAAAATTGTTAAACAGGAGACGTGCCTTTTGCTTAATTCTACATGTAATAAATGAAAGAATGCTGCCCAAATACACACACACACACACACCAACACACACACACATATATATATATATATATATTATATATAACTATATATATACTTTGGTGTGGTACCAAGTTTCTTTGGTACAAGGTGATTCTGCTGGTCCTATTCTCTACCAGTAGTTTGTTTGTAGAGTTCAGGTTCCGTTTTGAGAGCTCAATGGATTTATCAAATATTATGTATTATGGATTTAATATCCATAACTAAAGTTTCATCCAGTAAGCATGAAACTTTAGTAATGAGATATTAAATCCATAATATATAATATATTGATTGTAAAACTGCTCTGCTATTTTAGCATTGAGCACCTTCATATCCATATACTTTTCTCATTCATTAATTCTCCATTCATTATATATATATATATATATATATATATATATATATATATATATATATATATATGATGTGTGTGTGTGTGTGTGTGTGTGTGTGTGTGTATATATAATTATCTGCATCTACGCAAGATGTAGATAATTTTTTTTTATACATCTATATATTTATTTATATTGCTTTGGTGTTTNCATGTTTATTCGTGGTCTATTTATAGCACAGTGCAAATTCCTTTTTTTATCTTCACTGTAAATGACTTAAATCTGGTAAAACATCTCTTTAAATTGTTTTCTAATCTCAATTATTGGATATAATTTACAGTTTATGGTCCGGTTTCTTTTCCTTTCAAACATCAGTTAAATAAACGAACTTCAAACGATACCAATTTTCATAGGATCCGTTGGAAGTAACATTTGCCTTAATTGTTGACCACTAGGTACCACAATTTTCCCTGTAAAATTACCCCCCCCCCGCCATATTAACAATGAAACTTGCATAAAGGTTAATATTATCTTAAAAAATGTTTGTCCATTGGAAAGAAGAAACATCAAAAAGACTCCTGAGATATTTTTTTTTAAATTTTCATCATACGGAAAATTATGAATGAAAAAACAATGTTTACACATTGTCGCACTTGTTAAATCAATTGAAATTTAACATAGCAAAAAACAAGTTATGACTATCGGCTTTTAAAAAAAAAATTCTATGAAAATCAATTTATTGGTCCGATTTCACAAAAATTTTCATAATTACTTACCTTTGGATGAAAAAATGTGCCTGAAATAGTGTTTTTCCTAAGATATATTAGGGGAAAATTTTTTTACGAGGTCTACCCCCCCCCCCCCATTTATATTTTATGAAATATAAGAAAATAACCGACAAAAAATGATTTTACTTTTTTTCTATAAGATAAGAGTCTGAATAATTATATATCAGAAGATTTTTATAAGTTTCAATGCCAGAGGTTTTAGTAAAAGTACCATGAATACAGAATTTTTAAAAAATATCAATAAAGAAACTGACCGTGTCGTAAAAAACAGACTGTTTTACTTATTTTCAAGATAACGGTGAGTAATTTTCATGCATTTCTATATTTAGTATGTATATAATAAGTAATATCTGCTGATTAAATCTGCTTATGTTATACTAACCACCTGAATGATTCTGGCCAGGGTGCATAAATGCACTCATCCTTGGAAACGTTACGGATTAGATGATCAAACAACGACAAGGAAAAGTCATGCTGTTCATTATATTATCGACTAAATTGGCCAAACCCAGTTGCATCTATTTTATTTGATTGTATCAAGTAAGGCTTCCATATATCCAACTTAAACAGTCATTATAGACTAGAATCATAAAAATAAAAATATGTATTCTCTTCAAGATACGTCCACACTTGAGAGTCTATTGGATTTTGGTTTGTGAATAACAATCTGTGGGCGTGACAAGTCCGGACAGGTAACCGTTGTCTGACCTTTTCTGTTTTTAATATTAACGAAAAACAAAAGAAGAAGAGAGATCAATTTCTCATTGTTTTTTCTTTTTCTTTCTTCTTTTTTCCCCCATAATAGTAGGACTGCCGGTAATGTTATGGTTATCAGAGAGGAAAATGGTATCGCGACCCAAGTTCAAATTCGGCCGAGATTATTTTTGTCTATTTCGTATAAATATCCTTTTGAACGGCATACCCATGTAAAAGTAAAGTCGTCCGGGGCGCTAAAGTCGGTATCAGCCAGTCAGCGAGGAGTCTATCCCCTTTTCAATAGCGCTAGACCAAGGAGATTGTTTTGGCATCTGAGGTTGAGCGCCACACCTACCATCAGCTCCTTACTTTACCACACAGATCCCTGTGCTACTCAACGCTGAGTTGGCGAGACCGGTATCGAACTAGGAACCTTGTGGTTTCTAGCCGAACGCTCTACGGACTGAGCAACCCGGCCCCATGTGAAAGGCATGAATCCAACCGTTCTTAAAGTGATAAAAATGTATCCGTTTAATTCATTTTATTTTTTACTTCCTATAAATGGAACAATATAAAGAAGCTAAGAATTAAACATGTGCCCTTATTTGTAGGTGGAAATGTTTGCTAAGAGTATTTACGGGGTCGTTTGGAGCTCTTATTCTCCGTAGTAGTGGTTATTATTCGGACGAAAGAAGAAAACAAACACGAATATAAATTACAGACAACATATATTATCAAAAGTACAGAAATTGTTGTAAAATTTGATGGCATTTGCTACTAGACTTATCTGTGAGGGTGTAATAAAAGTTCTTGGGAAAGAGCGCTAGAAAGATGTTCTACTTGCTGGTTTTGGAATGCTGGTAAAACGTTTCGTCTTGGTCGGTTCTCGTCCGATAAGTGAAGTAGGGGAGGCTTTTTAGAAGCTATTCACCTAGTAAAAATTGTGCCCTTTTGGTGGGAATTTAGTAGTCAGCCTTCTGTTAGTATTGCTATCGAGACAGCTTTAGAAAGTTTGCTGTTACAATGCCTTAGAAAGTTTGCGTTTTTATGGCAAGGTGGTGGGAATGCTTATTTTGGACTCTCCCTCGCTAACTGCTCCCTGATAATGATGGGCTTGATTCTCCGCCAACCTCGTGTTGGCGATTCGCCCCCTTGCGGACAGGGGGAATAATTCTCTATCGGATTTCCAATTTCTCCCAACGACGAAGAAACATGCAATGAGCATCAGGCATATTACCTGGCTACTTCTACCTTAAATTTCTCAGTGATAAGAATGTGGGTAACAAAAAAGAGAATGGGGATCCTTAACCATTCTAATATCTGCATGTTAATTTTTCTATTTTTAAAAAATATTATTTAATAATACAAAAGGTCTTTGTGTACATGAACCTACAATCTGGGGATTCATCTCAGATGGGTGGTAGATTCAATATGTAGTCGGTTGTCAGTTTAACGTCAATGCCCAGACGAAGCATTCATCCGTGCTGGTGGGGGCCATTTCTCACTTAGTTTGATATTCAAATTCCGCATCCAATTAGTACAGGTAAAGGAAGTTGCCTCCCTTTCTCCATAAAATCCAGGGTGACTTGCTCAAATTGTCTATTAGCCAACCCGAGATAGCTATTAATTTCGTGATTAACCTTTGTCAAAACCTGCAGGACATTTTAGCTGTTTAAGTATAGGAACGTTGGCTAGCCAGTATCTATCACGCAGTTATTAGCTGTTTCCTCGTTACCCCATCGAATGGGCAAACTTTATGGGTAGTAAAATGTTTTCCCACTGGTGTTGGCCCACACATGCGTCTTTAGTCAAGTACTTTCAGATATTTCACACAATGCAGTCACATGTTTTCTCGAGGAACACTTATTACAAGGGTAAGGTAGTCTACCCTGTGTCCTGGGCATCTATACTGTATTATACTACTGCTCTGCATTTCGAACACAAATTCACTAAATTACACTGCTTCATCCTAGCTCGAACTGTGGGGACTTGTTACACTTTGTCAACGATGTCCCTGTCTGGTACATAATCTGCAATAGGGATCATTCGACCTCGTGGAGAAATTCTGTAAAGAGAGAGATAGGCTCCTCCGAATTTTGCTTTTCATGAGCAATATTCTAGGTTTGGAATTTCTGAAGGAATTATTCTTTTTTGTGGGTGGTGAATGGTTTTTATAGCTTCATTGCTTGTTCAAAAAACATCGTTGAGAGTGGATAATTATTTCCCAAACGATGAATTATTTCACGCTGAAAATCCGTAGGAAGATGCTCGAACACAACATGGCTGACCAGTTTCGATCCTGCGGAGTCATCCTGGAAAAAAATCTATGCCGTATGACGTTTTAAGTTCGGCTAAGTCCGCGTGGATTTCTGCCAAATATTGCCTGACATCAACAAATTCGTCATCTAGTTTCGGCTGCGTCTTCGGAATCTGCCTAAATATCTCCTTTATAATATGTGGAACGTCCAGGAATTCCTTGGTTAGCAGCTCTATAGCGACGTCATAATTCTCTTCTTCCAGGGTCAAATGGGACACCAGCTGCAGCGAGTATCCACTCAAATAGCTTTTCAAGACAGCTAATTTAGTTTTTCCCGACTGTATGTGGTGTACGCAATTATTAAATTGCGCCAAAAATTTTTTAACTCGAATTTAGTGGGTTCTATACCATTAAAGACACTGCACTGTATTCTTGGCACAGATATAAAGTCCCCCTAATTGGGGTTATTCCCACTCTTATTGTATCCTGGTCGTATTTCATTTTTCGGCCGTCGTGCGAGTACTACAGGTGCTGTTCTAAATCTTTTTTTTTTTTTTGCTGACAAAAGCTTCCTAATGCTTTCTTCATACGCGCTATCTCCTTTGAAATCCTCTATTAGTGAGGGTTCGTCTATGTCCATATCGCCGTCAAAGCATAGTTCCGTGATTCTGTCGTAAGAGTCTATTACTTTGTTAAGATAAGTCATTATAGTAGACTCCACTCCGAAGAAAACATCTTCGTCTAAATCAGGATTAGACTCGAGTGACTCCAATTTAATTTTAGCATTGAACTTAGCTGTGTTTTTAGCTTTAATCAGCGCTTTGACGCCTTTTAAATCCTTGTAAATCATAATGTTGGTCATTGTCAATGAAATTAATATCCTGTTCCGTTGCAAATATTACTAACAAGTAGTATTAAACAATACCAAAAAAAATTACCTTAAAGGTCCAGCAACATAAACAATATCATTCAAAACACAGAGAAAGAAAATGTATTTGTTTTTACAAAGAGGCTAAGAATTACATGTCTTTATATTCAATGGAAAATCCTAGGTACTATCAAATAGGTCAATGGTGATCGAGTTTTAGGGCCATATTGAAGGAAGAAACGTAATGTTTTTTTAACTTACTTTTAAAAAAAACTCGCAGAAAAAAGAATAACAAACAATAAAAAGAGTTGTTACACAAGAAAAACAGTTTAAATTCAAATACCAACAATATTTCCGATTGGGGAAAAATTACTCACCGTTAATCCTTGAATAAGTAAAACAGTCCGTTTTTTTTTACAACAGGGTCAGTTTCTTTATTGGATATTTTTTAGCAGAATTCTGTATTCAGGGTTCTTTTTACCAAAAAAAAAAAAAGAATTTGCATAGAAACTTATAAAAAAACTTTTTTATTGATATGGAAATTTGAAAATATGCATAATTATGATTATAAGATCCAACATTTACAAAATAAGTCAAATTTCGGCATTAATAATCCAACAAGAATGTGATATGCCGTTGAATAAATAAATAAACAAAAGCATTTATAATATGCAGCGTCACGGTCCTCCTCATTGAGAAAAGATTTAATATCACTATTGTTCCATTAAAATGTCACCACTTACGTTGCTTTCATCGACACAGCTTCATCTTTGTTATGGCACAGTTAGAAGATATTCACGTCTGAATGACTGATTTCTTTGTTGTTGTATTGTCGATGCTTGTGGTATCTTACACAAAATTTAATTAGTTGCACGCAAACTCCGTTCAATTGAAAATATGGGAAAACTTCTCCAGACTAACAGAAATACTGGGGTGAAATAGTATCTCTGTCGTAAAGGAAAGGGACCAGGCAAATTATAGAGTTTATATGGGGGTTAAACAGTTTATTGGGTTAGGTATTACTGTGTGGAATATACAAAGTGTTAAATGTCTTTAAGAGGTTGCCAGAGAATTTCTCGCCTGGCGGAGATATATAAAGGTAATACAAGTACAAAGGACACTTATCTGTTGTCTCAGCTGTCTCGGTGTTGTCCGGTTAAGGTTCTGTTGTGTTCTGTGATGTCTGCTTGTCGGAGTTGACGTAGCTCTTCTCGGCGGGTGCCGATGTCTGGTCTTTACTATGTGCCTGTCGTATCTGTTCCATTTCCTGCGGCCGGGCGTTCTGCTGAATCAGTGTTCAGTGTCTCTGCCCCTATTCTCCGGACTTCCCGGGTGAGGGCATATAACCCATTTCCAATAATACTCGCTACTGTCCTATATCATTAAGAAATAGATAATAGAAAAACTGGAAGAACCTTCTCACAATTAAGACTCCTGAATAGATTAAACTAGATGTCTAACTCTTAGGAGAGTTTTGGATATGCTGGACCCAAGTCATATAGGAAATGAGGCGGTGTAGGGATTATCTTTCCCTTTGCCGGAAGAGTTATCTTCTCACACTTGCGTTGCTGTTTGTTCCCACTAGGGGGTCAGGGATTTAGCGTCTGGTTTTGAACTTGTCTTCCTCTTTTTAGCTGGATCTTCTCAGAAGCGCTATGGCTAGAGTCTATCTACCCCCCACCCCTTCTCGTGGGGCTTTTTGCCCCCCCCCCTTACATTACTGTAAGTCCTTTATACAGATGGACTATCCTTTAGTTCCATGTCTGTAACATTTATATGTTAGGTACATTTGGGTATCTTGTTTATACCTAAAATATGTTATATATATTTTCATGTTCATTCTCGGCCTGTACATTATGTATCTTATCGTTTCATGTGCTGTTATATAATATTAAATATTTTGTCTCACAACGTGTCGGAATTGCATGTTCTAATTAACTTTGAATCAGACAGGGGATTTAAAGAAGCTGGCTCTGCAGCTAAATCGGCTCTAGATTTGATCCTCGACAAGTTCAAAGATTCCATATACTGACTTGAAACCCAAAATTCATAGATTCTTCATACAAAATGGCAACATACTGAATATACAACATCAACAAATAAACTCTTTGTAATCAAACCCAATTTGGGAGACTGGAGACCAACCTTAAAGGAAGTCCAGAAAGGAAATAAGTTATTGTGTCCGATTATGCATTGGGCACACAAGACTAACGCACTCCTATATACTCAAACAAGAACAACAACCACAGTGTGAAACATGTCAAAACACCCTTTGACTGTTAAAACACTTACTCATAGAATGCAGGGGTTTTGCTCACATCAGAAACCGTTATTTTAATGCAAACTATATGTAATCTATTTGAAAAGTGTCAATATAGAAGACATTCTGTCCTTTTTTAAGGAAATAAAATTATACCATAGAATATCGACATGAACTTAATCAAATACTATACAAACATGATCCCCAATGATGCTAACACATTGTTAAAACCAATTACTAACAAAAAGTATAAATATAGATACACTACATATATTACTTCCTAACCACCAGGCTGACATAACCCAAGACGTTAAAATCAATCAACCAGCCAACCATGAAAAGATGGACATCTGTAAAGTTATCCAGTGGTTTTCCCGGGTCTCACGGCACATTTCACACATTTTTCAAAGTCTCTTATGTAAGATTTTTTATATTAATGTTGTGTTGTCTTTTCTAATGTCCACTTCTACAGGGTTCTCTGTTCATACATTGATAACCCGCATGCACGTAGGGTGGGGGGGGGAGCAGAGACGGATAAACACGTCCTCCGCGGCCAGGCGGCTGGACTCAACTCAACTACTTCTAATTAGTTATACCAATTGGTCAAATCTGTGTTTTTTACAAATACAATTTAAAACACCCCTCCCCCATTTGAAAAAAAAAACGATATTTTGCGCCCAAAATAACGGGGTGTCAAAGTTAAGAGACCTTGAAAAAGATCAGAAAGTTTTGAAAATGAAATAACTGATGCATTATAAAATTCATTCACTGATAAATCAATACTGAAAACTTCATTAAAATCAGATAATTCTCCTGATTTTTGGTTTGTTTTTTTTTTTTCAATCGAGCGTGTTAAATTTATTTTGTAAACACGGATTTTACGGCAACTCACGGTGGCCATCTTAAGATATATTTGATCAAAATTGACTGAAAACTTGTTTTAAATGTATTAAAAATAAATTAGATGTGTAATATTATTTTGCTTTTTTTTATTGATGCTCATTATGTAATTACTTTCGACTTAGACAAAAAATTTGACTTAAATAATCGATTTAATTATCTTAAAATGAAAGCAGACGAAAATGGGAATCCCTACTTCTAATTTTAATTTCCCAGCATCGTCTGGTCACGTGATGGCCTCGTTCTAGATATCCTGAAGTGACACTTAGCCAATCAGACTATGTGACTACGGCAACTGTATTTTTCCACGGTGCGCCTTTCATGTTTTATTGATTAATTACACCTTTTTATGTTTATTTAGTTAAACTTATGAATTAGTAAATTTAATAAGTCAGATTGTCTATAAATAACTAATTTTAAGTTTTTTTTTTTTTTGTTTTTTTTTTTTCCTGTTTACATTTTTTCATAGGTAAAATCGCCATATATTTTGAGAAATCGACTCCGCCTTAAATAGCAACGAGTTCCAAAGGTGGATCGAAGGAAAACGATTTCTCTGAATCGGTCAAAACAATTTCTGGAAGATTAAAAACGGTTAGTACGATTGTCAGTGTTTGTTGATATTCTTTATATCACAAATGATAAAGCTTCTGCGTCCTAATGAAAAAAAAAGTTACCAAAACACTTAAAATTCTTTGAGACGTACCACAGATTCTCAAAGATACATGGTTTATAGTTAAGTGACCTGAAAAAATGTAAAAGTTTTAAAAATAAATAACTGGTGCAATCATATCTTTTATTCATTAATATATCAATACTATAAGCTTAGCAGTAGAGATATATAGGAGAGTAGTATAGTGTAGATATATTGCGAGTACGGTAAAGGATGTCACGCGTTGTGTTAGATGTTGATATGTATATGTATTTTGTTGCGGATCCTGTTGATTTATGCTGTGTGTACGCGGGGGGGGTGGACGAGTGTAGTGGATTGCGTATGACATGGATGGTAGAGCATTGAAGTTTCAGGATTGTAATGTGTATTGCAGTGTTATAAGCGATCGGTCTCTAGATGTGTGGAGGTGACTGTAATAGTGTATAGGTGCAGATAGGACAGGACCGCTGGTTCGTTGACGGGCTCAGCTAAGCATGTGACTCTGGTAGCCTGCATGTCTGCATTAGTGATTAGTCATGCAGCTCTGGTCGAGAAGAGATATGTACAGTATTATGTGATGTGTGTCAGTTATACTCGTAGGAGAAGCTGAGCATTATGCAGGTGAATGTAGGGATGTGTATTCGGCATAAGTGTTCAAGGGAGTGATCTGATAAATGTTAAGAGAACCATAAAGATATTGAATTTTAGACTAATTTCCATGATAATGGTTGGATTCCACGCAAATAAAGGATCAATTCCATAATGATAGGGAATGTGCACGGGTAGATATGTCATTGCAAACATCTCGTCGAAAAAGAATTGAGATATGATGTACGAGCTTCGAATCATGTATGGATGAAACTGTACTATATCTGTTTGTTTGCAGCGCTGAGGTCTGCGCAGATTAGAAAGACTTATGGACGGTATGTGTGTTGTAATGTCTGAGCTAAGTGTGTTGAGATGATTTGTACACTGAGTAGGTGCGGTCTGGATCGATACGTTATCGATATGCAGACGGACAGGTTTACTGCTCACGCGGGATCTCACCATGCGATTGGCATTAGTGAGTTGATGGATTAAGATTCCAAGAGATGAATAGGCAGGGACTGGAATGCTGAGCTAGAATATTTCGCTTATGGTTAAGATAATCAGCATCTATGAGTCTGTGTTGGTGCACTAAGTCGTCGATAAGATATTAAGAGATTGGACGTTATTGGTCACGCCATCGGTGCTTAGATTTGAGAGGTGCCGTGAATTCACCATATATGAGGCTAAGTATAGTGTGAGTCCATAAGTATATTGAAGATGGTCGTATTGAGGAGCGGAATATAGATATCGTGATGTTTGTATTGCTCGATCAGGATAATAGTGTGTATGATGTGTGTGCTTTAGTGATGCAGATGTTAGGAATTTACTGCTTAAGCTTGTGTGTAGCGCTTGAGATATCTGGCCACATAGCGAAGTCTAGGCCGCCGAGCACATATCTAATGGAGTGGCATTATAGACGCCGAAAGTCGTAGGATATGCTGGAAGGATGATCGAACATATCGCCACGATACGAATTCGCGGTATATGTAGACGATGATGCGCACGTGAAGAGGTGGCACGTGGCTAAGATCGCATGCTCGATGTTACATATAGTGACATCATCGTGGAGTGTCGTGCCCGAGCTCAGATGAAGATGCATTGAGCTTAGTTTTTAGTATTACGGTAGAATTATGTATAGTAACTCTAGGAGAGAGTAGTCTGTTTATAGTGAGGGGCTCAGGAATAGGGTGTATGGCACTGGAAGGACTATATATAAAGAGTCAAGGGGCATGCACCAAATTGAAGGCAATATCGATAATCTCAGCTTATATCTGAGGTGGTACTCTTGGTTAATCGCTATAGGACGCATTGCTATGAGACGCGATCTGATTAGTCGACCGATGTCGTACGACGAGTGAGAGCCGTGTGCGGATACCACCAAGTGATTTGGCTAGTGATGGTATCGAATTAGTCGGTATCAGATATGTGCTCATATGGTGTTGGATATCATTTTAACTGTAGTCTTGATGTATCTGTTAGAGTATGTGCGTACACTGGTACGGAGAGCCGCTTGAAGTAGATGTGTGGAGTGCTCGTGATCCACCAGTGAGTAATACATGAACACGTTCGAGCGTTGAATACTATGGAGGTGTCTGGATTAGATGCGACATCTGTAGCTAGGGCATGTGGCTAAACAGTGTACTACGTTCAACGTAATTTGTTAATGACACGCGATGAGTGAGGCTGACCCAGTGGGGATGATTCAAATTTTGTTGTGAAGGTATTTACTTGTAACGAGCTATATAGTTATGAGTTTATTCTTACTAAGCGTAGCTAGATGATGGCACAAGGCGCAGAAGTATGGGGCTCCTCAATGAGAATCGAACTCACTAACGAAGGATGCTGCTCGTGGCGAAGCGCAGAGCTTGCTTAACCATTACACTTTTAGGACATGCAGCGGTGAGGTTGGCCCAGAATCACTTTGGAGTTTTTGCTGAGTATATATAGGAGGCGCGTGATGAGGTGTGCCCGTGTACTTCAGCTAACTTGTATTCAAGACTGATGAATGAGGAATTATGTAGATGGTTCTTGACTGCTGTTGCGCGTGGTGATGGGGAGTGATGCGGCGATTGGACCTACCGGGTAGTGTAGATTACACGTAGGAGGAACGATGTCCCAAGAGTCTGCACAATCACGTGGCATCGGAGGCTTAATGCTGCTCATTGCTATTGCAGCGATTATCGCCTCAGTTGGTGTACATATAGGAGGTCTCAATTCGTTGAACTTTGGCTCATTGCTAATGTTGGGCAATTATCTTGACAGTCCGGACGTGATGGAACAAAGAATACTATAGACACCGGATTCTCTATTGGCTTGCTTATATTGTTTTACTACAGTCTGCGAAAACGATAATGCGATCCGCCCGACCAGATACTATACAGTATTGTATAGATGTAGGGTGGAGCGATAGACGGGGGATGAGCAGTGGATAGGTATTCTGCTACTCTCGAACGACAAAGTGTCCGTGCCGTCATATTGAGAGGTGGGGGGTTGGATGGACGGGGGCAAAATATGCTAAGGCGAGTTCAGTTTGCAAGTGCTTTGTGGTCGCAAGAGTCCAAAATCTTTGCTAGTTTCGTGTCAAAGCCGCACATGCCGTAGCTGTTGTCGTATACCAAGTGACAAGCTGAAAAATCTGTCGCGCGACTCGTCGGCTGCAGTATTAAGTGTATATTTGTCGCTCTGGACAGTCTGCGTATGCGATCACGTCCAACGGCGTCGAAGCTCATTCGCTTGCGTGTCGTCTTGTGTACGCCTGCTCATTGGAGATGCACCAGACGGCTACCACTCGTCGCCATCGCTATCTTGGAGGTCTAGTACTTTTAGATGGGATCTTCCGAAAACACTTCCGGGCAGCATCAGCCGAACCTCGCATCCTTGCAGTACCTAAATCGCGTTTATTTTTTGCATGCGGGAGGACGCGGGTTCGATCCCGCTAGGCAAGACAATGTCTTGCTCTTTTTCCTTTCTCCGTTCTCCGTCATAGTATTATTTATTTTCTTTTCTTAAAGGTACTATTACCTAATATTATTATTTTACGTTAATTAATTTAAATTTATTTGCAAAAATTCTCAATGCAGATTTATTTTGTTCTTGTATCTGAATGTTTTAATTTCTTTTTTTATTTTTTTTTTCCATCACAGATTGCCTTACGAGCGAATTCTTTCGAATCTCTTGTGTCACAGTCTCTCATACAGCTGAAGAAGCCTACAACGAACACATTTGTAAATATTGTAAGCTTTATTAACGAATTGACTAATTCATCTGTAAAGGTTTCCCTCACAGCTACGAAAGAAACATTCAAGTTTGGAAAGGAACAGATCCAGAGGGGTTTCCAAATTATCTACGCACAAACAACTCAATTGAAAGAACTAGAGAATAACTTATATGAATATCTTGATAATATCCTGTATGTGACTAACCTCATGCAGGACATATTGGACCATTTTCTGCAAATCTTACAGCCGATGTCCCAGATGGTTACTAGAAGATGTTGGTTACATCAGAAAGATTCAGAATGAGCTGTTCAACCTTTCAAAAAGAAGAGAGAAAATCAACGAAGCCGTTCGGGGCCAGCAGTTTCGTGTGACAGAGGCGCGAAATAACTTCCAGCGAATCTCATTTACTACCCGGATCCTGTGGCGGGATGTAAAGAAATTGTCAGACGAATTTAAAATCTATTTGACGAACAGCAGAAATGAACTAAGAAACTCCCAACAATTAATGGAACAGGATCAAGTGCAAAAGAAGATTGAACTAGAGGACGCAGAGACTCGTTTCAAAAACAGAACTTCTAATTCGTCGACGCTGTATGATCTTTTAGTCAGACTGATGGAGAACAGGGAAATAGACATACAAAAGCTGAATATCAGCCTAAACCAAGGCAGTATCGAGCTAAGCCGTGTCTTGAAGGCCAAGTTCAAGTGTGGCATCAAATTACGCATGGCCAACAGCAAATACGAAAGCAGCCGACAAGTACAACAAGAAACTGGAGACTATTTTACAGAAAGAGTTGATAGCATTAAAAGAAGTCAAAGATACACTGAGAGATGTCCATAATCAAATGGAAACCCTACAGAAAATAAAGGACCAGTATATGACCGCTCAAACGGAATTCGAGACACCATATATTACTGTCGTAGAAGACAATGAAAATGGTAAGATATTTTAAGAGGTATGTCTGGAAAGTATCTAGCCATTTTGAAAAGTCCCAAGTACTTTGACGGAAGAATGTTATTTTTACTGCTGTTATAAACAGGGTTTGTATGAAGTGTATGGTGACGAGGAAAAACAAACACAGATTTTATGTTTTCTAAATTGTATTAAAAAAAAAGGAACATGAAAGGCGACGAAAAGCTGAAAGTGGATTTAAGAGAGAGAGAGAGACTGATTTTGGTGATAGTTGCGATGTATAGTGATGAAGTCAGTGTAAGGTCCGGTGGTCGAGTCAGTTGTAGTGGGGTGGTGACGTGGGCAGAATTTTGTGTTTTGGTATTCTGAAGTCGATAGCGGGTTTGTATCGTGTAATGAAAGTTGGCGTATTCTGGTTGTTGAATGATGTGGAATTGTTCGTCTGTTGACTGCTGGTCGGTCAGATTTAGGATAGAGGTAGGTGAAGATGTAGGTTGGCCGCCTTGTGGTGTGCTCGGTGATCTCGCCGCTGGTGTCTGTGTTGTCGTTTCTTCAAAGTCGATTTATATCCGAAATCGGATCACACAAGCCTTTTTTATTTTTTTGCGGGAGAGTTTTCGATTGGACGAAAATGTGAGTTTATAATATTATTTTTCATTGTTTAGGAATTTTTTCCAGACGGAAGTTCAGCTGGAGCCTATGCGTGGAATCGTGTTAATTTGGTCACTTCGTTTTAGGCTGCCATTGAGTAAACTTCCGCTTGGCGTCAGCAACTTATGTTTTGTTTTGTTGTCGAGTATATCACTTTATTGCGGTGTGTGCGCGAATTGAATTGCTGAGTTAGTGAATCGGGAGATATCTATATTTGTGTATGTAACACTGCGCTCTTTACAATTGACGTAATATAGAACTCCCTCTTCAAATCAGGAATAAGTTAAATTAAAAGTTTGTCGAATAGTGGTTGATTTTATGCTTAGAGATTAGGGAACAGTGTTCATTGCACCTTCTTATCTACACCATATATTACTGTCGTGGAAGACAATGAAAATGGTGAGCTATTTTAAGAGGTCTGTCTGGAAGGTATATGGGGTTACAAGAGGTTTTAAGGTTAAAGGTAGCTGGATATTCTTGGTACGTGTTCTTTGAGTTTTGCTTTTAACCCCATCTCATTTAGTGGTCGCGCTGAAAAGGAAGGAATTCAAGAAACGAAAAAGAAAGAGACAAAGGTAGAAGGTGGTTTTATGACTTAGGCTTTATTCGCCGGTCATTGTCGCCAAGTGTCAAGGGAATATCTCCCTGGCCAGTCATAGCGATTAGACCCAATTAAGACCTAAAACTCGAATGACCGAGGGATTATCTTTCGGGGCTCGGAAGTCAGTCCTTTTTCTCGCACATGTGTGGAGGGTTCTTCCGGTAAAGGCTCATAGGAGTTTATTTATTTATTTATTTATTTATTTTAATTTTAATTTTATTTTAATTCCCCACAGTATCTAGCCATTTTGAAAAGCCCCCAACTACTTTGAAGGGAGAATGTTATTTTTGCTGCACACTTTACAATTGACATACTCACGTGTAAGTCAATCTCACCTTATCGGTTGGAATAAGTTATTTAATGAAATAAAGTACTGAGGGGTCTGCACAATCCATTGACTGCACCAGATTCTTCTTTCTTACACTATTCGACATTTCCTTGGGGTAGAGAGTGGACTTTATTGATGGATCATCTTGACAGCATAAACATCATTGTTTTATTTAAATTGCCTTTACCATGTTGTTTTTTATTATTATCTCCCTTGAAAGTATATTTCAGTCATAATGTGATGTGTCGTTTTTTTTCCTCCAGTGCTAGAGAGTGCCTTACACTTGGTGGCAAAAGAAATTGGTGTTGATTGGATCTGCCTCTATCAAGTCTTGCCTTTTACTCCTCCCAGGAATATTCACAAAAGAATTCGAGACATTGACGGTAAGTAAAAACTGGTTTTAATATATTCTTACCTTACCAGGGATTGGATGGAGTTGAAAGAGGGGAAAGTTTAAAAAGAGAGGGTGAAGAAGAGTGACAGAGAGGAGACTGATACACAGGGAAATAGGATAAGAGAGAAGAGGGGGGTTATGCAGGGATAAAAAAAGGTGGCGTTCAGATAGAGATTTATAAAAACGACAAACAGTTGATTGGCCAATATGCTACAAAAGTGATAGTTTCTATAAGTTTTCTGATTTTTGTGCAAGCACATCAAATTTAGTTAACTAAATTTTACATGGGTGCATAAAATCAGAATTTAAAACGGCAACTTCATAAACACTCGTTCTCTAATATAAAGCTGAGAAACACAACGACTTCATCTGATTATGTTTGGGAATTAAAATATCAAACTTAACACCGATTATTAGATGGGATATTTTAAAGAAATAAAACGTATGCAAGCCTCTGAATGGTCCATGTTTCCTATGCCTACACGAAAAATTAGCACTAATTAGATTCCCCAATAAGAAAAACAAAATATTAAACATTAGTATTGTAGCGGATTCCAGTCGGTGAACTTTACTGCCAACTGGTTTTCGAATAAAAAGGGGACGCTTTACGCTTCTGTACTGATGTCATTAAGTTTACTAGCAAAATAAAAAAAACGCCCTCTGGGGACGTAAAATAAGTATTACCTGAGGGGATGGGGGTTGAAAAATTTAATATCAGAGAGTTTTGTATCATAAGTAAAGTAAATAAAAAAAATTGAAATGGAAACTTAGTTCTGATAACTTTAAATATATATTTTTTTTAAAACTATATATAGATAAATAATACCAGTCATGTATTTATTAAAACTTGTTTCAAAAACCAATGAGGACTGTCTAACATTGCATGCTCAAATTTTGAGTGTATTCTATTTATGACGATTTTAGGCAGTGTGACGTAAGCAGTGACGTAGTTTTTGTTACAGACAAAAACCGGAAGCAAATCTCCATTATTAATAGATTTAATAAACACCGTGAAACTTTACAAGGAAAAACAAATAACATTCAATAAAAGGATAACAGCAAATACATTTCAAAGAAATAAAAAAAACTTGAAGAAGAATGTCGGAGCGCTTATCGTGTCAACTGTCCTGACCAGTGGCGTAAACTGAAAGTGACTCGTATATGTGTTCCACTTACCACTTTCTGATTAGGGATTCGTAATCTGCAGAAACTAATGGTCAGCACAAAATGGGATTAATAAAACCTATTAAAACTACTCTAAATTGGATACTGTGGTTGTAGTTAATTTTATAAACAAAAATAAGTCATGACTTTTGTCTCCAATCTTAACAACACGGAGTATAAACAAGTTCTGAAGATGATTTTTATAAAATCGAAATATTGTTCAATATCAGCTTTGAATATGTTATAAGATGTTTTCACTTTAACAGCATTTTGCGGTGTTTTCATATTCTTTTTACTATACTCATACCGTCGGATTCATTTTCTTTCTTTTAAAAATAACTATATAAAAATAAGATATAATTAAGTGGTCAATTTAGCGGCAGTTACAGTGAAGACGCATTTCGACTAGTGAGAAATTGATGCCGACCCCACAAACAATATTTCGATGACGATGAATGAAGAGACACAGGTTGGGCAAAAAATGGAGGAATAAAAAACACAGGGTATATAGTTAATAACAACAAAGAAATTTATTCCGATGGTCGTTGGTCGGTAGAAAACTGTCGGCGTCGAAATGGCCGGATGTTGTCGCGTCTGTAGATGTTATCAGCATCCCTAGCACTGGGTCGGTTGATGGAGTTACTGTTAACAGAAGTATTGGGGTGAATTAGTATCTCTGTCGTAAAGGAAAGGAGACAAGGCAATTATAGCGTGTATAATTGGGTTAACAATTTATTGGGTTTGGTATCAAATGTGTGAGTATACAATTGTGTAAATGCCTGTAAGTGGTTGCCAGAGAATTTCTCTTGGCGGGATATATATAGGTAATGCAAAAGTACAAGGACACTTATCTTGTTGTCTCAGCAATGTCTCGGTGTTGTCCGGTAAGGTCGCTGTGGTTCTGTTATATCTGCTTGTCGGAGTTGATGTGTTTCTCGCACGGGTGCGGACTCTGTTCTTCTGCTAGTGCCAGCTAGTTCTGTTCCCTTGCATGTCGGGCCTGTTCTGCTGAATCAGGATTCAGTGTCTCTGCACCCCTATTGCCCGGACTTCCGGGTGAGGGCAGATAACCCAATTTCCAATACTGGTCATCAAAGTCATCATGCTGCACGCCGCCATAAAATGCCTTCTCTCGTAGCGAGGAAAGGGTGGAATACTTACATGCTACGAAGAAAGTTCGTCACACAAGGGCAAGGACAAGTTCCCGCTGCAGTGGTGGGGGTGACGTCTCTACTATTTACATGTAGAGTGGTCGGTCAAAGTCCCTACTACCCGCGTGGGTAAAGGACAGACTCTGGGCCAAGTTCTTACTACCCACCGGGGTAACGGCAGACTGACTTAATGATTTGTATTACCGTTTATATACGTTGTTTTTCTTTTTGGCGGTCACAACCTTCCTGGAAATTCCATGTGCGGACGTATGTGTGAGCACCACTTATCACCTGTTTTATCCAATCAAATTCTAGAGATTGCTTAATCATTTTTTAAATCTTATTTGTGGAAAATTGTAGAAGTTTTTGAATTTGGATAGGAGTCATGGTTGGCGCGTCTTTTACGTTCTTTTCTTTTTTATTGTTTAGTAAATTATAGGATTTTATCCTAAAGTAATGTCTGAGTAATAACTCAGAAAAGAGAAGTCATTGATTATTAAAATCTCGTATAAACTTGGATATGTTTATAATAAGGAAAAGTACAAAATTTAGTTTTTCATTTCTGTGGATGTAATGAAAATAACATACCCCGAAACTCAAAGCGTGCGCGGACGAGTCTGGCTTGCGGGGTCATCACAGGAAAGAAATATGGCTGCTGTAAGCACTATATTTAACGATGGGCGATCTCGAACCAGCGAGAATGGGATTGCATGTATGCAAATTCTCTCGAGATCGGGCGTGCATAAAAGCATACGGCGACGGCTAGAGCGGGGTCAAGCGATTACGTACGACGACTACGGAAAAAGCTGGTAGTAGCATTTTGACTGTTGCGACGGGTGAACGAGGCATTTCGAGATAGATTTTGATTGTTGGTGAGCAGAGTGCAGCACAGTTGGGAGAACATTATTACTAGAATTTCTACTGATTAAATGTCATGATTCAATAATTAAAGATTAATTGATTTGTGGAACTCTTCACGGTTCTTTATAAGTAAGTACAAAAAGACCCGCTGTAGTTTAACCTACTCCCTTCTCGTTTGGACCCGTCTAGGTGAATATAGTTCACTGTATAGCTTCAAAATACCCACGAGTTTAGGTTTACATTTTTAAAATAATATTTTAAATGTAAACAAAAAAGAATTTGCAAAATTATTTTCCTCTAACCCACTTTCTTACTTCCTTCGCCCCCCTTTCTCTCTCATTCTCTAATGTTCCTAAAACCCTTTTAATCCGGTCAGAGGGGGGGGGTGAAAAAATGTTTCACAACAGACGATAATCAAAACTGAACTTTTTTTTTCATTGTATAATAAAATATGAATTATTAATTAATAAGATTTTTTTTTAGATGTTTGTTTTTTTAGAAGCATTGTTGAATATATTATCATTTATATATATATATATATATATATATGCTTGAAGGCAATTACAATGCGTATATCGGATAAAATTCGATAATTATAGTATATAAACATGATAAGTGAATTTCGGCAAAGGATCGTTCGGTCTGTTGAACATCGTACAGACTGTTTCGACTTTATTAAGTCTCATCAGCAATGTATACTAACGATTTCCCTCCGACAGTTGAGGTCCCGGTTTCGATTTCTGTCGGAGGGCAATCGTTAGTATACATCGCTGATGAGACTTAATAAAGTCGAAACAGTCTGTACGATGTTCAACAGACCGAACGATCCTTTGCCGAAATTCACTTATCATGTTTATTTACTATAATTATCGAATTTTATGCGATATACGCATTGAGCAAAATATATATATATATATATAAATAATAATTATTAATTAATATTGATAAGATTATATTATAATTAATATCAATTAATAATTTCATTGCAAAATATTAAATTTAACTACAAGACACCTTTTTATATCTTTTTTTAACCCTGTGTCATTGAATCTGAAAAAAAAGCAGAGGGGTTAGCATGATTGATTTAATGTCGTTGGAGGGAGTAAGTATATTTTTTGTTACCGAGTTCATCTTTAAGCAGAGGGGGTAAGCATGATTGATGAAAAGTGGACATGCGCAAACTTAAACCGGATCCAGTTAAATACACAAACATCTTCAGATTTAATGTAGAAGAACATTATGTGACTATTTCTTGTTTGTTAATAATTTTCTCGTAAAAGTCAATACGTTAAATGACTTTAAAGTTCGTGAACGGGAATTAGTAATTAATCGGGATGTTTGAGTTGTAATTTTGGTAGTAAAGATGACTATCACCTGTGTGACAGTCATCATCTATGTATTGAAAAGTTTGGTAATTTATGAGGAAGTGCGTCCCGGTCCCCTGCCTCCGAAATTGCTGCCCGGTAAATTTTAAAATAACGACCCCAAACTTCGGCCAATCCGTGTTACTTGAAAGAAAACAAACAACTTAGGGCGTTAACTGTATTTTAGGGGGGGGTCTCTTTTTGTCTTAATTCTTGTTTATTTATAGAAATTTGTCATAATTCGTGTTTATTTATCGTAATTTGTCGTAATTCTGGTTTATTTACCGTAATTTGTCATAATTCTTGTTTATTTATCGTAATTCTTGTTTATTTATCGTAATAAAAGAAAATGTTAGTATTTAATAGATAGATAGATATGAAGATGGATAGTTTTGAATAGACTGAGATAGATAGATAAATAATAGGTAACACCTATTTTACCCCATGAAATTTACCTCCCCCTACATATAACACAATGAAACTTGCAGAAGCTTGGGGTCGTTATTTTAAAATTCACCTGGCAGCAATTTCAAAGGCAGGGGACCGGGACGCACTTCCTCATAAATTACCAAATGTTTATAGGCTGACAAGATATTCTCATGAAATGGGACCAAATGAGGTTCATTTTTCAACATAGATCACCTTGTGGTCCACACACCTCTTTCATCGGTATTGCATTGGTCAAAAAGCTATCAACAGCATATATATATTTACCAAGCGCGTGGTGTAATGGTTAAAGTCATGGGAAATGGACTCGTCGTCCCGAGTTCAAATCCTGGACGTGGTAATTGTATTTCACTTAGCGCTAATACCCTTGGGAAAGGTATGAATCCTACTCTCCCTCCAGCTATAGATAAATAGCAGGGCAGACTGGGCTCTTTAACCTTGGTTAGAACTCCGCTTAAGAAATTGACCTTGTGTCACATCCTGCTCGTGCGGAGGGGTTGGTAGATATATATATATATATATATATATATATACACCAACCCCTCCGCACGAGCAGGATGCGACACAAGGTCAAGAGTTTTTTTGCACACAGTTATATGATATCAAATATTCCTATCTAATATAAACAATTTTCACACAGTTATATGATATTAAGTATTCCTATCTAATACTAATATTTATGGTTTCAAGTCATTATACCTATGTAATAATAGTCATTTGTATGCACACAGTTATACGGTTTCAAGTAACCAATATTAATCCTCAGTAAATAATTATAGCTTCAAGTAACTATTCTTGATAAAAATAATTTACAGCTATATATATATATATTTACCAACTCCTCCGCACGAGCAAGATGCGACACAAGGCCAATTTCTTAAGCGGAGTTTAACAGGTTTGAATTCAGAGTTTTCCTTCTCCTAGACTGGTTACCTAGCCATGGTTAAAGAGTCCAGTCTGCCCTGCTATTTACCCATAGCTGGAGGGAGAGTAGGATTCATACCTTTCGCAAGGGTATTAGCGCTGTAGGGTTATTTTCGTATTTACCTGGGGAGTTGTCTGCCCGTTTAATGTCGCTGGTTCCCGCTAGGGGCCTCGTGTATTTAAGCGGCTGTTTTGAATTTCTCTTGCTCTTTGCCTGCTGCTCGACCTACGAGACACAATGAGGTAGTCTTATGACTACCCCTTTCTTGTTGGGGCTTTGGCCGCCCCCCTTACATTACTGTAAGTGATTTCCCAGCATGGACTATTCTTAGTCTCATGTCTGTTGCTTTTATGTTCATATTACTATTGTATACGTATGTATGTTTCATGTACACTTCTATGTAATTTATGTATCCTTTGTGTATTCATGTGCTGTAACATATTGAATGTTTTGTCCCACAACCTTTGTCGGAGTTTGTTTGCGTTTCAACGAGTTATGACTTTGTCATAATCTTTGAATCTTACAGCGCGATCAACAGCATATATGATGTTATCTTATTAACTTTTCAGTCGATAAACCTTTCAGTCCACCCTCGTATGTATGCATGTATGTCCAACTATAACCAAACAGTACATCATAGAAACATTTTCATTTTTTTCACGCGTTCTTTTATTGATGTCACTGGACCCCAAAATGGCTCCATTGTAATAATTATTTCAAGAAAATCTTTTTTTTTTTCTTTTCGATTTTCTTTTGCAGATATAAAACAAAGGCGGTTAAGCGTACAGGAGATGGCGTTGGAATCTCTGCAGAAATGGAAGCAACACAGCACAAATTGTTCAGTACTCATTCTGACAAACTTGTTGGAGAGACTGGACAAAACAGACATCCTCATGCAATTAAAGAAGTATTCTCTTGTTAACCGATTTACCAATGAATAATTAAGCCTTTGTAATAAATATACTCGTGATATATATATATATATATATATATATATATATATATATACTCGTGATATATATATACTCGTGATATATATATATATATATATATATATATATATATATATATATATATATATATATATATATATATATATAAATATATCTTCATCAATTGTACTGTTGGACTTATTATATTTTTAAAACTTTCTTTTGTAGCCGGAACATTTTCTTGAACATTTTAATATTTATTTACACTTTTACTTCAAACTCTTTTGAGCTTTTTTAATGATAAAAAATTATTTTATTTTTAATATAGAATACGCATTTTTAAATTTTTTAAAATAATTCCGGCTCTGATCGAGAGCGTTCTATGCCTCGTGATTAACGATATATTTATTTCGTCTTTCCTTTTACACATAGTTGCTTTGATAAAGACCGCTTCAGATAGTCGAAACAGATTTCTGTCAGCAAAACTATTAACATCATGTTTTTTCTACAAACTTTCTACATATATATATATATATATATATATATATATATATATATATATATATATATATATATATATATTGTACTAGGGTCATCGAAAGAGAGATTTATACTCAGGACGAAACTGGGTATAAAACCATTTAACCTTATAAAAAATGTTGAAAACTTTATCCCTACTATTCTGCCTTTTTAACCGTGGCTATTTTTCCTAATGAATAGCCCGGTTATTTCCTATAACTCCAACATAAACAAAGGGGAACAACTCTTGACTGATAAATTATTTATTTATTTATTGATCTACTAGGAAATGTCGGGAAAAAATGAAAACTACTCACCTGCAATCTTCTGAGGGAAGAAAGCAGGAATGAAAAATGCGTAGGAATTTATACTTGTGGTTGGTGTCAACTATTATTTGATTGGTCGAATTGGTAGATAAATACCTCGTCACCACTAACGAAGGCACTTATTCTTCAGGACTTTTTTTTCTGGACTATTTGTACGAGACCTAAAGTGTCAGTTCCTTTTTACCCACTTGCAAGGTCGCAACAAGGTTTGTTGCAAGCTTTTTCCCTATCCAAACCAGACCAGGAGGTCTTTATTGGTGTACTCAACCAAGTCTACTGGCAATTTGCCAAAGAAAAAAGAAGATGGGGTTAGGGTTAGGGTTAGGTTTAAGGTTAAGGTTTAGGGTTAGGGCTAGGGTTAGTTTAATGGGAAAATAAATAAATAATTTATTAGTCAAGAGTGGTTCCCCTTTGTTTATGTCGGAGTTATAGGAAATAAACGAATAACCCAATAGCTGTAGATTATAAAACATTTTAGCCATCATCATTTCTTGCATGATGTAGTGTTGTGGCTTCGTGTCCGTTTTCATTGTTGGTCGGATTAAGAAGATCAAGATGGCGCCTGGTGTTTTGGTCCTTACTCGGACTATGTATTTACCAACCACTCCGTACGAGCAGGATCTGATACAAGGCTATTTTTTAAGTGGAGTTTAATAGGTATGAATTCAGAGTTTTCTTCTCCTACATCGGTTGCCATACCAATATTCAAGAGCTTAGTCTGGCGATCTATTTATCTATGGCGGGGTGGGTGGAGAATAGTAGTATTCATACTGTTACAATCTATGTGGTAACGTAAACTTGTTGACAAACCCTGTAGCGAGAATTAAAGGGGGGGCAGTGGAAAAATACCAGGACTGTTGGTAACCCCGACTCCAGAGGCGCGAATCTCGCGCGTCACGTGATTCGTTAGTTTAGATTTTAGATGAAACCGGGGATTGAAGCAGAGCAGACGTGCTGCTGCGAGGTTGATCTCATCCGCGCGGAAGGATATGGGCTAGACTAAATAAAGAAACTTGATCAAGCAAAAAAATGTCTTGTAGTTCATTCAATTGATTGCAATGGCTAAAACTAGCCCAGGAAAAAGAAGCACTTAGTTAGAAGACAGCAACTAGACAACAAGATGACGGCCAGACAAATCAGTAGAAGCAGTAAACAAGTAATCTCTCTCTCTCTCTCTCTCTCTCTCTCTCTCTCTCTCTCTCTCTCTCTCTCTCTCTCTCTCTCTCCCGAGAACTCTCTGAAATATAAAAATTAACTTGGAGGTTGATTTTGAAGGCTATCACAATGCAGGTGTAAAGAATAAAGTAACAATGGTGTTGTATGTTAACCTGTATTTTATTCTTTAATTTTCGAGATAAAATCTCTTTTTCAAAAGATCACTGGAACAGAAGTCATCTTGTTATGGCATTTCAAGTTAAATGATTTTTTTTTTGTTGAAAATGATGGTATTGTGATAGCCTTCAAAATCAACCTCCAAACCAATATATACACAATGCTTCAAGCAAATTATAAAACTCTCTTATAAAAATTAACATTAAAGTGCAGAAAGAAAAGGTGGAATATGAAGTCAAGGAGACAAACAATACAACGATAAATGAATACAACAGGTTTTATCACATCTTATATTATTATAATGGAGATTGTGTGTTTTTCTGTCTGTAACCGAAACTATATTACTACTCAAGTCACAATTCTCTTAGTTATTTACGTCACATTCAACAGGATTTTATTTTTTATTTAAACCTAAATTATTAATAAAATTGTTTTACATTATTAATACTGTTGACAATATCTACATATTAATAACATGCAATTTTATTTATATATACAAAAAATAGCAGTTTACAGTGTGAATCGGAAGGCTAATTTGCATATTGTTATAAAAAAATCTTATTTTATAAATATGTGCTTAGTATTATTGATTTCTAATTATTTGGTTTTATCTTATGAATATTAGCAAAAATCTCGGGGATAAATCTTTAAAGAATCCATTAACAGAAGAGATAAGTGTAATTTTATTCTTTACTTCCTAATTTAAAAAAATAGTTAAATTAGGAAAATTTAGCAATGAAAGGCGGGAGTGATGAAAGAATAAGTTTCAGTTTTCTATTTTTCGATATTCCCCTTCAGTTTAAATTTTTTTATCTGCATTCTTATTTAGTTTCATCAGCATTTCTAATTTGATACACTATTTTATTACATTAAAACTTAAATACTTGCACCC
This sequence comes from Doryteuthis pealeii, assembly GCA_023376005.1. Classification (NCBI taxonomy): domain Eukaryota; kingdom Metazoa; phylum Mollusca; class Cephalopoda; order Myopsida; family Loliginidae; genus Doryteuthis; species Doryteuthis pealeii. The sequence goes on along the minus strand of CM042170.1, from coordinate 17,087,772 downwards.
GGAGGGTGCATATATTTGCTAGTGTATATAATGCACATTAATAAGTGTGTTACAAAGGCAATGTTTTGGGGAATGTTCATAGTTTAGGTCGGAACAAGCAACCAGGGAGTTTGGTTATAGAGTTAACAGCACGTAAGGGGTTTAGCTGTAATTAGTTTAGTTTCACAGCGTAAGAGGTTTAGCCGTAATTAGATAATTCGTTAGTTAGGTTTGGTTTGGTCGGTTTGCAAGAGTAAATCCTGCGACAGTCTGAAAGTATCAATGGGGGAAGCTTGTCTGAGGTTGCATCTTATCGAGGGCTCCTCTAATTCGTCCTGGGTAGAATGAAGGTAATTACTATCGGCCTTCAGGGGTAAAGATAATAACCTCAAAAGTCCAGAAGCAGGGAACGGGCCAGAATCCTTCAAGGGTTAATATTATGTCAGTTGTCCAAACTCGTAAAAAGAGAGAGAGTGCTTAGACGCACTTACCTTATTGTTGACCACATGGGGTGCTGGTGTTAGCCAGCAGTCGTCCCCCAAGGAGATGCTGGTAGAAGAGGAGTGATCCCCTTAAGGGATGGTATCAGAAGAGAAAGAGTAGCCACTGTGAAGGCCTTTTATAAAAACATCACGTGACCAAAAGGGTGTAGGGCAGGCTGTTGCTGCTGATGTCGGTGAAACCCGACGCCTGTCCCCTAAGAGCTGGTACCGGTGAAGACCGAAGTTAGTACCATAACAAATTTCAATAGAAATAATACTCTCTCACACTCTCGTTTATATACCCGACGTATAGGGTATATAACAATTCCTTTCCCAAGGGTTTTAGCGCCATGTGAAATGCAAACAGCCTCATCCAGTATTTGAACTTTTGTCACAGTGTATGTTTCTTACAACGATAACCATTACACCACGGGTGCCTCCTAACTCTGTCTATGGTTGGACTCCTGTAATCCAGTTAAGTTGTTGCCAGTCTGTATTTTTCTCTTCTTTCTTCTCTTGGTTGTGTCGCCAAGGATTTGCCAAGAATGGTACGATCTAATTTATACCCAACAGGGCGTACAAATAATAGTTGGTTAAATCTAATTAAATTCCGCCATCGTATGTCACCCCGCCGAAAGAAGAAAAAATACCAAAGATCAGGGAATTAACCGAATTTAATGAAATTTTCAGTGTTGATATATTAATGAATAAAAGATATAAAGCACCAGTTATTTTATTTAAAAACTTTTACTTTTTTTCAGGTCAGTTAACTTTAAACCATGTATCTTTGAGAATCTGTGGTACGTCTCAAAGATTTAAGTGTTTTTAGTATTTTTTTTCCATTAGGACGCAGAAGCTTTATCATTAGTGATATAAAGATCAACAAACCGCGTATGTTTGAGAATCTGTGTTACGCCTCAAAGTGGTTCAAAATTAACTGACCTGAAAAAATGTAAAAGTGTGTGCAGATTATTTGCATTAGATAGAAATACTACATGATATACATGTGTGGAAAAAAACTGTTAAGAAACAACCACACAAAAATGCAAATACGAATGAATAACGAATGCAATAACGAATAATGAATGCAAATTCCTAACCCTATGCATAAAATAGCCGTTAAAACCAATCAATCGCCCAGGATTTGAACTGAGCTATTTCTTCTTGATCAATAGCTGTAGATTATAAAAACATTTTATTTTGTTTTGTTTTGTTTTACGGCATATCAACCTCAGTGGGTCATTTAATGCCGATAAAGTTTTGAAATAAATCAATTCTTAATGGATAATACAATTTTTTTATAAATACATTTTTCTATTTAACCCATAGATGTGACCCTAACAGGTACTACCACTCCGGGTCAGAGTGGACCAGGGAACAATGGTGATGAAGGGGTGCTCCACATTCCCCAAACCTCCAGAACTGGAACCTCACCATCATTCCCAGGACATGTAGACCTACAGCCACCGCCTTCAAGCACCCATATGATGGAAAGGGGTTGGGACTTGCCATAAGGGAAAAACATTTTAATCATAAACATTTTAAAACTCTCAGTCGGTAGAGCCTACGACTAGGAACCACAAGTACCCTGGTTCGATACTGCCCCTGGCCAACTCAACGTTTGAGTAGCACAGGGATCTATGCGGTAAAGCGAGGAGCTGATGGTAGGTGTAGCGCTCCATCTCAGACGCAAAAACAATCTTCTTGCTAGTCCCACTTCCGGTACCGAGTCAGGGGAAGGTAACCTATATTTTTTTCCAAATTATTTAACATCAAATAAAGTAAAAAAAAGTAAAGTCGACGGGGCGGCCTAAAGTCGGTATCAGCCAGTCAGCGAGGGAGTCTATCCCTTTTCAATAGCGCTAGACCAAGGAGATTGTTTTTAGCATCTGAGGTGGAGCGCCACACCTACCATCAGCTTCTTACTTTACCGCACAGATCCCTGTGCTACTCATACGCTGAGTTGGCGGGGACCGGTATCGAACTAACATCAAATAACTGTCCCTATTTAGTCATAATAATCACTTGCGAACAAGTATTGTGACGGAGAACGAGAAAGGAAAAAGAGCAAGACATTGTCTTGCCTGCCGAGATCGAACTCGCGCCCTCCTGCATGCAAAAACAAATGCGTTTTGGGCACTGGACGGACGCGAGGTTCGACTGATGTGCCCGGATGTTTGGCTAATATGCCCAAAATAACAAGTGAGTCAAGCGCTGGGTGTTCAGCAGCAGCAGAAGCAGTCGACGACGACGACGAAGCGCTTTTCAGTAAAGAAATGGATTTTAGTCGAACAGAAACAAAACTAAATAGGAAATGTGATTTTGAACTGCTAAAGATTATTTCGACTACGACGACGGATTTTCCAGCTGCTAGACGAAGAATGTGTTGACCAACAGAGGGTCTGGCTTGTGAGAAGACGGAGAACTCTATAGTTTTTTGGTTCCCCCCTCGGCGGGAACTTGTTGATTCGAAGGTCTATTTCGACCCATATATTCCACTTCGAGTGACTATTCTTTTATTTGTATGTCTATAATCTTTTAATCTCCAAAACTGAGTAATTATAATCTATTGAGAATTCTGGGGTATGGGGGTTATCGTCCTTTGTCTGCGAGCCTCTGTTTCAAACCAACCAATCATGAGCCAGCATACTTTGGCGGCAAAGCCGAATAAGCAAACTCATGCCACCTCTTCTGATTCAACCCTCACCGGAGACAGACCTAAAATAGGGTCTCTCCACCCTTTCTTCTTCAACCAGAATCGGAGTCGGGCGCAAAACAGAAGTCCATCATATCCGAACTATCAGAAGGCCGTAGCAAGGGCTCCGTTAATACCCCATATCTCAGGATACACCAGTTAAGTGACAAATATTATTTGCGCGAACGAACTAAAGTTTGCAATCCTTTTGTTATTCTGTAATACAGTCTTTTATTCATATTTCTAGCTGTTCGTTTTATTCTTTAACTCTCAACCTGTCTGCCACACTCGTGGTTAACTCCACTACAACCCTCGGAGTATTGCCATTCGTGTCTTCTCTTTTCTTTATAAATCATCTATTTAGAACAGCAGCTATATGGCCACTTACCTCCTATCATGTAACCCTTCCAAGTAAGAAGTTAGTATTTAGACTGCCTACCACCAGCCCCACAAACAGGAGTATAAGCCATTAGGGGTAATTGTGAAATAACGTTATAAGATATAAAAGTTCCTATATTAAAGTAAGAGTAAGTAGGCTTAGAGTAACCTCCCAACGTGGGTACAAGTGTGTACACTCCGGCAAAGTTGTAGAATAATAACAATATTTATTCCGTGAACGCACAAGGAATACATTCAAGGCAAAGATATACAAAACACGTACATAAACGTATGATGGAGGAAATAGGTGTAGGACTTGCGTCGTAAGGAATGTCTCTTATTGATAGCTGGTTGGGGATCAGAGGCGTCAGGCGCCTAACCCATGTGTACTCGTTGCCGGCCTGAGAGGAAAGAGACAGGAATTCAGAATTCGCGGCTTCTGGCCAAATACTAACGCCACCTATCGGCGAACTCTGCAGCAAGGGAAGATAACCCTATTTGGACTTATTTCCATTCAAAATTACCGTTTTACTGACCCAACAACTTTATTAAAGAATATCTCCTCTCTGAAATGACAGTGTCGGCTTCTTTTAATCTAATAAATGTGGGAATCTTTTTAATATAAAATATAAAGATATAAATATTTTTCTGTGTACTCACATCTCTCTCTCTCTCTCTCTCTCTCTCTCTCTCTCTCTCTCTCTCCTCTCTCTCTCTCTCTCTCTCTCACACCACACACACACACACACATATATTATATATATATATATATAATATATATATATATATATTGAGCATTATAATTGCATATACACTTTAATATGTTCATAATAAGGAAAGATACAGTTTTTGATTTTTACTGATTAAATGCTATAATTCAGTAATTAAAAACCAATCGATTGGTAGAACTCTTCACAGTTTTTCATAAGTACAAAAATTTATTCGTAAGATTCATGATATTTAAATATCACACAGATTCGACTGAGGAAAAGAGGGTCCATGTGGCATAGTGGATAATGTACTCGACTGTGACAATGTAGTAAGCGAGTTAGAAATCCAGTTGCACTATTACATTAATTTTCGCGTGAATACCTTTGGGAAAGGTTTAAATCCTCTTCATCCCCCCAGCTATGGGTTAAATAATACGATTACTGTTATTCTACAAGGATGGCTTTGGCATTAGATTATCTTAAAAGATGTTCGTTAATTCATTTTCATCACCCAAACATAAAATGAAAATCAACGTTTTTTTTAGTTTTTTAGTTTTTGTTTTTTTTTTTTTTAAAATTTTTTTAGTTCTGTTGATAATATATTTTTATTCATTTATTTATTTGTCTATAATCTAAATTTGTGTAATATTTCTCAGTAAAACATTTCTGAAGCATTTTTATTGGTTCTAGATCACTCATGGGCCCCAGGGAAGCGCCGACTGCTCCAGCAACCCCACCCTCTAATCGGCCCCGCTTATAATGCTAAAAATATTAAGATAACATTTTTTTAAATGCCTAATTTCTTTCTACGCTGTACGCCCAATAAAAGAAAGAAAAGTCGGAAATTGAAATTGAGATCTATTCTAAATTGCGTGGGTGTAAAAAATGGGCGCGGTTTGGATATTATATGGGAATTGAATTGGTTATGTATAGGGTGTGCCTTTAGCAGCAGCAGTAGCAGAAGAAGAAGAAGAGAAGAAGAAGAAGAAGAAGAAGAAGAACCCAAACTGGAAATATTTACTACATTGAAAGTCTTCTAAAATCTCCACTACACTGAAAATAGGGCACACTGAACTCTTTAATATTGGTACGGCAGCCGGTCTAGGAGAAGGGTATTTGCCTGCTCATCCCACTTATGAGGGCTGGACACAAGGTCTCGTTTTTACGTGGGCGCATAAAAATTGCGTCGATCCCCCCAGATCGACGCAATTTTTTTTTTTTTGAACTGATGACGCTATTAATTGTACTTTACCGGTCCAGAGGCCGAAGCACACTGGACCCCAGCCGAGGCCGGGTGGATTGGGTAAGAATCAGAGCATAGTAACTGGAACAGATACTACACTTTGATCCCTCAAAGAAAACTCTGATATCAAACCAGCTGTATTCTGCTTAAAAATTGATATTGTGTCACATCCTGCCGTAGCGGACGGGTTGGGTAAATATATACTCTGAAAGGTTTCAAAACCTTTACTACATTGAAAGTCTTCTAAAATCTCACTACACTGAAAATAGGCACACTGAACTCTTTAATATTGGTACGGCAACCGGTCTAGGAGAAGGAAACTCTGATATCAAACCAGCTGTATTCTGCTTAAAAAATTGATATTGTGTCACATCCTGTCCGTAGCGGACGGGTTGGGTAAATATATACTCTGAAAGTTTCAAAACCTTTACTACATTGAAAGTCTTCTAAAATCTCAACTACACTGAAAATAGGACACACTGAACTCTTTAATATTGTTACGGCAACCGGTCTAGGAGAAGGAAAACTCTGATATCAAACCAGCTGTATTCTGCTTAAAAATTAATATTGTGTCACACCCTGCCCGTAGCGGACGGGTTGGGTAAATATATACGCTGAAAGGCTTTTAAAATTTTTACTAAATTGAAAGTCTTCTAAAATCACTCTTACATTCTCTATTGAAGACATCTTCAAATCTTCACAAACTTTCAAAGGACAACAACTTTGACTCGACCATCATCTTCGATATAACTTTCAACTTTTTCTCTTCAGTAGTCAATTTTCATTGTTATGTTGAAATACTTTATTTTGGTGAACTGTTAATTTGCCTAATGAACATTTTATGGAATATTTGTATGATTGGATTCAACTTTGATTTGACACAGTTTTCATTCAACCTTCATTAGGTACCACCAATTTTCCCTGTGAAATTTACCCCCCCCCGACCTATATTTAACACAATAAAACTTACATAAATATCAATATTATCTTGGAAATTTCATGTCCATTCGAAAGAAGAAACAGTAAAAAATTCCTGATGATTAAAAAAATATTCAGCTTACGGAAATAATAAAAATTATAAGCGAAAAACAATGTTTACATTTTTACATCGTTAAATCAATTGAAATTTAACGTAGCCAAAAACAAGTTATGACTAGAGGCTTTTTTTAATTCTATGAAAAATCAATTAATGGTCCGATTTTCACGAAAATTTCCAGAATTAATTACCTTTTAATGAAAATATGTGGAAATAGTTTGTTTTTTTCTAAAATATATTGGGGAAATATTTTTTTAAGATGTCTACCCCTGCCCCTATTTTATTTTATAAAATATGAAAAAAATGAACCGACAAAAAACGATTTTTACTTTTTTTCTATAAAGATAAGAGTCTGAATAATTATGTCAGAAGATTTTTATAAGTTTCAATGCGAGAGCTTTTTAGTAAAAGAACACTAAATACAGAATTTTGCTAAAAAAATATCAATAAAGAAACTGACCGTGTTGTAAATAAACGAACTGTTTTACTTATTTTTCATGATAACGATGAGTTATTTTTCTCCAATCGGATAATTTGATCTTTGAATTAAGAGTTTTTCTTTGTAACAACTCTTTATGTTTGTATGTAATGGAATGACCCATCTCCCCTGTACTTTAACAGTGGCGATGGTTCTAACCACTATTTAAGAACACACAGATTACTCTGTGCAGAATTCACCTGAAGTACTTAGACGACGGATTCTCCTACTAATACTCACGTGACCTTACTATATAACAGTTCGTTATTTCTTCTTTTTTTTTTTTGCGAGATTTTAAAAAAAAAGGTTTTTAAAATATTTGTGTTTTTTTTCTTCGATATGGCCTAAACTGATCACGTGGCGTATTTTGGTGGTACCTAACCTTCATCTTCAAACTCAACTTTAAACTTTTTTTTTTTTCAATAAACTTTTATACTTCAGTTTTCATTGAAATAGTTTATTTGAGGAACTGTTATTCTGTCAAATAAAAATGATGCACAAAGGAATAGTTCTGTGATGCTTTCTGTTGTGGGGGTTTTAAGGGGTCAAATAAGAACAAAACGACGGGTAACAAATGTAGGAAAATGTATTAACAAAAGAATAGACAATTACAGTACAGAGAAGTGGGAATTACGCCCGACAAATAGAGTTATGAGCTGACTCGCATTGGCTTACTCTACAAGCCATAATTGTCCCTGTTACTTATAGTAACCGTCGGCGCATTCCATTATTCTATAGGGTATATCGCCTATAACACTTTCCAAAAAGACATGCAATAAATGTTTGGTACATTTTTTTGTTTAATTTACTACAAGAACCTTTTTGTTAACTTATGAATAAAATATTTTTTCTGATTTAATCCTATACTGAGTTTGAGTTCTTATATTTTTCTTACGTTGCCTTCTAATAAGCTTGTAAAAATATACAGGGTGTTCGGGAAAAATTTGACAGTTTCATAAGGAAAAAGAAAAAGTGCTTGGTAACTACAAAATTTAATGGATTGTAAAGAAATTCAACAGGCACGGAAATTACACCACTATCTACAAGTTTCACTCAAAATAACTGCCATTAATGTCGATCGCAGTCTCAATCCTGCTCTGGACCCTGGAGCAAGCTGATGTTACAGTTTCCCTGGGAAGGGTCTCAAAAACTACCTTAATTCTGTCGAGTAACTGGGCTTTTCTAGTACTGGAACGGCGATTGGTGTCTTTCTCAACAGCGCCACATACATAATAATCCAAGTTCGGAGGCCAAACATTGGGACTGGTGTAGTCGTAAAAATTCGCCGACAACCATTTTTTACTTTTCTTAGAAGTGTGGCAGCCGAATCCTGCTGCCATACATATGGCCTATCATTGGCTAGCCTTGCTATCCAGGGCTTGACTAGAGTGTTTAGCAACTCCACGTAGGCGTCTGAGTGTCCTCCACTTTTTTCTGTAGATTTTCGAGGAATTCTGCTGTACGAACGCAATCAGATCATCTGTTATGTTGCTTTCTTCTAGCCACAGCCTTGTAGTCTCCATTGCAATTCTCCAGTTCATACCTGATTGTTTTTACAGTGTTCAGGGAGCATTGGGCAGCAACCGTAATCTCCTTATTTTGATGGCCGGGGCAGATCATGATGATACAAGTTATTCTCTTCTATGATTCTGGTGGGTTTCAATCATCTGTCATCACATATATGAATGAAGAAGGATCCAAGCTTTTAAAATGATGCATAGTGTGCGTCAATACTTCCAACCTACAAAGAAAAATAACCAAATATAGATATGTCAAATTTATCCCGAATACCCTGTATAAAAAGAGGAAAGATGAGGTGTATATGTAGAAAAGTTTTTCATGGTATGTGTGTGTGTGTGTGTGTGTGTGTGTGTGTGTGTGTGTGTGTGTGTGTGTGTGTGTGTGTGTGAAATCAATAAAGATTTACGAAGGTGCTGTGTGAACTAAAATATAGTTAACAAAAGTGCCTAATTGAGAAAGTCCTTTACGTTGTTAGTCACATGTGTCCAGAATTATATATATATATATATATATATATATATATATATATATATATATATGTGTGTGTGTGTGTGTGTGTGTGTGTGTGTGTGAATGGGAAATGAATCCAACAATATGAGGAGAAAATGAGTAAAGAAAAGAAATGTAGATGGATAAAAATGAATTTTATCGATATCACTTTTAATCGATATCACTGACACATGGAGTTGAAATGATGATGATAATAATAATAGGAAAAATGCATAAAATGTTCCGTACACAGATTTTGCCGACCTTTTGAAATTCCATTCTTATCTCCAACTCAAAAAATAAAAATTAGACTCTGATGAAGGTCGGCAAAATCTGTGTACAGAACTTTTTATGCATTTTTCCTATTATTATTATCATCATCATTTCAACTCCATCTGATTATTTTGATAATAATAATAACGTAAATCCGTATACATTTTGATAAACAGACCGAAACACATGTGTCAGTGATATCGATTAAAAGTGATATCGATAAAATTCATTTTTATCCATCTACATTTCGTTTCTTTACTCATTTTTTCCTCATATATATATATATATATATATATCAATAAAGGAAGAACTCAATACAGTAATCCCATAATAAATTTATTTCGACAAAAATTGGGGCCCATATAAATCTAAGTTGATTTAAACCGGCTCCCCAAATTTTCGCCTCATCAGATGGGTCTCAATTCACTTCTATATATATATATATATATATATATATATATATATATATATATATATATTCTATTGAATAGAGTTTGTTCTGCCTTCATCGAAGTTAACCTTCTCCACACACATCTCTTTTTCGTTTAGCCCATCTCTATCAATCCAAGGTGATGAACTCTGACTCATAGCTCGAAAACCCATAGCAACAGACATACATACGAAGACAATCCTTAAAATAGTAAATTCAGCACCAACTATGTCATCAGACTTTGGCGCTTAACTTGAAACTTTCTCCAATTCCCTCTGAGTTGCCACTTGATCCAGGTACATCTAACACAAATTCTCCAAAGAGACATACCACATTCCCTTAATCTTTTTTTTTATGTGAGATTAGCGGAAAACATTGAACTTTTCAATATCTTCTGTTATATCTTCTTAAAGGTACGTATTTGTTAAAAAATACCCAATGTAGCAGTTCCCTGGTAATATTTTCTGGTGATGTATTGATGACACGAAGACGATTGATGTTGAACGTAGAATATTTTATTTACTTCCAAACACCGTGAAATACTGAAATAAAATGGGGTATAAAACAATTACTAATTTACAAAAGGGGTCTTTAACCAATGCCAGCAACTTCACGGGAAAATTGGAAAGAAACATACCTGTGCGCCGTACCAGTACCGAGAACTAACTAAAAGACTAAAGTTCTAATTTTAGGACGATATTTTCCACACAACCTTTTTGCTGCATCAGCCTGGCGGAAGTCCCTATTTTGCCCTAAGGAAACCTGTTGATATTCCCACAATGCAATTCAGGCTCGGTGGTCACTCGATTATGAGACCCTAACAGAGTTGTTTCCCTTGCACTGTCCAAATTTAAGGGCATATTTTTTGGGTAAAAAATAAATATATCTAATTATTAGGCGCACTCAAAGGCGACAGCTACACCCAACCTTTACATTATATTTACTATGTAGAGTTTTGTTTTTTATCATTTTTATTTCATTGTTTTATATTATTTCACTGCCGTTTGGTTAAGCTGCTGGCCGATTCCTTCGCACAGGTCATGTTAACCGTCATTGACGAATATTCGTGATTCCGATTTGGGTTCCCTTGTCCAGACATATCAGAAAATTCGGTGATACAGTGCTTACGCTTATAGAATACAAATTCTATATTTTACACCCAAATAAGGAAAAACACATTTTTTCCCTAAACATGGGAAAATAGATTAAAACGAACACACGAATACAGTCCTTTTCCTAAACTTAAGGAAAATACATTAAAACAAATGTTTACACAAAAATCAGAGTCGAATGGCTGGATTAGCGATGCTTGCTACTACGTCCGTGCGCCCGCACCTAAAAAATTAATTACTTTTTGATCACCTGGTAATTATAAAAGAAAAGAATCAACAATTACACACGGAATTCATCTTGCTGTCAGACAGTTACCATCTCCACACCAGATAGACCACACAGAATTCATCTCTCTGTCAAACAGGACACACACCCGACAACAACAAACAAACACACAGATCCCATCTTGCGGCCAGATAGAACACGACCAAGAAACAGAAGTCCGAACAAATGATTCCACTGCCTCAACACAACTACAACGCTCCTACTACGACCATTATTCTTACCACTTCGTTCTACATCAAGAATCCGTTTCAGCAGGTCGTATCTACAAACTTAATTTTCATTTCTGTTCCACGGCTATTCGAACTTTGATGACTACATACATTTCACATTTCACATCACACATATCTTAATAAACTTTCCACATCATATACACATTCTATTTCTTTTAAACACAAATTTATTCTCTGAATAAATTTATTTGTTACCATAAAATTATATGCATTTGTTTTATCATTTCTACCTAAACTGTGTCATATTATTCTCCGTCATTAATAATAATATTGGTAGCCTCTACACGCTCTTTATTTGCCATTTTTGGAGTCCCAGCTTACATTCATTCAGATCATGGAACCTCTTTCATGTCTGGGCAACTGAGACAATTTCTTTATGAATGAGGAGTGGCCACAAGTCGAATGACACCTTAACACCCTCAGGGTAATGGCCAATGTGAACGTTATAATACCATCATATGGAAAACCATATAATTAGCCGCCGCAAACCACAAATGTCCAATCACCCACTGGGAAGATCTCCTCCCCAAATTCATTGTCCTGGGTATGACTGTCATAACATGGTCTAAGGGAAACAACCCGGATCAGATAAAACCTCTCTATAAGAAGATGAATAAAGAATATGACACTTCCTGTCTATGATTCCCAAAATGTGTGCCTTGTCTCTTATTCTCTCCTATCACTTACCAACCGTAACAACATAATACTAACGCATCCACAATTGTGGGTGTGGGTTCGTATCCCACTTCTGACACCATGCGTTAGTATTATGTTGTTACAGTTAGTAAGAGATAGGAGAGATTAAGAGACAAGGCACACATTTTGGGAATCATAGACAGGAAGTATCATATTCTTTATTCATCTTGTGGCGAACTGGAAGTTATTGCTTCAACAGACAGAGATCGAATGACAAAAATAAGTAGTTTGCGCATGTGGATTGCGCACCCTAGTCAAAATAAAATTTAAAATAAAAATCGTAAAATTCAACCAATTAGAGGCATTCCCGCTTAAAAAAGAAAAATCATCGAAAGGAGCCTCGCTGGATCTACCTGGATTCTATAAATACTCAGACCTTTTCATTTTCAAGCAGAAAGATTTTGCCTGCCTAAGAGAATCCTTGTCACATGTTTTAAGAATTTTTAATGCAGAAGGTACGAATCTATCTCTCTTTAAATAATCATCGCTTTAAGAGACAAACTAAATATCAGTACAAATATTGCTTGACTGATGATTATTGTGACCTAAAAACTTTAAACGTTCTTTCTCATTTTGTGAATTGTAAAATATTATCTTACATTTTACATTTGAACTTTAAAAAAAGAACTTTTGGCGGAACCTCGCCCAGTATTCAATGCTACCTTTTTGTATACATTTTGTTAATACAATTTTGTTTGTTTAATCAAGAGTTTGTCTTCAATGCCGTGTGCTTGATTGATTTATGGTCTTTAAATGTTTGAACACTTTTATTAAATATTGACATGAAATAGTCCTACCTATCACCATAATCTTCTTACATGAGAGGTTTTATCCGATCCGGGTTGTTTCCCTTAGACCATGTTATGACAATGATGCTAAACTGCATTTATTGGTTTCAATTCTGGAACTCTTGGGAGAGTTGAGTACCCATTCATGGCCACTACTTCAAGGTCCTACTCTGACTCGGAGTGGTAGTACCTGTTAGATTCCCATCTATGGGTCAAATAGATTTATTTGCAAGTTGATGTAAATTATTTCTAGTTTCTATTTTATTAATACACATGATTTTAATAATAGATCTAACATGAAAATTATTTATATTCATTTATTAATACTCATAAAAAGTATTTGGTTAAAAAAATAAAAAAACTTTAGAAAAAATTTGCTTAAAAAGGTTTAGTTTAAAAAAATTGCTTAAAAAGGTTTAGTTAAAAAGAAAATTTGCTTAAAAAGGTTTAGTTTTTTTTTTAAATTGCTTAAAAAGGTTTAGTTAAAAAGAAAATTTGCTTAAAAAGGTTTTTTTTTTTTTAAATTGCTTAAAAAGGTTTAGTTAAAAAGAAAATTTGCTTAAAAAGGTTTAGTTTTTTAAAAAAAATGCTTAAAATGGTTTAGTTAAAAAGAAATTGATTAAAAATATTAATTAAAAAGAATTTGGTTTAAAAAATATATTTTCGAAAAGCATTCTTAATCCCTCTCCCCAAACTATGCTTATCTTGATTTTCTAAATGTATATCACAAATTAATTCAATACTTATATACTTTAAAATAATAATCTGGATTTTCTAAATATATGACAAATTAATTCAATATTTATTATACTCCAACTTTTAAAATCCTTTCTTCGTTTTACCCCCAAAATACTATTATCTTAAATTTCTAAATAAAAAATTAATTCAATATCTAAAAAATATTATAATTATGTCTAATAGAATAAAAAAAATCTTAGATCTTTATGTTTTAATCTATTCTAATTTTTCCTGCTGCAAGTAGGAGCTGTTCGTTTGAGGATCCTTCAAAATAGTGGTCGTCATTTAATTCGGTTCATGACCACTTGAAATAATTGTCGATCTTCATAGCATCAAGAACGAATTTCAAAGCACGTGGCCTTTTTTTTAATCGCAATGTCGGTCGTTAGTGTCGGATCGGGATATTTTGTCGGCTTTCGGCCAATTTGTTCACACGATTCAAAGTAAGTATTTATATTTTAATTCATAACTATAGTCATTGATTTTTTTCATGTTTAAAATATATCTTATTTTTTACTTAGCATCTATCAGAACTGCAATGTACATTTGATTGTATAAGTGAATGAATGAAGAAGGCTAAAAAATTATTTTAAAATATCGTTACTTTAATTTTTGAACATATCTTTCAAAATAACTTGTTTAAAAGAATTATTTCACGAATTTAAACTTTGTTATGCAGATTTTCGTTCATGATTTTTTTTTTATAGTGATTTATTAGAGAAATTTTGAAAGCCCTAGTTCTATCAGTATAGTTTAATTCATGACCACTGAAACTTCCTTTCTTATTCTGTAAGGTGTAAATGGATTTTACTATAAAATACATCAGTATATTTCTATAGTAAAATCATATTCAATCTAATGATTTTACTATAGAAATTCATTGAAGTATCTATGTAATAAAGTTATTAGTAATCTATTTTATTATAATGGAGATTATGTTGAACTGAAACTGTCACCACCGACATAAAAAAATTCCCTTAGTTATTTACATCATATTCTCCATGATTTTATTTAATTTAAATCTCAACGAAGAAAATTGTTTGTTTTTTTATTATTATTAACACTGCCTTATCAATATAATAATAACATGCAATTGTATTTATATAGATACAACCAAATAGCGGTCCTAGGGACCACCAATTGATTAGTTTAGGCCATCTTGAATAAAACGGAAATAAATATTTCCGAACTTTGTTTATCAAAAATCTCGTAAAAAAACAATTAAAGATCGTACAGGGTTGTTACAAAGAAAATCAGTTAATTCACAAATCAAATTATCTGATTGGGAAAAATTACATCGTTATCTTAAAAAAATAAACAAACCTATCCGTATTATATGCGAAAGGGTAATTTTCAGGCTGTAATTTAGACAGAAAAAAACATTACTCTAGGGACTGGAAAAAAAAAATCGGATACTACGAGTTTTAAAAGCGAATTAAGAATAATTAAATCTATTATTTAAGGTTAAACTTTGTCTAAATCGATAAGTAGTAGCATAATAACCATCATTAAAAAAAGAAAAATATAATTACATATGCAGTTTATTTTTAAATATTTAAAACTATTTGTTTTGGTCAATTTTCGACGCGATCCGCCATTTTGGCTGTTTTTCAATGGTTTTAGGCGCTTGTTTACAATTTTAACGTAACATTTGGGATGAAAAAAAAAATTACCAAAAATCAGGTAATTATCCGATTTTAATGAAATTTTCAGTATTGATTTAACAATTAATGAATTTTATAAGGCATCAGTTATTTTATTTCAAAACTTTAATTTAGTATTTTTGCTATGAAAAATTAGTATATAAAATTCATTTGAAATATGAAAATCCTGATGTTAAGTTTAAAATGTTATATTTTTAGATTCTAAAAATAAATATCTACTTAATGCAAACCTTATTTTAGGTGCCAAAAGTAAGAAGTTTTGAAGAAAGACTCGATTGAAAATGTACCCCCTCCTCTTTTTAAGCAGAAAAAACATTGATGTATAATTTTTTCTTTTATAAAATAATAGCCAATTAAATAATTATCGAAATGAGTAAAAACATAATCAGGGTCAAAATTAAGTGACCTGAAAAAAATTAGAAAGTTTTGAAATAAAATAAATAATGCATTATAAAGATCATTCATTGATACATAAACACTGAAAATTTCATTAAAATCCGATAATTTCCTGATTTTTGGTAAATTATTTTTTGTAGGGGGTGCTAAAGTCATTTTGTCAAAAACGCATTTTAGGCTAGAAATATACTGATGTATTTAATACATCAGTATATTTCTATAGTAAAATCATATTCAATCTAATGATATTACTTTAGAAATTCATTGAAGTATCTATGTAATAAAGTTATTAGTAATTGATTTTATTATAATGGAGATTATGTTTAACTGAAACGTCGGTGACCACCGACATAAAAAAATTCCCTTAGTTATTTACATCATATTCTCCGTGATTTTATTTTATTTAAATCTCAACGAAGAAAATTGTTGTTTTTTTTATTATTATTAACACTGCTTTATCAATATAATAATAACATACAATTGTATGTTGTTGTTTTTTTTTATAAAATAACTAGTGCATTATATTTTTTATTCATTAATATATCATAACAATGAAAATGAGAACAATAGTCTGAATAATCCAAATAATTCTATGTAGTAGTATTAGTAAAATGAGTTTGTTTATATTTTCTCATTAAAAAAATAAATGAATAATTCATTAATCTATTTTTTAATTGATTAATCAAGAAACATTTAATTAATTGAAAATTAAACATCTTTATTAGACTTTTATTGAATTGAAGGGAAGCACGGTGGTGTACTGGTTAGAGTTGCAGGAAATGGACTTGTCAACCCGAGTTCAATTCCTGGATGAAGCCACAGTTCATATTTGATTTCTTATGAAAATGCCTTGTATTTGACTAAATTATAAAATCTTAACTGTTTTATTTTATTTTTTAGATGGATCATTTGCATCTCAAAAACTGTGGTGAAGGTTTACAGTATGAAAACCGCTGAATGTATCCACAATTTAAGAGGACATAAAAATGACGTCACTGGGGTCCAGTTTCATCCAAGCAACAAAATGCAGGTAAGCAAATCTTCGTTTTTCAGTCAATTTTAAAAAATCTTTTCATTTCTCCCATAATTCAATGAATTCCTTAAAAATTACTGCAATATTTGAATTCTAAAATGAAGTTTTTTGATTATCATATTTTTTTTTTCTTGTTATTTTTTAATTTTTTATTATGATCAGATATCTTAACTATAATTTACCTGAAATGCAAATAAAGAAATAACTTCTATTAAATAATTTAAGATATAATATTTTTTCTATTAATTTTTAGTTTGTCTTTTCTTCAACTTAGTGTTACTTTTAATCACAGAATTTTGTTTCAACCATACCTCATTATGATACAATGAAGGGTGCTATTATAGTATGTGGCCTACGAAACCATGTCTCTCTTATAGTATGTGGCCTACCATAAAAAGCATATTATAAGGTTATAATAATAACTGCTAACCCTAACCCTATTTTAGAATTAAATAGATCTCTAATTCATGTAAATTATGGATAAATTCTTTTTTAATTATTCTTAATTACTATATACAGCTTATGACTGAATTGCATTTCTTGAAATTGAATATATGTGAAAAATAATTAGTTTCAATAAATTGCCTACTACTTATATCTATAAATATACTCTTACTGAGGTAGGCCACATTCAAACCGGGTAGGCCACATACTGTAACAGCACCCAATGAAATTTAAACCAACTTTATTTAAAAAAAGATACAGCGGTGCAATACACAAGTCTAAGCATAAATAAAAATTGCTTGTATTGTTTAGGCAGCGAATTAATTAAATCGTTTAAATGTAAAAAAATAATTGGTAATCTTTAAAAAAAATCAATGATTTAATTAATTGAAAAATAAAACCCAAGATAGTACTACCTCTTGAATTATATATTCTATTTAAAAATAATATTTTGAATTTCATGGAAGCTATATAATAATAAGGATACTTAAGTTTCAAAACTGAGAACCGCACAGTAGAATAAAGGCTTTAGTACTTGTCCTAAATATCCTACTAAGGAAATATATTGTTGAAAAAACTTAATGTAGACATGTAATACATACATTCACCATCCAGATACGAGTAAGTTTACCTTTTTCTTTTTTTCTATTGAAGAGTTACATTTTAGTTCCTAAAATTAAATATCGAGGTAATTCTATGTCAAATCATTCAGGCCATGTCACCCACCCTCTTCAACCTAGTACTCATTTTACAAAAATAGGTTTCAAAAAGTCACAACTCCCCTCAAATTTAGAGAGCTGAAAATTGACATAACTCTGCCAATTTTTGGAATTGGAAGCTCAAATTTTGGGGATTGTCTAAATTTCAGAAAGATTGAAGGAGGTGGGTGACAATTTTTCTTTTTTTATGGATGATTTGACATGGAATTACCCATTGGCCAAAAGTCATCTTCTTTTTGGTTGGGGGAAGGGAAACACTAAAGAAATTTAGAGAGTGGTTGAAGATGTGGCTTTGAAATGTAAATGTTTCATAAAAGAATGAAGATAATAACTGAAACTTACTCCTATCTGGATTGTGAATGTAAGTAATAAATTTCTATATAATTTTAAATTTAAAATGTCCGTCTTAATTAATAATGAACCACCATTAACATTAGTTGATAATATCTATTGATGTTAATGGCTTCTATGGATAAAAGGGCATCTCATTGTGAACTTATAAATTCTTATACTAAAGTAACAGAATATGAACTTTTGGGAAGCCATCTTGGATTTATGACGGCCATATTTGATGACCACAACAACTGCATCTTCAGAAACATTCCCATTTTATTCCCTATATTGAAAATTACTATTATGTGAATTTTCATAAATTTATCTTGAGTGATAGTGTAGAAAATTGATTTTATTTATGAAAGGGTGTTTTTTAAGGTCCAAAATCCTGATTTTTGCTTCATATTGTTTTTCAGTAGAGAAATTCCTAATTTGGTAGAGGTGAAAAATCCAAATTACTCAGCAACAGTTCAATGAATTTTTAAAATTCAAATTGTATATACTTAAAACCATATAACTATTTGTAGACAAATGATTGTTATTATCAAATAGGATTATTTTAAACAATATAATTGAGTACAAATTATTAGTATTAGGAATATTTGAAGATGTATAACAGTAAATTATTTGTCTTAGTTACTTGAAACCATATAATTGTTAGTAAATTTGTATTTGATAGGAATATTTGAAACCATATAACTGTGCAAATTATTTGTATTAGATAGGAATATTTGAAACCATATAACTGTGTGAAAATTATTTGTATTAGATAGGAATATTTGAAACCATATAACTGTGTGCAAATTATTTGTATTAGATAGGAATATTTGAAACCATATAACTGTGTGAAAATTATTGTATTAGATGGAATATTTGAAACCATATAACTGTGTGCAAATTATTTGTATTAGATAGGAATATTTGAAACCATATAACTGTGAAAATTATTTGTATTAGATAGGAATATTTGAAACCATATAACTGTGCAAATTATTTGTATTAGATAGGAATTTGAAACCATATAACTGTGCAAATTATTTGTATTAGATAGGAATATTTGAAACCATATAACTGTGTGCAAATTATTTGTATTAGATAGGAATATTTGAAACCATATAACTGTGTGCAAATTATTTGTATTAGATAGGAATATTTGAAACCATATAACTGTGTGCAAATTATTGTATTAGATAGGAATATTTGAAACCATATAACTGTGTGCAAATTATTTGTATTAGATAGGAATATTTGAAACCATATAACTGTGTGCAAATTATTTGTATTAGATAGGAATATTTGAAACCATATAACTGTGTGCAAATTATTTGTATTAGATAGGAATATTTGAAACCATATAACTGTGTGCAAATTATTTGTATTAGATAGGAATATTTGAAACCATATAACTGTGTGCAAATTATTTGTATTAGATAGGAATATTTGAAACCATATAACTGTGTGCAAATTATTTGTATTAGATAGGAATATTTGAAACCATATAACTGTGTGCAAATTATTTGTATTAGATAGGAATATTTGAAACCATATAACTGTGTGCAAATTATTTGTATTAGATAGGAATATTTGAAACCATATAACTGTGTGCAAATTATTGTATTAGATAGGAATATTTGAAACCATATAACTGTGCAAATTATTTGTATTAGATAGGAATATTTGAAACCATATAACTGTGTGCTAGGAATATTTGAAACCATATAATGTGTGCAAATTATTTGTATTAGATAGGAATATTTGAAACCATATAACTGTGTGCAAATTATTTGTATTAGATAGGAATATTGAAACCATATAACTGTGCAATATTTGTATAGATAGGAATATTTGAAACCATATAACTGTGTGCAAATTATTTGTATTAGATAGGAATATTTGAAACCATATAACTGTGTGCAAATTATTTGTATTAGATAGGAATATTTGAAACCATATAACTGTGTGCAAATTATTTGTATTAGATAGGAATGCTTGAAACCATATAACTGTGCAAATTATTTGTATTAGATAGGAATGTTTGAAACCATATAAATGTGTGCAAATTTGTATTAGGAATATTTGAAACCATATAACTGTGCAAATTTGTATTAGGAATATTTGAAACCATATAACTGTGTGCAAATTATTTGTATTAGATAGGAATATTTGAAACCATATAACTGTGAAAATTATTTGTATTAGATAGGAATGCTTGAAACCATATAACTGTGTGCAAATTATTTGTATTAGATTGTAATGCTTGAAACCATATAATTATCTGCAAAAAAAATTAACTTGGGCATGACATAGCCCAACCAGGGTTGATATGCCATAAAACCAACCAACCAACCAACCAACCAACCAAAAGATCTTTTTGGAAAAAAAAATATTTATCAGTTTTTGTTTAAATTCTATTTCAGGTTATCTCTTGCTCTTTGGATAAAACAGTTATCATTTGGGATTACAATGATGGAATTTTATTAAAGGTAAGTGTATTTGATATTTGACAATGGTTGTATGTCATTTGCATATGAACGAATCAGATATAATGGTTGTTCAATAAATAAGGTGAATATTGCCTAAGGGGTTGGAAATAAGAAGCACTGTTTATAATTGGACTTTTTTCAAAGAAATCAACAGTGATGGTTCTTTTCATGACTCAGAAGACTACTATGTTGACTCTTTACTGACTGCTACACTGGAACCATTTTTTTTTTTTTTTTTTTACTAAACTGTCAGTGTTTCCACTCCATGGATTGACTTTTTCACACGGGTTCATAGTTGCAAACCCATGTTCAAACATTTTCTTTTTACCAATGGGTTATTTAATGCCAAAGCCATCCTTGTACCGCCGTGTCGGCTGGTGCGTTAGAATGCATCGACTGCACCTCTGCAGAGGGGTAAGACTCCCCCTATGGGGCCACCTGTTGGCCGTGGGTGGTAACTCGTATTGCTTAAGGATAGAACCCAGGTGGATGAGCAGTTCATGACATGCAATACTCCACTTTGGCCCTATCTTGGGCTAGACGGGCGGTCGGAAAGGCCCCCTCTGATCAATCGGCTGGTCACGTCAAGCCCTAGCACCTATATGATTTTCCCAACCCTATTGCCCTTATGGTAAGCCCCAACCCCTTTTTATCATATGGGTGCTAGAAGGCGGTGGCTGCGGGTCTACATGTCCTGAGAATGACGTTAAACTCTATCTGATGGTGAGGTTCCAGTTCTGGAGGTTTGGGGAATGTGGAGCACCCCTTCATCACCATTGCTCCCTGGTCCACTCTGACCCGGAGTGGTAGTACCTGTTAGGGTCCCATCTATAATGAACTGAAATTATTTTTTGGTGGATATTTCCTATAGAATTGTTTTATTGGCCCAACAAATGGAAATTATTTAATATTTTTTTGTCTTTTATTTTCTAGAGATTTACACTGAATACTCCAATTTATGCAATGCTCAGTTTGCCTGAGACTGACACAAAAAATATGTTTTACTTCTTGAGGCATCAAGGATCAGGTAAGTTGTACGCAAACAGGTTTGTCTCTACGTATTAAAAACTAGGTTAAATCAAACTTAATGGACCTAAATTCCACCATCATATGTCACCCCCGCCGAAAGAAAAAAAATACAAAAAATCAGGGAATTAACCGAATTTAATGAAATTTTCAGTGTTGATATATTAATGAATAAAAGATATAATGCACCAGTTATTTTATTTAAAAACTTTTACTTTTTTTTTTTCAGGTCACTTAACTTTGAACCAAGTATTTTTTAGGCATAACACAGATTCTCAAAGATAAAATAACTGTTGCATTATATATTTTATTTACATACAATGGTGAAATTCAGGTCCGTTAAGTTCGATTTAACCTTTTTCTTTATAAGGTTAGTGAAAGTCTCAACTTATCAGTTTATTTTAGTGAACTTTGAATATATTGTAATGATTAATGAGCTAGACTCACTAAGTAGACTCTAGATGCCTTGTAGTTGTGACAAATCTAAGGAGGCTGCCTCATGCCATAAAAAAAATACAAAATTATCAGTCTATGCCTTGTGAGTTTAATTTCTACTGGGTGTTTCATATTTCTGACCTTGTCACATCTAAACTCTGCTTACAAGTATTTTTGGTTATATATATATATATATATATATATATATATATATATACATACATTTGAAACATCTTTGCCTGATGATTGCATTGCATGAAACCAATATGGTTGTTACTGTTCCTTTGTCACCTAATAAATAGATATGTAAAACCCTTATATATTTATTATATTATATATATATATATGGGGGGGTAAGGAAAAATGGACAAAAAGGAATAACTCAAAACAAATAGATGTGGAGATATATTTCGTTCTGCGTTAAGTGGTACTTCTTCAGTCAGTTTTATTAAAGCATCGTACATACATTTGTATTTATAGAAGAGAAAGTGAGTGGGTGGGGGAGAGTTTGGTGAGTAATTCAGGATGGAAAGGAATGTTTTGTGAGGATTTGGTTGGACTGAAGAAATACCGCTTAACACGGAACGAAATACATCTCCACATCTATTTGTTTTGAGTTATTCCTTTGTCCATTTTTCCTTTGTCCTTACCACATTCTTCTGGATTTACTCCAACCCTCCTACCTTCATATATATATATATATATATATATACATACATATTTTTGGATGATATGTGCTTAATTGAAGTCATACCTAAATATTGAAAATTACATTTCGACCTATTAGGTCTCATCAGCAAGGTTATAGACATAGGAGACTGCTCCGTGTGTAACTCAAAACCTTGACTGCCAAGCTGAGGTTTCAAGTCACACACGGAGCAGTCTCCCATGTCACACACAGAGCAGTCTCCCATGTCTATAACCTTGCTGATGAGACCTAATAGGTCGAAATGTACATACAGGGGTTGACATTTTCTCGATTTGTTTAGCCTTACATTTGAACATATATGCCCGCCTAAATTCATTAATTATTAACTAATTAATTTTCAAAAATTAGGTATGACTTCAATTAAGCACATATCCTCCAAAATTGTCGGCTAAAAGCCATATCAAATAAACCCATTGTTTATTTACTTACTCTCATATATATAAGTTAAAAGAAAGGAAATGAATCCGACAGTATGAGTATGAAAAGGTGGAATGAAAACATCACACAATGCTGTTAAAGAGAAAACAATTTATATAATCATAGCTGATATTGATCAATATTTTGATTTTACAAAAATCATCATCAGAGCTCATTCACTCCGTGGTGTTTGGGTCAGAGAAAAGTGTCAAATCAGTTCAAAAATAAAAAAACCTTAATTTTGCAAAAAAGAACGAAAGTTGTTACATTATTCACCAATGTGGGCATTCGCACCATATTTTTGTCGGTCATGCCGATATGTGTACCTTTTTGTCTGTAAACTCTCCATTGTAGCGGATTTTGAGATGTTGGCAACAAGACGAAATAACTTAATCGAAAGGGGATGGGTATTAAAAAAATGTGACGGTTGGAATTCCAAAGATTTTTAGAAAAGGAATTTTTCATGATTAATTTTTTTTTTTTTTTTTTTTTTTTTTTTCCCGCTACAATGGAGGATGAATGAGCTCTGATGATGATTTTTGTAAAATCGAAATATTGATCAATATCAGCTATGATTATATTATAAATTGTTTTCTCTTTAACAGCATTGTGTGATGTTTTCATTCCACCTTTTCATACTTATATATATTTTCTTTCAAATGTTGACATAAAAACTGAAACTGATAATGTTAAGAGTTTATTAAAACCAAAGTTGTCCACAGAATTTTAAATGTTAAATAAACACCAAATGATTGATTTTTCTCTTTTCAGTTTATGATTTGGTGTCTCAAGAACTTGGATCTAAAAAACCTTTGGAAATTTTGATAAGGGGTTGCTCAAATGATGAACATTGTATTGGTGCTGGATTCAAGGTAAAATATTTTTCTTATCCATAAATTTTTATACATCCTAAAAAAAAAACATTTTTACAGGGTGTCCCATTAATGTGTTGAATATAATAATAATGAAATTTATTGTGTACAGTGCTCAGGTGCACCACAACTCATCAAAGTCTCATGTCAAGTACACAGAATAATGTTGTGTCGGGAACATGAACAGTTCACAGTAGTAATATGCATGTATGTGTGTGCATGTGTATGTGGAGAGTGGCATCAGGTATAGTGTTGGCGGACTACAGGAAGCATGGAGGCTTTGAAAGATTCAGTGCTCCGGCAGCCTACAACAGATGCAGGCAGTTTATTCCATGTCTCCGCAATTCTGAGCGTGAAAAAATGTTTCCGAAAGTCACGTGAACAGTGCTGTTTTCTGACTTTGTAGGCATGCCCGCGTGTATTGGAGAGATGGAGATCAAAAAGGTGCTCATGGTTGCTGTTGTTAAGATGATTAATGACCTTATGAGCATTTACCAGGTCAATTGCCAGACGCCGAAGTTTCAACGAATCCATTCACAGGGCTGCAAGACGTTCAGAGTATGGCAGATTCCTGATGGAGGGTACTCGCTTGGTTGCACATCTCTGTACAGTTTCTAGGAGGTTAATATTCTGAGAAAGATAGGGGTTCCAGACTGGTGATGCAAACTCCAAGTGTGGCCGTACCATAGCTTTGTACAGCTTCAAATAGATAGCCGGTGAGCGGCTGACAAAGGTCTTGCTGAAATTGGAATGTTTGAAACCCTATAACTGTATACGAACAAATAATTTTTGTTGTTTGAATGGGAATAGTTGCTTGATTGTGTGTGAATTATTAGTATTAGATAGAATACTTGATTCCATATAACTGCAAATAAAAAAGATGATTGCAATGGAAATAGTTATGATAGTTGATCAAACCAAATTCATTTATGGATGGTATAAAAGAATTTGAAGGTTTTATTTCATTATTTATTTTATAATGGTTGATTTTGTTTCTGTTATGTATGTTTTAAAATTGAGTCTTTAATTTTTCAGGGTCGGTTTGTAGCAAGCGTGACAAAATACGAGTTGAAAATTAAGGATTTAAGATTAAAAAAGAATATACAGTAAGTTTTCTGTTTTATTTCTATTAATTTTTGAATTTAGATACTCAGTTACAATTATCAGTAATCTGAACATTAGCTACATAAATGAGAGTAACTTCCGCTTGTTTATTTCACTTTGAGGAAGCCATATGTTTTGGTCGGCCATTTTCATTTCACCATAAATCTACACTGAAAATATGAATTTGTTTGAATCAATACAACTGCATGTTTTAACACAAAAATATTATAAAATGTGTTCTTAATTGTGCTTGCGCATTATTTGAAATGAACTTAATTGTTATTAGTATGCCGGGTTTTTTGAGGGTTTTTTTTATCAAACAATTACACTATCAAATGTTTTTCTTTTTCGTGGTATAAACAGCAACAACAAAAAATTAATTAAATAAACTAACAAATAAATTTAAACTTGCTTTATTTTACTTTACTTTTCTTTTTTTTTATTCACAAAATTCCTTCACACTTTAAAAAAAAAATCAGTTTTCATCCATGTTTTATTTAACAATTTGTTTACTTTTAATTTTTTTTTTCTCTATTTTTTAGGCATCATAGCCAAACTAACCAGAGTTATTTCACTTGCATTGCTTGTCATCCAAATGAAGAATGTTTAGCCACAGGCAGTAGTGATGGTAGAATCATTATATGGTAAGTCATTACATTATTTGGCTACAACTAGCGACCCAGCAATTATTTAGGGGAAGGATTGATAGGAGATAAGATATTATAATGAAATAATTTTGATATATATTTTAGCAGGGGGAACACATGGCATAACAGGGTTATGTGAGCCAAGTTCAAATCCTAGACAAGGATCTTTGCCATTCACAATGAACTAATACTCACCTGGCTATAGGTAAATTGTAGGGAATATATATTATGTTAAAAAATAAATAAATACAGGAAAGAAAATGTTGAATTTGGTCTCAACTGTTTAAAAAAAAAAAAATGAAATTCACGATTATTTTTTCTACATTCTCTTTATTTAAATGCATTTTTTGGCATGTATCTAGCTAAGAAGACCTTATAGATATTTTCTAAGCCGGTTTCTAGTTCGGTTACATTTTTGACCAAACACATTTTTAACCACCAATAATCTGTCATCATGGTAATTCCCAACATCCCAAATGTCCAGTTTTTTTGTTAAATTGTAAAGTATTAGTAGATCATTATAAATTGGCACTATACAAAGATCTTGATTTTTCTGACCACCAATTTCCTGTTGCCAGAGCCAAATTAACATTTAACCTTTCTTAATTTTTTTTGTAGGAAACAATTTCTGCAAAGCCAAAATGTTATAAAAGCCATCAACCATTGGCATGCCCTTCCAGTGATGGATATCAGTTTTTCAATTGAAGGTTGGTCTCTCTCTCTTTTGTTTTTCTGAAAAATTTACTTTGTGTGCTTGCTTTTTATTTAAATATATATATACATGTATGTTTATTTATGTGTGTGTATATATGTGTATGTATATATATATTCTGTGATAAATGTTCTTATCTTATGTGAAGATGATCTAATTAATATATATATATATATATATATAAAGTTAAGGTAGCAGGGACATGAAATCAATGGCGCCTGGTCATTGATAGTTTCTGGCCTATGCGATCTTCAGACCCAGGCACTGTTGACTCCATGTGCATGCTACCTTAATTTATACACACATGGGCACAGCAGACATACACACACATGGACACAACATACACAGTACACCTCCACAAACAACAAATCACTGATAATGACAACAGCAACAACAATTATAAATCGGCTGTGCCTCAGGAACACACACACACACACACACACAACAAGCAATAAACGGCTGGTACCTATCTCACCTTATACATGGGTCAAATCACCCCAACCCAACACCAAGGAAACAATCTAAAAACACACAAACATACATGAGAAAGCCCAACACACAGAGGAGGTGGGGTCTGGAATGATACTAAGACATTATTAAACAAACATACAGACAGACACACACAAAGAATTCTGAGGAATAATACATCACCAAAAAAACATGCAACAGAATGGGCAGATTCTTAGTGACAGTTACATCTCCCTTTCCAGGGCTTTCAGAAATCTTCTGATGAAGGGATTTTTTCATCCCGAAATATTAAGAGAATAAATCAAAGGTAAATGAACAACATCATAGTTACCTCCTTTACACTTGCATTATGATAGCCTTCAAAACCAAACCCCTGGGAGGATGCCCCAGTGTGCCCAACATGCAAAGTACAACTTACAACCAAGCATATCCTTCTAAATTGTAACAGACTTAAACATATCTGCACCAATTACTATACGCAAGAAACCTGAGAGACATCTTTAAGAATACAAACCCTGAAAAAATTTTAAATTTTATAAAAAAAATCAACCTTTTCAACAAAATATAACAGAACATAACCAATTATCTCCATAGAACCACTACTTTAAAGACTGAAATCCAAAATAACCTTTTTGGCATTAAATGACCCACAGAGGTTGATATGCCGTTAAACAAAACTCAAACCCAAACCCCTGGGAGTGGCAATATTACCCTCATTGAGAAAGGGGATTTCTATGGACCTGACTCGTGGGTTCTGCACTTTCACCCATTACCAACAGCTATCAATCTTCTCTTTTCAAGGCCGACACAATTTATGGGAAGTAAGAATGTATAAACTGCAGATTTCATCTGTAGAAATTGAGTGAAACTTCATTGTCTTAATTCTCTCTCTCTTTCTCTTTCTACCTCTCCCCCCTCTCTCTCTATCATGTTTTTGTTTTGTTTATGTTTCAGGTACCCGTCTATTTAGTGGCGGTCATGAATGCACACTTGTTGTATGGCAATTAACTCAACATACACGGGACTTTCTGCCACGTATTGGAGCTCCAATCCAGTCCATCTCTGTTTCTCCAGATAACCAGTACATCATTGTCAGCCTTTCAGATAATGGTAAGGAGCCTTTTTTTTTTTTTTTTTCTTTGAATATTTGAGATGAGGCTTGAAGATTAGTATTAACTGCGTTATTGGACTATTGTCCCCATCTTCATTGTTATTATAGTACAAATAACAAGATGGGGACAATAGTCCAAATAACGCACAAAACCCCCTTTTTTTTTTTCTTCACACACCATCTTTTTTATCTACACTAGCAAATATATGCACCCTCCGGGTGCAAGTATTAATGTCATAAAATATCATATCAAATTAGAAAGTCTAAATAAACTAAATAAGAATGCAGATAAAATGATTTCAAACAGAGAGGGGTATAATCGAAAAATAAAACAGCTGTAGCTTCTTTCCTTGCTAAACTTTTCTAATTTAACTATTTAGTTAAATAAGAAAGTAAAGAATAAAATTACAGTTATTTCTTTTTGTTAATCGATTTCTTTTAAGATCTATCTCCGAGATTTTTGCTCATATTCATTAAGATAACATCAAATAATTAGAAATCAACAATACCAAGGACATATTTATTAAAATCAAATTTTAAATATTAATATGCAAATTAGCCTTCCCGTTCACACAGTAAACCACTTTTTGTTGTAGATATAAATACAATTGCATGTTATTAGTACGTAGATATGACCAGCAGTATTAATAATGAAAAACAATTTTATTAATAATTGAGGCTTAAATAAAAATGATTCATGGAGAATGTGATGTATACTAACTAAATGGATAGTGACTTGAGTAGTGATATAGTTTCGGTTACAGACAAACAAACACATAATCTCCATTATAATAAGATTTTTAAATCTTTGATTGCTAAAAAATACAAGGTTATCTACAAAAGAAATAGTTTAAAAAATACTATTTAGGATATTGCATACTCACTATGCTGGTTTTTTTTTTTTAGTGAGAAAAATTTGTTGTGAAGTGTGACATATCAAATATTAATACAGAGAATAAACTTGTGAAAAAGTTTTAATTCCAGTTAACTCACAAATGATTTGTATCAAGTTTAAAGTCAATAAAGTTTACACAATCCAATTTCCTCTACCAAATAAACCCAGAAAAACTAC
This sequence comes from Doryteuthis pealeii, assembly GCA_023376005.1. Taxonomy (NCBI): domain Eukaryota; kingdom Metazoa; phylum Mollusca; class Cephalopoda; order Myopsida; family Loliginidae; genus Doryteuthis; species Doryteuthis pealeii. The sequence goes on along the minus strand of CM042170.1, from coordinate 17,058,563 downwards.
TTGGATACATAAAAGTAGCACACATCTACAACAAAAGCTAAAAATCTGACAAAAAAATGAAAACACAAAAATATATGTTAACAAAAACATCTAAAAGTTTCATTCACAATAGGAAAATGCCTTACATTGAGTTACCACAAAAAAAAAAAAAAATGTTGCTTTGCCTATGTACCATTGATGACAAAAATGTCTCTCTGGCTGCAAAAGGGTTAATAATTCCTCTGAAACTTTATTTTTATTTATTTATTTAATTTTTCTTTTTTTTTTTTTTCTTTTGCAGAAATTTTAGTAATAGATGGAAGCAGTCGAAGAATTGTTCAGGCTATAATTGGCATCACCGTTCGACAACTTGGCTACCAGAAAAAAGATCCTTTCCCAATGGGTCTTCATTATGACTACAACAACAAAGCCCTTGTCACGAATGGAAAACCTGGACATTTACAGTTTTATTGCCTGCAAACGAACAAACCACTCTTCAATGTAATTAGTCACATTCTTCTTTCTTTTTTACTTTTAAAGTGAACACACCTTGAGAAAGGTCTTGGTTGTAGGTTGATATTCACATATGGGTAATTCCAGACCATGTCACCCACCTCTTCAATTTTTCTGTCAAGTGTGGACTGTTAAAATTAGATAATACCCCAAATTGAGATTCCAATTCCAAAAATTAGCGGAATTATGTTGATTTTTACTCTCCAAATTTGAAGGGGGGTCATGAAAAATGGCAACGTTTTGTAACCTATTTTTGTCTGTAAAATGAGTTCTAGAGCTTCCCTACTACTAAAAATTGGTTTATAAAAGCATTTTTGCCAAGGAATCTAAAAATGCTATCAAAAAACTCTTAAAGCCAACCAATTTTAAGTTATTGATGATTTCTGATTTTTTTCATAGCAAGTTCAATATTCCAATGTGGCACTGCGTCTATGACAACAATTTTTTCTATTATCATTTCACATATATTGAACATTATTTGTACCAAAAAGATAGTTTGATATTGGAAGCTCAAATTTTGGGGATTGTCTAATGTTAACCTAGTCTACACCTGGAAAAAATTGAAGGAGGTGGGTGACAATTTTACTTTTTTCTGGAAGATTTGACATAACACATATTAAATTTTTTAACTTTGGAGTTATATACACAGACTTTTCAACTATAACACTATAAACACTACACTTTCTTCACTCACTTTACTATAAACACTACACTTTCTTCACTTTGAAAATTAGTGAAAGGAATTTTAGATCATACTATATGAAAATTAGTGAAAGGAATTTTTAGATTAAAAAATAATCATACTATAAACACTACACTTTCTTCACTTTGAAAATTAGTGAAAGGAATTTTTAGATTAAAAAATAATTATACTATAAACACTACACACTTACACTTGGTTTATAAAGAGGTGCTCATAGTGTAATGTTTTGTCATCATAGGAAATGGACACAGCTACTCTAGTTCAAATCCCGGATGAAGCTGTTTGAATTTCATATAGCACCAATACCTTGCTATTCTCCCAATTATGGGTAAATAGTAGGGCAGACTGGGCTCTTTAATCTTGGTATGGCAACCAAACTAGAAGGAAAACTTTGAATTCACACCCATTGTACTCTTAACACTTAAAAATTGACCTTGTGTCACATCCTGCTCATGGTGGAGTGGTTTGGGTAAATACATACTTCTAAACTAATGTTCCCCTACCCACCCTTTTTTTTTATAGCAGCAAATAACCCTAATAACAGATAAGATGCTAAACATTTTTTCTTATTTAATAGCTGAACCTTCTGACTTTGTAAAATATTCCAGGTCAAATCATCCAAGCCATGTCATCCACCCCCACCAATTTTTCTGAAATTTTTGTCCAAGTGTGGATTATGATAAAGTTAGACAATCCCCAAAATTTGAGCTCCCAATTCCAAAAGTTGGCATAATTATGTCGTTTTTAGCTCTCCAAATTTGAGGGGGGGGGCAACTTTTAGTAACCTAATTTTACTTTTATGAATCCATTTATAGTAGTAGGGAAGCTCTAAAACTCATTTTACAAAGTTAATATATTTTAAACAATTAAATTTGGCCAGAATAGTAACAATTAAGTTCATTTTAAATAATGCATAAGTAAGTACAATTTTATGGTAGGAATTTAGTCATTTAAAGTTCAAGATTACCAAACTGTTTACAAATGATCATGTATGTATATCTGATTTAATTCATTTTAAATGTTTTTCTTTTTCTTTCTATTAACGTTTAAAGCTGGATGTCATTGGATTGAATTACATTTCCCCAGAAACTCTTGATAAACAATATGGTGTTATGGAAGTGACAAAAGCAAGTTTTAATGAAGATGGAACCTGGTTAGCCACTGTTCAACGTTGGGAAATGACTGAATATGATCCAGAATTGAAACTAAAATTCTGGTTTTATGATTCCAAAGAAAAAAAGTAAGTCTTAATTTTTTTTAAAGCCTTTAGGTAAAACTTAATTAAGGTGTAATAAAATAAGAGAGTAATTCCAAAAGTAAGGTCACCAAAACACCAGGGACACAGAAACTGTTTGCGTCGCTATTTTAGCACTGTTGTGTTTGTGCATGTGCCTGCTCTTGTGCACACCTTGCGTATATGTTATTTTGAAACGATAATTGTGAAAATAAATGATAGACTTGTATATCTATTAATTTTTGATATATTTTTTATTTCTTTGCTTGTTTTGGATTTCACACATAATTACTACGATACACCAACAGCAACTTTCTACTACTTAAATTGCTTTGGTCACATGATACATGTGCCACAAAATAGCATGTATCAAAATATTGCAAAACATCAATAGTATGTGGCCTACCTTTTTGAACATTAGTTTAGAAGTATGTATTTACCCAAACCACTCCACCATGAGTAGGATGTGACACAAGGCCAATTTTTAATTTTAATTCAAAATTTCAAAGAAACAATTTTTAGTGCCGTTATAGTATGTGGCCAACTTTTTTGCCGTTATAGTATGTGGCCTACCTTTTTGATTCCGTTATAGTATGTGGCCTAAAGTATGTGGCCAACCTTTTTGATTCCGTTATAGTATGTGGCCAACCTTTTTGATTCCTCCGTTATAGTATGTGGCCAACCTTTTTTGATTCCGTTATAGTATGTGGCCAACCTTTTTTTTTCCGTATAGTATGTGGCAACCTTTTTGATTCCGTTATAGTATTTTTTTGATTCCGTTATAGTATGTGGCCAACCTTTTTGATTCCGTTATAGTATGTGGCCTACCTTTTTGATTCCGTTATAGTATGTGGCCTACCTCAGTAAGATATAAGTAGTAGGAAATTTATTGAAACTAATTATTTTTCACATATATTTAATTTCAAGAAATGCCATTCAGTCATAAGCTGTATATAGTAATTAAGAATAATTAAAAAATAATTTATCCATAATTTACATGAATCAGAGATCTATTTAATTCTAAAATTCTGAAATAGGGTTAGGGTTATTATTATAACCTTATAATATGCTTTTTATGGTACGCCATATACTGAGGGACATGATTTTGTAGGCCACATACTATAATGGTACCCAATTTTTATTTTTGGTGTAAACCTTGACTTTTTTTCTGTTTTTGCAGGTACATTCTAAACACAATGATTGAGATGCCCCATTCTCAGCAGGTAAACAGTCTCTGTTTTTGCCCTCCCAGGCCAACTACATCCAATAATGGAACATTGCAACAGGTTGTCACATCCAGCAATGATGGAAAGTTCAAACTATGGAGGCTCGTTGATGACACAAACATTCACAGTAAGTTACATACCTAGTCGACCCTGTTGGCAGGGCTTTTGGATAATGCTGACTGTATTCTCTGCTCCTCAAAAAAAAGGGGGGGGTCCTGGATATGACACCAAACTGCATCTGGTGGTGAAGCTCCAGTTCTGGGGAATGTGAAATTGCCATTACTCCCAGGTCCACTCTGACCAAGAGTGATTGTACCTATTACAATCCCATCTATGAGTTAAATATATCTTTGAAAATTATTAGAAATACTTGATACTATATAAAAGTAAAGTAAAGTCGTCGGGGCGGCCTAAAGTCGGTATCAGCCAGTCAGTGAGGGAGTCTATCCCCTTTTCAATAGTGCTAGACCAAGGAGATTGTTTTTTGGTATCTAAGGTGGAGCGCCACACCTACCATCAGCTCCTTACTTTACCGCACAGATCCCTGTGCTACTCATACGCTGAGTTGGCGAGGACCTGTATCGAACTAGGAACCTTGTGGCTTCTAGCCGAACGCTCTACCGACTGAGCTAACCCGGCCCCTTGATACTATATAACTAAATTGTATTAAGAATAGTTATTTGAAGCTTTTTTTTTATAATTGTTTACTAAGGATTATTATTAGCTACTTGAAACCATATAACTATATGCAAACAAATGATTATTATTATTTCTCAGAATTTTTGAGATGAGGCTTGATAATTAGTATTACTTGGATTATTTGGACTATTGTCCTCATCTTCAAATCTGTTATCTGTATATTTCTCTGAATTTTTGAGATGAGGCTTGATAATTAGTATTACTTTGATTATTTGGACTATTGTCCTCATCTTCATTGTTATCTGTACGACGTTTCAGCCGATGTGCCCTCCGGCCTTCTTCAGCTATTTCTTGTTGGACTTGGGAACTTTCCTGTTGTAATCAGGATTATTATTAGATAGAAATAATTACTTGCAAATTGTGTATAAAATTATTAGTATTGGAATATTTATTATAGCTGTATACAAATAAACACTGAAGAAACAATACGGTAATTTATGAGGAAGTGCGTCCCGGTCTCCTGCCTCAAAAATTGCTACCTAGTGACTATTAAAATAACTACCCATCTCAGTCTATTCAAAACTATCCATCTTCATATCTATCTATCTCAATTTGTTCATATTTATCTATATTACTTTAAATACTAAGATTTTTTTTTAATTCATGTTTGTTTAATGTCTTGTTTTTAATTTAAATAAACAAGAATTATGACAAAAAAAGAAGCGACCCCCCCCCCAAATACATTTACTTGTCGAAAATATCTATCTATCTCCATTTGTTTGTTTATCTATCTCAGTCTATTCCAAACTATATATCCATCTTCATATCTAAACAAGAATTACGACGTGCTGGGGTTGTTATTTTGATAGTCACCGGTAAGCAATTTTTGAGGTAGGAGACCGGGAAGCACTTCCTTATAAATAACCAACAATTACACAAAATGTTAATATAAATGTACAATGAATGCAATTCCCTAACCTTCTAGGCTTAAAAATTATTAGTATTGGAATATTTATTATGTTGCATACTGGCATCAAATTCTATACGTTATATAGCGGATTCATCAAACTCACACTGCTCTAAATCATGTATCTGCATACGTAGCGGGTATTGTCACTAACCCTAGATGATATATATAGTTGTCATTTAATGAAATCTACAACACATGGGTATAGTAGGAGTTTTGACTTTATTTCTCTCATCGGCTGTATGTGGTGGGCGGCGAGCGTTGACAATGACTACTACTGCTGCTGGGATGACTAGCGTTGGTGAGGTGGAGGGTGGCTGGTGGGTCCCACAGCCGTTGGCTGCAATGGACCATGAGTGTCCGTCGCTCACTTGTTCTCCGTCCGCTGTCTCCTGTCAGCTCGAACCCTCAGGCCTTTTATATTGATAAGATACTCCTACGCATCTTTATCTTTTGATCTGATAACGGACCTTTGTTATATATTTCTTTATCTTCTCCCTGCTTCTTTGACTGGAAAGCCTCGCTTCCGTTTTTTAACTTCTTTGTTCACTTTTACCAGGGAAAAAAAGTCCCTTGTCATTTTTTTCGTTTTCTCCCTGCCTCGATCCAACCGGAAGACCCTATTTCCGTTTTCACCTTCTTTTAAATATCTTCAATATACAACATTTATAGCTGTATTCAAATAAACACTGAAGAAACAATTACACAAAATGTTAATATAAATGTACAATGAATGCAATTCCCTAACCTTCTAGGCTTAAAATAATCCTAGACTGGTTGACATGCTGTTAGAATCACATCCAGGATTTTTCTTTTTAGATTCAAAGGAAATTATTGTTGCTTTTCATTTTAATTTTTAATTATTATTATTATTTATTTATTTTTTTTTTTTTTTTTTTTTTTTTTTTTTTTAAGGTAAAAGCACTGTATGGAATTGTGAATCTGAAGGTTTTTATCGTGACTTCATCCCCAATGCGACCTCATTTGCAGAAGATGGATCTCTTCTTGGTGTGACATTCAGCTATCTTATCACAATATGGGATCCAATGACCAATTCCTTGAAGAAGGTTTTTGAAAATCCTCTGGATCAATCTCCTTACAAGTAAGTTACTTTAATTGATTGCAGTTTTGGTTCCACTTTTATTAAAATTGAAATTTAATGAAGTCTTTGTGTACTTTGCTTAATGATCATATGAATTTCCAATCCTTCACCAGAACATGCAATGCCTGAAGATCTTGATCCAAGATTTCTTCAGCCTGTTGAGAGTTCTGGTTGCAAGTACAGACATGCCTCGCTTATATCTCATTTTTTTTCTTGGGTGAAAGCTCTCTTTAGAATGATCATATGAATTTCCAATCCTTCACCAGAACATGCAATGCCTGAAGATTTGATCCAAGATTTCTTCAGCCTGTTGAGAGTTCTGGTTGCAAGTACAGACATGCCTCGCTTATATCTCACTTTTTTCTTGGGTGAAAGCTCTCTTTAGAATGATCATATGAATTTCCAATCCTTCACCAGAACATGCAATGCCTGAAGATATTGATCCAAGATTTCTTCAGCCTGTTGAGAGTTCTGGTTGCAAGTACAGACATGCCTATCTTATATCTCACTTTTTTCTTGGGTGAAAGCTCTCATTAATATATCAACAGTGAAAATTTCATTAAATTCGGTTGATTCCCTGATTTTTGGTATCTTTTTTTTTCTTTCGGCGGGATGACATACGAGGGTGGAATTTAGGTCACTTAAGTTCGATATATCAATGAATAAAAGATATAATGCACCAGTTATTTTATTTGAAAACTTTTACATTTTTCAGGTTAGTCAACTTTGAACACGTATATTTGAGAATCTGTGTTACGCCTCAAAGATAGGTCGTTCAAAGTTAACTGACCTGAAAAAATGTAAAAGTTTTTCAATAAAATAACTGGTGCATTATAACTTTTATTCATTAATATATCAACACTGAAAATTTTATTAAATTCGGTTAATTCCCTGATTTTTTTTTTTTTTTTTTTTTTTTTTTTTTTCTTTCGGCGGGGTGACGTACTATGGTGGAATTAAGGTCCATTAAGTTCAATTTAACCCAAATTTATATAGCACTGTCTCTACAACTAAAAGGGATAATTAGATTCAATTATAAACAAACCCATGTTTTGGCTATCCAGGTGTTACCCAATCCATCTGGAAAAGGTTAAAAGAAATCCTACCTATGATATCAATTCAGTTGATTCCCTGATTTTTGGTATTTTTTTTCTTTTGGCGGAGTGACATACGATGATGGAATCTCGGTCCGTTGAGTTCAATTTGACCCTATAATTAACTAAAGGTATTCACTCAGTGTTTTATTGTATTTGTTTTTCCTTCCAGTTTCCTCAACTGTTATTTTTAATGTGGTGATTTGCATATGAATACAACAATAGTATTGTAAGGTTTAAAGTGATATATACTTGATGATATAAACTTCGACAAAAGTTGATAGACAAAACATTTAATATGGTACAGCACATGGATAAACAGGGTACATAATACATAGGTGTACATAAACATACATACAAAAGTAGAGATAAAGACACATTCATGAATGGTAAAAAGATAAACATAAAAGCACAGACATGAGACTAGGAATAGTCCATGCTGTGTGAATCACTTACAGTAATGTAAGGGGGGCCAAAACCCCAACAAGAGGGGGGTAGACCAGAGTCTAACCCATAGTGGTGCCTCGTGGGTCGAGCAACCGGAAAAGAGAAAGAGACGTTCAAACCAGCCGCTTAAATATAAACGGCCCCTAGCGGGAACCAGCGAACTAAACGGGCAGACAACTCCCCAGGCAAATACGAAACTAACGCCACAGTATTATTGTTAACTTAATACATGAATTAAAATTGAATTTCTTTGAATTCTTTCATCTTTTTCAGACATTTGTCATTCGGGAAGAAAAGTTGTGCTCATTTGCTTGTTTCAGCCTCTCAATCCACAATGACTGTCTGGAGTCTTCTCACCTGTACAGGTAAGTTAGCATCTCTAATTGAATTTTATGCCAATAAGCTTGTGATATCAAGCAATACAAATGAAACTTGTAATTTCTATGTGTGGATATTAGTAGTTTTTGATAATTTTGATATTTTAGGGTAGCATGGACAGGAAGTCAACAGCGCCGTGTAACTGACAATTCCTCACTTATGCAATTCTCAAATATATATTTGTGTGTGTGTGTATGTTATATATATATATATATATATATATATATGTATGATATATATATATATATATATATATAGGGTCATCCACAGACATGTGTTTCGACTTATCAAGTTTCTTCAGTGTGGCTAGACATTTTGTAAGCTACCTACAGCCGGAATTGAAATCCGATCGGTTGGGTGTCAGTCCGGCACCTTAACCATTAGGCTGTCTTCACTCACAGAATGGGAAGGGGATTTTAACTGTTTTAATACACACATTGCTTTGTGTGTAAAGGCCGTCACAGTGCTCCATTCTTTATATAGAAGAGCGTTGAGCGTTGAGTTGACGGCCGTCAGCGAGATCCCCCCCAGAGTGCTCAACCCTAGGGATGGGGAATATATATATATAATCGCAGTTACTGTTAAATCCACCTAGCAAATAAGTATACAATCTTATTTACTTCAGGATTTTTTTCACTAAAATCGATTAAAAAGTGCTCCATATAAAGAGCTAAATAGACTATTAAAATTGAATGGTTTCAAATACGGATTGTTAAAAATATACCAAATCAAGTTTCTTGCAATAGCGCGAATCTTGAGGGTCACACCATATATATATATATATATATATATATATATATTTTAAAAAATGGATACAGTAGAAACCTTCTCGAGTTTCTATTGTATCCATTTTTTTAATAAATTTGCTCTACTTCATATTGAGCACTTTGTATTTGTTATATCGCTGACTTAACCCCTGAATTTTCCAAATTTTCACCGGTAAGCCACCTTTTATCTTTATAAATATAATATATATATATATGTGGTGTGTCAAAAAAGTATTGAGATTTTCGGTACTTTTTAATGCACCTTGTATTCTGAAAAATTAACGTTCCATTCATTCTTCATTTCTATCTCGGTAAATACAGCTTTTAAGATCCGTACTTTTTGACACACCTTGTATTCTTGGGAAAGGTATAAATCCAGCTATTCTCCCTCCAGCTATAGGTAAATATTATGGCAGACTGGGCTCTTTAATAGTACAATAAGGTTTATAAATGCTTTTTTTCTTCTTTTCTTTTAGTTCTTTGGTCAGTCAACATCACAGTATCTTGTTTGGTTACGGAACCTTTAAGTGAAATCATGGCAGCCTTCACAGGAAAAAGTTGTGAGTAGTAGACTTTTTAAAATTACATTTATGTCTGTCATGAACCTTTAAGTGAAATCATGGCAGCCTTCACAGGAAAAAGTTGTGAGTAGTAGACTTTTTAAAATTACATTTATGTCTGTCATGAACCTTTAAGTGAAATCATGGCAGCCTTCACAGGAAAAAGTTGTGAGTAGTAGACTTTTTAAAATTACATTTATGTCTGTCATGAACCTTTAAGTGAAATCATGGCAGCCTTCACAGGAAAAAGTTGTGAGTAGTAGACTTTTTAAAATTACATTTATGTCTGTCATGAACCTTTAAGTGAAATCATGGCAGCCTTCACAGGAAAAAGTTGTGAGTAGTAGACTTTTTAAAAATTACATTTATGTCTGTCATGAACCTTTAAGTGAAATCATGGCAGCCTTCACAGGAAAAAGTTGTGAGTAGTAGACTTTTTAAAATTACATTTATGTCTGTCATGAACCTTTAAGTGAAATCATGGCAGCCTTCACAGGAAAAAGTTGTGAGTAGTAGACTTTTTAAAATTACATTTATGTCTGTCATGATTTATGTCTGTCATGAACTTTAAGTGAAATCATGGCAGCCTTCACAGGAAAAAGTTGTGAGTAGTAGACTTTTTAAAATTACATTTATGTCTGTCATGAAGTGAAATCATGGCAGCCTTCACAAAAAGTTGTGAGTAGTAGACTTTTTAAAATTACATTTATGTCTGTCATGAACCTTTAAGTGAAATCATGGCAGCCTTCACAGGAAAAAGTTGTGAGTAGTAGACTTTTTAAAATTACATTTATGTCTGTCATGAACCTTTAAGTGAAATCATGGCAGCCTTCACAGGAAAAAGTTGTGAGTAGTAGACTTTTTAAAATTACATTTATGTCTGTCACGATTTACCATATTTTGGGGCAAATTTTTTATCTGTATAATGGGATATTTCAAAATTAACTATTCACCTCAGAACTCATTCTGTTCAAATAAAGTCCTATTATAATTGTAATCTGAGTTCTGCTCAATTATAATGAACTAACCACCAGTTTCTGGACTTTGCTCATAGTGGTCAGAGAGCCACTTTGCTCATAGTAGTATGGGTAGTATGGAGTATTGGTATTACAATGTCGCGGGTAGTGTATGGAGTATTGGTATTACAATGTCGCGGGTAGTGTATGGAGTATTGGTATTACAATGTCGCGGGTAGTGTATGGAGTATTGGTATTAATGTCGCGGGTAGTGTATGGAGGTACAATGTCGCGGGTAGTGTATGGAGTATTGGTATTACAATGTCGCGGGTAGTGTATGGAGTATTGGTATTACAATGTCGCGGGTAGTGTGGAGTTTGGTATTACAATGTCGCGGGTAGTGTATGGAGTATTGGTATACAATGTCGCGGGTAGTGTATGGAGTATTGGTTGGTATTACAATGTCGCGGGTAGTGTATGGAGTATTGGTATTACAATGTCGCGGGTAGTGTATGGAGTATTGGTATTACAATGTCGCGGGTAGTGTATGGAGTATTGGTATTACAATGTCGCGGGTAGTGTATGGAGTATTGGTATTACAATGTCGCGGGTAGTGTATGGAGTATTGGTATTACAATGTCGCGGGTAGTGTATGGAGTATTGGTATTACAATGTCGCGGGTAGTGTATGGAGTATTGGTATTACAATGTCGCGGGTAGTGTGTATGGAGTAGTATTGGTATTACAATGTCGCGGGTAGTGTATGGAGTATTGGTATTACAATGTCGCGGTAGTGTATGGAGTATTGGTATTACAATGTCGCGGGTAGTGTATGGAGTAGTATTACAGTATAACTAAATTCCGGACTTCTGATTTTTTATGAAAATGTTTAAATGTTTGAGAGACTAGATGAAAGTGCATTTATTCGATATTCCTAAAATCTGATTTTTGTTAATTTCTACTTTCAGTATTTGTTTTCCGACCGGATGACACAAATCCAATCTATGAAAAAAGTTACATCTCGGAGAAATCCATTTCCTATGCAGCTTTTATTCCTCACCCTTCTTATAAGACGGACTTGTCCCCCCAATTGCAGTGGCAGGAAAAGTCCCAACTTTACTTTATGAATAAAAGCCAAGAACTTTTGACAATTGTGGAGAATCCAGATGAACATATCAGTTTAAAACGACCAAGTTCAGTAAGTTTAATTTTATCTTATTAATTTGTGAACGGCATAAAAGTATAAGATATTAATGTTCTTATAAGTTAGGAAGCGCATGGTGTAATGGTTAAAGTCATGGGAAATGGACTCGTTGCCCTAATTTCAGTTCCTGGACGTGGTAATTGCATTTCACTTAGCGCTAATACCCTTGGGAAAGGTATGAATCCTACTCTCCTTCCACCTATGGGTAAATAGCAGGGCAGACTGTGCTCTTTAACCTTGGTTAGGCAACCAGTCTAGGAGAAGGAAAACTCTGAATTCAAACCTGTTAAACTCCGCTTAAGAAATTGACCTTGTGTCGCATCCTGCTCGTGTGGAGGGGCTGGTAAATATATATAATAAGTTAGAAAAATTTTCGCTTGAATTTAATTAACAATCTGTGACGGAAAATGGTAAAGGAAAGGGAGCAAGATATTGTCTTGCCTGCCGGGATCGAACTCGCATCCTCCTGCATGCAAAAACAAATGCGATTTGGGCACTGGACGGACGCAAAGTTCGACTGATGTGCCCAGATGTTTGGGTAAATATGTCCATAAATGACAAGTGAGTCGAGCGCTGGGAGTCAGCAGAAGCAGTCGACGACGACGAAGCGCTTTGTGAACGACTCGGTAAAGAAATGGATTTTAGTCCAACAGAAACAAAACTAAATAGGAAATGCGATTTTGAACTGTTAAAGATTATTTTGACTATGATGACGGATTTTCCAGCTGCTAGACGAAGACGAAGAATGTGTTAACCAAAAGAAAGTCTGGCTTGTGAGAACTCGCTTGTTTTTGGTTGCCCCTCAGCAGGAACTTCTTGATTCGAATATCTATTTCCCCCCATATATTTTCCCCCTTCTATACAATCTGTAATTGATAAAACTTTCTATCTCATCTTTTTTCTTTTTCTTTCCAGTCTGTAATCCCTCAAAATCTTCCTGAGAACATCTTTAGCCTGGTTATGGGTAAACGGAGAAAGGTAGAAGAACCGGAACCCATGGACATATCCACACCTAATATGCCCAAATATTCCTCACCATTGTTGACAGAGGTAAGTACTTAGGATTGCCACACACACGTTATATATCCTCTTTCTCTCTCCATACACATACACTTTAACGAGAAAAAATATATATATAAATTTATATATATAAATATGGCGCTGCGAACAGGATTTGACCTAGCTGGATGGGAAAAGATGTTTATTGAAGTCAGTCGGTCTACTATTGGTTTGAACAACAGCAACTGGCCAAGCACAACTGCACCAGTGTCAAGACAACTGGTACTTATGGGAATTCAGAACAGTCCACTCATGTATTTGGGTGATTCCATTTCCTAAGTCCTGATTGGCTGCTTGGTTTGTATGATCCACTAAGGCTCCATAAATTCTGCCATTTTGCAGTGGTCTTTACAGCATACCAGAATCGTATTGGGTTACGACTGCTTGCTGTCTTGTCTTGCCAATTCGACGGTAATTGAACTTAAAAGGATTATTCTACAACATATTAATAAAACTAGCAAATATATGCACCCTCCAGGTGCAAGTATTTAAGTTTTAATATAATAAAATATCATGTTAAATTAGAAAGGCTAATGAAACTGAATAAGAATTCAGATAAAAATATTTGGAACAGAGGGGGTATAATCGGAAAATAGAACAACTTTGAAACTAACTCTTCCATCATTTTCCATTATTCCCGTCTTTCAGTGGTAAATTTTCCTAATTTAACTATTTAGTTAAAATAGGAAGTAAAGAATAATATTACAGTTATTTCTTCTTGATAATGGATTTCTTTTAAGATTTATTGAAGAGATTTTTGCTCATATTCAATAAGATAAAACCAAACAATTAGAAATCAATAATACTAAGCATATATTTATTAAAATCAAATATTTAAGATCAATATGCAAATTATCCTTCCGATTCACACTGTAAACCGCTATTTTGTTGTATATATAAATACAATTGCATGTTATTAATATGTAGATATTGTTAACAGTCTTAATGATTTAAAACAATTTTATTAATAATTGAGGTTTAAATAAAAAAATAAAATCATGGAGAATGTGGTGTAAATAATAAAGGGAATTGTGACTTGTATAGTAATATAGTTTCGGTTACATGCAGACAAACCCACAATCTCCATTATAATAAGATATATACATACTTACATATTGATAATATATATATATAAATGTGTATGGTTGGCACTATTACACTTGAAGAGGCAGTAGTGATTCACATACAGTATTAGGAGAGTGCTCAATATCTGTGATAGAGCATTAATAAATGAATAAATAAATATATATTTTAGTATATATTCATTTGCATGGGAACAAGTCTGCTACCATTGGTTTCATGCTATACAAGCTTAATTGTTTAAGCCGAGAAATTGTCAGGCAACCAAAAAATTTTGAAAATGATAAAAATATGGGTAATTTATGAGGAAGTGCGTCCCGTTCCCCTGCCTCCGAAATTGCTGCCTGGTGAATTTTAAAATAACAACCCCCAAGCTTCGGCGCCACATCGGTGTTACTTGAAAGAAAACAACCAACTTAGGGCATTAAATGTAGGGGGGGGGCTTCTCTTTTTGTCGTAATTCGTGCTTATTTATCGTAATTTGTCGTAATTCGTGTTTATTTATCGTAATTTGTGTTTATTTATCGTAATTTGTCGTAATCGTGTTTATTTATCATAATTTGTCGTAATTCGTGTTTATTTATCGTAATTTGTTGTAATTCGTGTTTATTTGTCATAATTCTTGTTTATTTATCGTAATAAAAGAAAATCTTAGTATTTAATAGATAGACAGATATGAAGATGAATAGTTTTGAATAGACTGAGATAGATAGATAAACAATAGGTAACACCTATTTTACCCTGTGAAATTTACCTCCCCCTATATTTAACACAATGAAACTTGCAGAAGCTTGGGGTCGTTATTTTAAAATTCACCGAGCAGCAATTTCGGAGGCAGGGAACCGGGACGCACTTCCTCATAAATTATCAAAATATGGTCAAATATGTGTGTTTGATTAACTGTATTCGCATGTCACTTGTTTGCGTGTAAGGTTGGATGTTACTTGTTCTGTTTGTACGTCAGCATATGCTGGCATGCACGCACACTTAAACGCATGTAAGATGCGCAACGTCATGATCACATCTAAACTAAGTCTATTTAAAAAAAGCTTTTCCTGTTTTTGTTTTTTTTTTTTAAATTTGATGTCTGTATAGGATTGAAATTGTTTTTAAAAAAATGTCCAATAGAAACAAGGGGAGGTTACTCTCATTTATGTAGCTAATGTTCAAATGTATAAATTCTGGTTTCAATCAACCTCGCTCATTGTCAACCAATTTTCAAATTCCTTTAAAAACTTGGAACAGAAAGAGAAACATTTGATCCAATGTAGAGTTAGAAATTTAAAATTTCTATAAATGCTGTGATACATAAATTAAAACATTACACATTGAAATGGATTAGATTTCAACTCTTCACCATTTCAGTCTTGACAATTTTTGGTAAAAAAGTAAATTACTATAACACCAATTTTTTTTTTTTTTTTTTTTTTACTCCTTCTTTGTCTTTCCAGATGATTAACACTCCAACTGCCGTCTGTGCCCCTGTGTCATCTTTTGCTCGTCAATATCTTCATAGTCTGTTGCATAAAAGAGACCAGTAAGTATTTCTTTCAGTTTTGGGGTTTCAATTCACTGAGGTTTCAATCTTTCTCTTAAAATCCTGTTAAGAATTTTCTAAGTCCAGAGCCTCATTCCTATAAGGATTTATAAAAAAAATGGCCTTTTCATTTAAAGTTACCTATTATTTCCCTTAAATCAAAGACTTCTAAATATGTTTAATATTACATTTAAACAAAGTCCAGAGCCTCATTCCTATAAGGATTTATCAAAAAATGGCTAAAAATGGCCTTTTCATTTAAAGTTACCTGTTATTTCCCTTAAATCAAAGACTTCTAAGTATGTTTAATATTACATTTATACAGGCTATCATTTGGGGTGCATTAGGAAAACAAATGTGATTTCCGGCCGGGTGGAATGAGGTGGTATAGGATGTTAAGAGTTAATAGAAGTTAATAAGTTAAACGCTTATGACCTCCTCCTCCTGGTGGCTGTTGCTTGTACTACAAATGAATGGATTTTTTTTTTTTTTTTTTTTTTTTCTGAAAAAAAAAGGGGGGAAAATCCTCTTGGATAAAAAGTTATAACTTTAGTTTCTGGTTAGAAAACTTTAAGCATAATGTCTACTTTATAAAAACAAAGAATTCAATTTAGCTGACTGATACAGTGTAAAGCATACTTTTGTCCGAGAAATCAATTTAGGTGCCAATATCATATATTGGTAATTCGCCCTCTGGTGCCAGGGGCAGATAATTTATCTATAATTTTTCCAATAATAGCTCTAGCTGTCTTTGAGTTTATATAATGAGAGAAACAGATGAAATAAAAAGATATTTAGTAAATTACAGTAAGATTATTTAACAATGTATTTACCCAACCCCTCCACCACGAATAGGATGTGACACAAGGTCATTTTTAAGCAGGGTAAAGCTGGTTTGAATTCAGTTTTTCCTTCTCCTGGTTATCTAAATAAGGTTAAAGACCAGTCTGCCCTATTATTTACCTATAACTGGAGGTAGAAGAAATTGTCATTCCTAAGGGCATTAGTGATTTCATTTCCAACAATTATAACCAGGGGCTCTTCACATGAATGCATCCTGACCTCCTTCCCTAAAAAATGCTAAGCAGTGCCAGCTCAAAAAATAACCCGTGCTTAAGGCGTTTTTTCCCCCCAATTTTTTCACTGCAGGTAAATGTAAATATTAAATATTTCTTTAGAAAATTTTTTTTTTTTTTAGCAGTTTGAAGGCATTTTTACCAACATTACTTTTTTTTGGTGGTTTGAAGGCTTTAAAAGTAACCCACCCCCCAGGTTTTTTATCTACAAGTAAATGTAAATATTCCCCCCACCCACACCCTTTAAAATATCTTCTTTTTTTCGGTATTTTCATTTTATTTTAATTCAAAACAACTGTCTCATATTTTTAAATAAATACGACCGAGTTCTGAAAATAAAAACATTATTAAACCAAACAATTGTTGCGTATTTTTAAAATAAATATGACTGAATTTTGAAAATTAAAAACCCTAACCCTAAACCTGCTAAAAAACATATTAAAAATAAAAATGCCTTCAAACAGCTAGGGACTTCAATCATAGCATGGGTTGTTTTTTTTTTCAGCAGGTACTGCCTAGCAGATTTTAGGGCAGGAGGCCAGGACACATTTATGCGAAGATCCCTGATAACCATTACACTTAGAGTGCCTCCAAATTTAATAATGTATGAGAGGTTTATGTAAAATTATCATCAAAGAAAATGGACAAGGATGTTTGTGTCACTTGACATTAATGTAAATTTCATTATTTTATTTATATTTACTGTTTAAAGGTTACAATATCTACTGATCGATTGATTTTTAACATAATGTCAATCTAGTGGTTAGGGAATTACATTCATTGTATGTTTATATTTACATTTTTTGTGTAAGAATTTTGGACCAAGTATCCAATAGGCACCCCAAATCATCAACTTAATGAAAGGTTAATATTTTAACTCATCACCAGTAACTTTGACTTTCAAATATTTGAAAATAAACTAACAGATGATTTTTTTTAACTTATATTGTATCTGACAAAAACAAATTTTACAAATTTTGTGATACTATTTCTGAACAGCATCCTTTTATTTAAATAAACATAAAAAATATTTTGCAAATAAAAACTATTTTTATTCAAATAAACATAATTACATTTCTCTTCTGATTAAGTAAAAACTATTTTAGTATAAAAACGTCTTTCGTCTTTTTTTAAATTTATCATAAGTGTTGAAAGATGTTTACAAACTTCTGATTAAAAAGTATTTATTTAAAAAAAAGATTTTTGCTATTGAATTTTAATTTGATTACGTGTACCAACCATTTATTTGAATTTTAATCACAAACTTTTAATTTAATTTTAATCACAAACTTTTAATCACAAAATTTTAATTTTTTAAATTTTTTCTTTTAAAATTTTCTTTTTTTTTTTTTTTTTTTTTTTATTTTCTTTTTTTTTTCTTTTTTAAATTTTTTTTTCTTTTTTTTAATATTTTAAATTTTTAATCAAACTTTTAATCACAATTTTAATCAAAAAGTATTTATTAAAAAAAAGAAGATTTTTGCTATTGAATTTTAATTTGATTACGTCTACCAACCATCTATTTATTTAATTTATCATAAGTTCAACATCTCCATAAACTTCTGATTAAAATCATTTCTTTACAAAAATTTGGAAGCGGAAGTTATCGGTGACGAGTTAAAATGTGAAACTTTCATTAAGTTGATGATTTGGGGTGCCTATTGGATACTTGGTCCAGAATTTTTTGTGCACAATTAATGGCTGACACTTCACTGTGTTTGTGACTTGTAGTGAAGTGTAGGCTGTTATAATGCAATATATTATTGATTCTAATATCAATTTGATTTTATTCCAGGTCTATTATGATATCCTAACATCCGAGCAGAGTTTAAGAATTGTCATCAAAGAATCTACAAGATTTCCTTACCTGTCAATTTTATTGGTCAGAGAAGACCAATTTGTCATCAGAAAGGATTTTTTTAGAATCAGGGACAATAACAGTGTATATAAAATAATTATTAATTTATGACTAGAATTTCTTTTATTTTAGTTTTAGTTGTTTTTCATCATGACTATTCAGACATCATTCTTTGAACATCAGAAGATAATCTGAACATTAACTACATAAATGAGAGTAACCTCCCCTTGCTTATTTCACTTTGAGGAAGCCATATATTTTGGTTGGCCATTTTTATTTCACCATAATCAATACAATGAAAATATGAATTTGTTCAAATCAATACAACTGCATGTTTTAACACGAAAATATCATAAAATGTGTTCTTAATAACAATTAAGTTCATTTCAAATAATGCACAAGCACAATTAAGAATACATTTTATGATATTTTTGTGTTAAATGCAGTTGTATTGATTCAAACAAATTCATATTTTCAGTGTAAATTTACGGTGAAATGAAAAAGGCCAACCAAAATATACGGCTTCCTCAAAATTTAACAAACAGGGGTGGGGGGGTACTCTCATTTATGTAACTAATGTTCAGATAACCACAAAGTCCTAATTTCTGCACTACTCTGTCCATCATTAACAACTTCAGTTCAACAAGAACTAATGCTTCAAGCTTCAAGATGACTTCAGTAGCTGATACTTATATACTTCTCTAGAAAAATAGAGGGGAAAAATAATAAATATTCGACTTGTTGACAATGTCGGCATCAAAAAATCTTTATCAACTGAAAAATCACACTCGCCTGCTGTCGTCACCCCACTTCTACTTCTACTAATTTCTCCTCAACATCTGGGTGTCTGCGCCCCACACACTAGATTCTTGAGCCAAACCCGACCGCCAGAATCCTCATAGCTATCATCCGGGCACTTACATCCGGAACTGTAGCTTCTCGACTTCGGTGACAATGTTTGCATTCTGAAGGAAGCGGGTTCGATTCTACAGTCAGACATGTCAGGCAAAGCCTAGCCCGCTTCCTTCGTGAATACGGCAGGTCTTGACGTTCGCCACTCAACTTGTGTTCTCTGTCACAACTTCCTCCTGTGAAGTTCAATTTTCTCTCTAATTGTGACATATTCGTGTCCTGATGACACAGACATATGCAATTATCTAAAGCATTGGTCTTTGAAAACTTGCAATGATTATGTACAAACTTCATGTGGTTAAATCGAACTTAACAGACCTAAATTCCACAATCGTATGTCACCCCGCCGAAAGAAAAAAAAAAAAAGACCAAAAAAATCAGGGAATTAACCAAATTTAATAAAATTTTCAGTGTTGATATATTGATGAATAAAAGATATAATGCACCAGTTATTTTATTCAAAAACTTTTACATTTTTTCAGCTCAGTTAACTTTGAACCACATGTCTTTGAGAATCTGTTTTACGCCTCAAAGATACGTGGTTCAAAGTTAACTGACCTAAAAAAATGTAAAGGTTTTTAAATAAAATAACTAGAGCATAATATCTTTTATTCATTGATATATCAAGACTGAAAATTTCATTAAATTTGGTTAATTCTCTGATTTTTGGTATTTTGTTTTTTCTTTCTTTCTAGAAAGGTTTCCTCCTCTCAATGAACATAATCCTGTTAAAAGTCATCAACCAGGGATGCACACAACTAATATTTATATATCTGAAGATTACAGTCAAGTCTGAAAACACCAGTTTCTGCTAGATCACTAAAGTTAAGCAGCGATGAGCCTGTTTAATATTTAATTGGGTGACCACTTAAGTAACAGTAGGTACTGTAAGCAACCTGATTCCTTTGTTTATCATAATGACTTTATTCAGCAATAAATGACCTGAAAAGGATTGATATGTCATAAAACATATCTGAAAGCTGTTCTTCTGTCTGCCTCCAGAGGATCCGGTATAATTACTGATATATTTGGCCCATAACTTAGCAACTAACAGGTACTGCCACTCTGAATCAAGTAACGGCAACAAAGAGGTGATTCCTCACACCCTAGAACAGGATCCTCACCAACAGATACATTTTAGAGTCATACATATGCTCCAAGCAAGACTCAAATTTGTATCCCTTTTATTTTGAGAAGCCTTTAGTTTAATTCTGATAGACACTGTTTACTGATGGTCTGAGTAAGTTATAATGGAAAGTAAATAAAATTAAGATGAAAGAAATATCAGTCAAAAATTAATACTGGCTGACAATACTTCAAATGAAAATTTAAAATAAAACAAAGAATATTACTACAGTGTATATAAGTTGTTTTTTTTTCTATTTTTCTAAAAATGGAAATACAAATTGAATAAACAGAAATTATTTCTTAATTGGCCTTTGTTTTTCTTTTATGATTTTTTACGGTAATCTGAACATTAGCTACATAAATGAGAGTAACCTCCCCTTGTTTATTTCACTTTCAGGAAGCCATATTTTTGGTCAGCCATTTTTATTTCACCGTAATCAATAATCCTGCATGTTTTAACACAAAAATATCATAAAATGTTTTCTTAATAAGAATTCATTTCAAATAATGCGCAAGCACAATTAAGAACACATGCAGTTTTATTGATTCGAACAAATTCGTATTTTCAGTGTAGATTTACAGTGAAATGAAAATGGCCGACCAAAACATATGGCTTCCTCAAAGTGAAATAAACATGGGGAGGTTACTTTCATTTATGTAGCTAATGTTCATATTATCTTTTTATTTTGTGAATACTTGAAAATTCTAACCAAACACTTTACCCGATTGGTCAGTACATCTGGCAAAACAATGGTTACATTGCCATTTCGTGCCAATAAAAACAGATTGAACGTCAATCCATTTGCTTTGAATTATAAGATAAGAGTGTTCTTATTGTTATAACAGAAATAGATATCTCTTGATTCACAAATTTTACTAACTCAATACATTCACTCACCAACAAAACAAATTAAAAACAAAAACAAAACACTTTGAAACAACCTAAGCTACTTTGAATTATAAGATAAGAGTGTTCTTATTAGTATTATCTGCGTTATTCGAGCTATAGTCCCCATCTTCATTGTTATTTGTACAATGTTTCGGCCGATATGCCCTCAGGCCTTCTTTAGGTATTTTTTGTCGGACTTGGAAACCTTCTTTTCAAACTCGGGAACTTTCTTGTCGTAATCGCGAGTTCGAAAAGAAGGTTCCCAAGTTCGACAAGAAATACCTGAAGAAGGCCGGAGGGCATATCGGCTGAAACGTTGTACAAATAACAATGAAGATGGGGACTATAGTTCGAATAACGCAGATAATACTAATCTTCAAGCCTCATCTCAAACATTCAGAGAAATAGTGTTCTTATTGTTATAACAAAGATAGATATCTCTTTTTTACTAACTCAATACATTCACTCACTAATAAAACAAATTAAAAACAAAACACTTTGAAACAACCTAAGCTACTGAGAAACGCAACATCAAATGGATGTTGACCCGACAATAGCTCTAAACAAAATTAACAAAACCAGTGTTCCATGCATAGGCTCCACACAGGCTTCCAGGTGAAAAACAAATTTTAGAAACAATTAAAAATATTACCTTTAACATTTTTCAACCAATCATAAATTTTCCCAAAAAAATCTTTCAAAGCATTTTTCAAGCTTACTTACTGGCAATTATAATAACAGCTGACTTAAAGTCGATAAGCCAGTTGACTGTCGGTGTCGCTCCTACCAGGCCAAGATCAAGGGACCGCCATACCTCCGACCTACACCATACCCCGCATCACACAGAACCAAGTCAGAACAGACTTTCAACCCCACATCCAAATCAGCCGATGAAAAAAAAGACTTTCAACCCCACACCTGCCCCCAATTCACCGAGTTAAGAAAGAATTATCATCTCAACAATTCCAGCTTTTGTGTATTTTTTAAATAAATGAAATTAATCCAATTTTTCTCGTCCGTTTTTCTTTTGCTACCATACGCTATCTTGTGATATTTCATTATGGTGTGTTAGAAGGTTCAAAGTAACCTTCCAGCATGGGTACATATGTGTATATAAATAAATTAATCTGACAAAGAAGTTATATATAATAACAAACATAGACTTTATTTTATGAGCATGTGGAGTAAAATACATACATGACAGGTATACACATACTCATGACAAGGTACAGTAAGATATAGAGAACAGATACATAAATATAGACACAGGATGTAGGACTAAGTCCTAAAGAAGTAATACAGAGTTACATGTAGAAATAAGTCACTTACTGATAGTTTGATGGGGGGAGCAAAGGTACCAAGCGCTTATCCCATTTGCAATGGTAGCCGGACCGAGAGAAAGAGAGAGATTTTCTCCCGGGTTGCTGTTTAAATACAGCCGCCACCTATTGGCGAAAACCTGCAACAAAGGAAGATAACCCTATTGGGGTTATCTAACCGGGGGCAAATAATTGCTACTGTATTATTCATAATTAGCGGGTTAGTGAATTGTAGCAGGTTGAAAACTTTTTAAAAAAATATAATTATTGAAAATCGTCCACCAGCTTCTCTTTCTCTTTCTCTTCTTCTTTCTCTTCTTCCTCTTCTTTCACCTCCTCTTTCGCTCTCTCGACACTCTGTTACTGAAGAACAAAAATGCAGTGCACCGTTCAGGCCAAAATGGGTCGCTTTTATAGCCAAATAAAAGTTGCAATGCACTATGGGTAGTCACCCATAATGCCTCGCAACCTCTATAAAAAGTCCACTCTGCCCCCTTCAACTTCTTGACACTTCTTACTCAGAGTGGGTACAATGGTGTACCACATTCCTTCTTCCCCCAACCACATTCCTTGCCAGGGACAGTTTCGCAGGCCAGGCATCTAGGACGCTTTGAGTTAGGTAAGTTCGACTCGTTACTATAATTATTTAGTAAACAAAACAAAGATATTGAGTGAAACGTACTCTTATCTGGATGGTGAATGTATTACATTATATATAATGTGGAGAAAGGTAGACAAACATGGGATGTTGTACTGAATGGATGTTTATTGTAGGTAGTGATATCAACGTTATAACGTTTCAGTCTATCAGACCTTCTTCAGGACATGAGCTGAGTTCTTGTATTGAAGAATGTTTTTCTCATACTGACGAGAGTTTGCAGTCGTGCTTGGGGAAGGGAAGCTGGTCAGCTGCTGATGGCAACTTTAAAGGGGGGTATTTGCCTGCTCATCCCACTTATGAGGGCTGGACACAAGGTCTCGTTTTTACGTGGGCACATAAAAATTGCAAGGATCTGGGGGGCATGGCCCCCTTGGATCGATGCTATTAATTGTACTCTACCGGTCCAGAGGCCGAAGCACACTGGACCCCCAGCCGAGGCCGGGTACAGAAGGTAAGGGTATTTGCCTGCTCATCCCACTTATGAGGGCTGGACACAAGGTCTCGTTTTTACGTGGGCAAAAAATTGCAAGGATCTGGGGGGATGGCCCCCTGGATCGATGCCATTAACTGTACTTCACCAGTCCAGAGGCCGAAGCACACTGGACCCCCAGCCGAGGCCGGGTATAGAAGGTAAGAAGTGTCAAAGCATAGAATCTGGAACAGATACTACACTTTGATCCTCCCTTCCAAGTAACACACACACTGATGGCAACTTTAAATGTTTAGTGTAGTAGTAGGATTTTTCTTATTTAATAGGTATGCGTGTTTATGAATTAAAGGATGTTATTGTTACTAGCAAATATATGCACCCTCCGGGTGCAAGTATTTAAGATTTAATGTAATAAAATGTTATATTAAATTAGAAAGGCTAATGAAACTAAATAATAATGCAGATAAAAAGATTTTAGACGTATAATCGAAAAATAGAACAACTGAAGCTTACTCTTTCATCTCGTCTTTCATTGCTAAATTTTCCTAATTTAACTATTCAGTTAAAATAGGAAGTAAAGAATAAAATTACAATTATGCCTTCTTGTCAATGAATTTCTTTTAAGATGTATCCACAAGACTTTTGCTCATATTCATTAAGTTAAAACCAAATAATTAGAAATCAATAATACTAAACACATATTTATTAATATCAAATTTTTAATATCAATATGCAAATTAGCCTTCCCGTTCACACTGTAAACCGCTATTTTATTGTATATATAAATACAATTGCATGTTATTCGTATGTAGATATGACCAACAGTAATAATAATACAAAACAATTTTATTGATAATTGGGGTTTAGATAAAAATAAAATCACGGTGAATGTGACGTAAATAACTAAGGAAATTGTGACTTGAGTAGTAATATAGTTTCGGTTACAGACAGAAAAACACTCAATCTCCATTATAATAAGATATAAAGGTTACAAAATTGTCATTTAAAAAGATGAATTTAAATTTTTTTAAATAATTTATCATTTAAAACTTTTATTAAAACTATCATTTTAAAGGTGAATGTGACATAAATAACTAAGGAAATTGTGACTTGAGTAGTAATATAGTTTCGGTTACAGACAGAAAAACACTCAATCTCCATTATAATAAGATATAAAGGTTACAAAATTGTCATTTAAAAAGATGAATTTAAATTTTTTTAAATAATTTATCATTTAAAACTTTTATTAAAACTATCATTTTTAAAGTTGAATGTGACATAAATAACTAAGGAATTTGTGACTTGAGTAGTAATATAGTTTCGGTTACAGACAGAAAAACACTCAATCTCCATTATAATAAGATATAAAGGTTACAAAATTGTCATTTAAAAAGATGAATTTAAATTTTTTTAAATAATTTATCATTTAAAACTTTTATTAAAACTATCATTTTTAAAGGTGAATGTGACATAAATAACTAAGGAAATTGTGACTTGAGTAGTAATATAGTTTCGGTTACAGACAGAAAAACACTCAATCTCCATTATAATAAGATATAAAGGTTACAAAATTGTCATTTAAAAAGATGAATTTAAATTTTTTTAAATAATTTATCATTTAAAACTTTTATTAAAATTGTCATTCATTCGTTGACAATGACATCTACAAGGTGATTGTATAGTAACTCTTTTAAAAATCTTATTTCTGAATCCTTATTAAAATTGTCATTCATTCGTTGACAATGACATCTACAAGGTGATTGTATAGTAACTCTTTTAAAATCTTATTCTGAATCCTTATTAAAACTGTCATTCATTCGTTGACAATGACATCTACAGGTGATATAGTAACTCTTTAAAATCTTATTTCTGAATCCTTATTAAAATTGTCATTCATTCGTTGACAATGACATCTACAAGGTGATTGTATAGTAACTCTTTTAAAAATCTTATTTCTGAATCCTTATTAAAATTGTCATTCATTCGTTGACAATGACATCTACAAGGTGATTGTATAGTAACTCTTTTAAAAAATTTCTGAATCCTTATTAAAATTGTCATTCATTCGTTGACAATGACATCTACAAGGTGATTGTATAGTAACTCATTAAAAATCTTATTTCTGAATCCTTATTAAAATTGTCATTCATTCGTTGACAATGACATCTACAAGGTGATTGTATAGTAACTCTTTAAAATCTTATTTCTGAATCCTTATTAAAATTGTCATTCATTCGTTGACAATGACATCTACAAGGTGATTGTATAGTAACTCACTTAAAAATCTTATTTCTGAATCCTTATTAAAATTGTCATTCATTCGTTGACAATGACATCTACAAGGTGATTGTATAGTAACTCTTTTAAAAATCTTATTTCTGAATCCTTATTAAAATTGTCATTCATTCGTTGACAATGACATCTACAAGGTGATTGTATAGTAACTCACTTAAAAATCTTATTTCTGAATCCTTATTAAAATTGTCATTCATTCGTTGACAATGACATCTACAAGGTGATTGTATAGTAACTCTTTTAAAAATCTTATTTCTGAATCCTTATTAAAATTGTCATTCATTCGTTGACAATGACATCTACAAGGTGATTGTATAGTAACTCACTTAAAAATCTTATTTCTGAATCCTTATTAAAATTGTCATTCATTCGTTGACAATGACATCTACAAGGTGATTGTATAGTAACTCTTTTAAAAATCTTATTTCTGAATCCTTATTAAAATTGTCATTCATTCGTTGACAATGACATCTACAAGGTGATTGTATAGTAACTCTTAAAAATTTATTTCTGAATCTTATTAAAATTGTCATTCATTCGTTGACAATGACATCTACAAGGTGATTGTATAGTAACTCTTTTAAAAATCTTATTCTGAATCCTTATTAAATTGTCATTCATTCGTTGACAATGACATCTACAAGGTGATTGTATAGTAACTCACTTAAAATCTTATTTCTGAATCCTTATTAAAATTGTCATTCATTCGTTGACAATGACATCTACAGGTGATTGTATAGTAACTCTTTTAAAAATCTTATTTCTGAATCCTTATTAAAATTGTCATTCATTCGTTGACAATGACATCTACAAGGTGATTGTATAGTAACTCCTTAAAAATCTTATTTCTGAATCCTTATTAAAATTGTCATTCATTCGTTGACAATGACATCTACAAGGTGATTGTATAGTAACTCACTTAAAAATCTTATTTCTGAATCCTTATTAAAATTGTCATTCATTCGTTGACAATGACATCTACAAGGTGATTGTATAGTAACTCTTTTAAAAATCTTATTTCTGAATCCTTATTAAAATTGTCATTCATTCGTTGACAATGACATCTACAAGGTGATTGTATAGTAACTCTTTTAAAAATCTTATTTCTGAATCCTTATTAAAATTGTCATCATTCGTTGACAATGACATCTACAAGGTGATTGTATAGTAACTCTTTTAAAAATCTTATTTCTGAATCCTTATTAAAATTGTCATTCATTGACAATGACATCTACAAGGTGATTGTATAGTAACTCACTTAAAAATCTTATTTCTGAATCCTTATTAAAATTGTCATTCATTCGTTGACAATGACATCTACAAGGTGATTGTATAGTAACTCTTTTAAAAATCTTATTTCTGAATCCTTATTTTTTTACAATTAACAATAAACAAAATAAAAAAAAATAAACAAAAGCTGGAATTGTTGAGATAATTCTTTCTTCACTTGGTGAATTGAGGGCAGGTGTGGGGTTGAAAGTCTTTTTCTTCGTCAGCTGATTTGGATGTGGCGTTGAAAGTCTGTTCTGGCTGACGACTTGGTTCTGTGTGATGCGAGGTATGGCGGTCCCTTGATCTTCTCCTAGTAGGAGCGACACTGTGTGCCAACACCGACAGTCAACTGGCTTATCGACTTTAAGTCAGCTGTTTTTATAATTACCAGTAGGCTTGAAAAACACTTTGAAAGATTTTTTGGGGGAAAATTTATGATTGGTTGAAAAATTGTTAAAGGTGATAATTTTAATTGTTTATAAAATTTGTTTTTCACCTGGAAGCCTGTGTGGAGCCTATGCATGGAACACTTGTTTTGTTCATTTTGTTTAGAGCTACTGTCGGGTCAACATCCATTTGATGTTACATTTCTTCAGTAGCTTAGGTTGTTTCAAAGTGTTTTGTTTTTGTTTTTAATTTGTTTTGTTGGTGAGTGAATGTATTGAGTTAGATATCTCTTGATTCACAAATTTTACTATCTTTGTTATAACAATAAGAACACTATTTCTCTGAATGTTTGAGATGAGGTTTGAAGATTAGTATTATCTGCGTTATTCGAACTATTGTCCCCATCTTCATTGTTATTTGTACAACGTTTTGGCTGATATGCCCTCCGGCCTTCTTCAGGTATTTCTTGTCAGACTCGGGAACCTTCTTTTCGAACTTGGGAACGGCTCCCGATTACGACAAGAAAGTTCCAGAGTCTGACAAGAAATACCTGAAGAAGGCCGGAGGGCATATCGGCCGAAACGTTGTACAAATAACAATGAAGATGGGGACAATAGTTCGAATAACGCAGATAATACTAATAAGAACACTCTTATCTTATAATTCAAAGTAGCTTAGGTTGTTTTTAATTTGTTTTGTTGGTGAGTGAATGTATTGAGTTAGTAAAATTTGTTAAAATTCTATATGGGCACCAACATTCGCCTCCAGCCTCTCAAGGACACACAC
Source organism: Doryteuthis pealeii (assembly GCA_023376005.1). Taxonomy (NCBI): domain Eukaryota; kingdom Metazoa; phylum Mollusca; class Cephalopoda; order Myopsida; family Loliginidae; genus Doryteuthis; species Doryteuthis pealeii. The sequence continues at coordinate 17,030,106 of CM042170.1, read as the reverse complement.
TTTTAGAGTTAAACATACAGACATCTTTATAGGGCTTCAACATGCAGACATCGTTATAGGGCTTCAAATTTCGAATAAATCTGAAAAGAAAAACACAGATTTAATTGCCATACATTAAAGAATTGAAAAAAAAGTATATATATTACAATTTATGAAATGTCATAAATTATGAAGCATACGTGTAAGCTAGGAATTAAATTCGGGTCTCTCAGATTTAGACTCAAGGGGTTCATGGAAGAATACAAACCCCTTGACCCCTAGAGGCACGATTCTCACGCACTATGAGAGACACGTGATATTGTTTTAGTTTATAATTTAGATTCAACCTGATTTGGAAACAGAGCAGACATGTTTGTCTCTCTCTCTCATGGGGGTTGATTTCATCCGCGTCGAAAAATGTAATCATGGGCTGATAAAATGATAAACTTGATCAAGAAAAAATAAAGTCTTGTTTTTATTACAATGACCAAAATCAGCCCAGAAGAAAAATAGCCCTTAGTAGAAGAATTAAGAAGAAGATAGAAAAAGATGCAGGAACCAGCAACAGATATCCGGAGCTAAAGAGTAATTAAATTAGCAAGAATCAAGCAAGATCATCCCCCCCCTCTCTCTCTCTCTCTCTCTCTCTCTCTGAACTCTCTCTCTCTCTCTGAACTCTCTCTATTATTCGAGAACTTTCACTCTCATTTATATACCCAATGTTGGTATACAATACATATTAAAAAAATTATTAGTTTAAAATTGGGATTTACTTTTAAATCACCCTTCAGATACGTGCAAAAGATCTGAGGGAGATAGCTCATTTTTTTTGTTTTTTGTTTTTAAAAAAAGCAATAAAAAAAAGCTAAGCAAATCTACGAACGACTATATATGCAAAATTTTAATCTATAAAAGTTACACTGCGTTCCAAAAAACATAAGAAAAAATAAATGGTTTTTGCTGTCCCTACGTTGAAAATCCGTTTTTTTTTTCTTTAAGTAAAAAGGGGAATAACTATAACACTCTAAATCTTCCATAAACAAAAGAAACAATAATTAGTAATAATTTTTTAATATATGAAAATCTTGGAAAATATGTTTCACAAAATTATCATTTTTAAATAGATAAAATAAATCTTGATTTAAGGTGAAAATATTGAGAACAACTTGCCACCTTCCAAATTCTATTTTTTAAGTGAAAAAAAAATAGGCCAATTGAATCAGAGGAAGTCATTTTTTTTTTTTTCTTTTTTGCATAAATTCAAAGAAAAATATTGTTTTTAAAAGTACGTAAAAAAATTAAAAAAACATGCTACAAAAATTTTTTTTTTGAGTTTTAAGAAAATAGCTTTTAAATTTTCAAATGACTTCTTTAGAGTGTTGACATTTTTTTTTCTTTTCATGTGTAGTTTTCAGGATTTGATCTTTTTAAAAAATATGTAAAAATTAGGGACTTTTTTTTAAAATTTCAAATTTAATTTTTTTTTATTCAAATGACTAAAGATTGAACCTCCCACCCCCTTCAATCTGAACTGATAAAAAAAAAAATTATTGCATGTTTTTGTTTTTTGTTTGTTTGTTTTTTTTATTGTTTTTTGTTGTTGTTTTTTTTCAATATATATATATATATATATATATATATGAGTAAGAAAAGGTGGAATGAAAACATCACACAATGCTAACAGCATTGTGTGATGTTTTCATTCCACCTTTTCATACTCATACTGTCGGATTCATTTCCTTTCTTTTAACTTATATATATATATATATATATATATATATATGAGATTAAGTAAACAAACAAATGTGTTTATTTTTATATGGCTTTAAGCCGACAATTTTTGGAGGATATGTGCTTAATTGAAGTCATACCTAATTTTGAAAATTAATTAGTTAATAATTAATGAATTTAGGTGGGCTATATGCCCGCCTAAATTCATTAATTATTAACTAATTAATTAATGTTCAAATGTAAGGCTAAACAAATTGAGAAAATTTGTTTAGCCTTACATTTGAACATATATGCTCGCCTAAATTCATTAATTATTAACTAATTAATTTTCAAAATTAGGTATGACTTCAATTAAGCACATATCCTCAAAAAAAAAAAAAAAAAATATATATATATATATATATATATATATATATATATGAGAATATGTGCTTAATTGAAGTTGTACCTAATTTTGAAAATTAATTATTAATAATTAATGAATTAGGCGGGCATACCTATTCAAATGTAAGGCTAAACAATTTTTCTATATTTGTTTAGCCTTACATTTGAATAGGTATGCCCGCCTAATTCATTAATTATTAACTAATTAATTTTCAAAATTAGGTACGACTTCAATTAAGCACATATTCTCCCCCCCCCCCCCCCAAAAAAAATTATATATATATAATAAGTTATTCATAATAAAATTAAGTCCTTAATAAATAAAGTAATTTCATTAAAATCAGACAATTCTCTGATTTTTGGTAATTATTTTATAACTATTTTTTAAAAAAATTTTATTACCTGCTTTAATATTTCTGCACATACCTCATTATATATTTTCTCCATTTTTAAATAATAAAAAGAGAGAAAAACTGTGTTGATAATTAGGTAAACAACTGAAATTAAGGAAAAATTACCAATTAATTAGGCGTTTTTTTAATTAAAATTAAATTAGTATTTATTTCTAAATTTAAATATTTATCTATCATTAAAGTTAAATATTTATCTATAATTTATTTATTATCAAAATTAAATATCTATTTTATTTTAAGAATGAAAATTGTAGAAAAAAGACAGTTGCTAGAAATAAATATTTACTATCTAGTTAAATTCTAAACTTGAATTTATATTCAAAGTTTGATTTAAAAAAAAAAACATCGTCATCTTAATTAATATAATCTTTAATAAAGATTCTTTAAACTAAAACTTGAATTTAATTTTAATTTCTCTCTCTCTCTCTTTAAAATAAATACATCGTTAGCTACTAGTAAGTACTACTACAACTTTGATTATCGACAAGAAGTAACAGAGTAAAATATTTATTTAAAAAAATATATATCAGAAGAAAAAAGTAATAATGAAAAGTATCTATTTTTATTCTATTAATAATGTAATAAAATAAGAAAAAAATGCGGCCGTATAACGCAAGTTGAACACCGCCTGCCCCCAGTGAGATTCGAACTCACGACCCCTGGTTTACGAGACCAGTGCTCTAAACCACTGAGCTATAGGGGCTCCCGGTTCTTTGATGAGAAATTATAGGGAATAATCCGTACGCACTAACTTAGCGCTCAATTGAATCAATTGTTTAGTGTGAGAGTGTTATTTTCTGATTCTAGAAATAAAGGTTGCCTTTAATTTCGTACAAATAAATGTCAAAAATCAGTAAATAGTTCCTGAAAATGGAAGAAAAGGACGAAAACAAAAAGCGTTTCTTTTCTTTCTGTTTAATGTTCATGGTTGTCGTTACTGTTTTTTGTTACGAAACAAATCATTCCGCCTTCGATCTACTTTTTTTTTTTCACCACACCGATGACTAAAAAGCATTTTGGGGACAAATTAAGATTGAGAAGTAAATCTTTAAAAATTGCTTTGAATAAATATATAGGTATCATTTGTAGAAAAAATCGCAATGTAAAAGCCGAAAAATGGACTGACCTAAATAAATAAGTAGAGGTTGTTTTTAACGTAGTAGTATCAATCCGAGAAATGAAAACAATACTTTCTTATTGACTATGGATGTCAGTTAATGCAATAAATGCATTGATTTTTTGTTTTTTAAAAAACGTATTTTTTTTCTCTTCCTACTCCAAAGTTCTTTTTTGTTATTTGTTTTATGAGTTTTATGTGTTTTATTTATTTATTCATCTGTCTATCTTTTATTGATCAGTCTCAATCACTTTTTATTTTTAAGTTAATTGAGGCAGTTTGTTTTTTAACCAATTTCTTTCGAAAGTAAATAAATAAATAGAAAAATAAAGAACTGAAAATAGATGTGGTGAATCTAATGTCAGAAGATTTTTTAGGGATTATTCATTTAACCTTCTATTTTCATATCATCTTTTTTTCAACTGTGAATTATCTTTATTAATTAATATAACTTTAATTGTTTAATTTTACCAACCAAAAGGATCGATTTATTTATTTTTTTTTTTTTTAATTATTTTTATCTATTTATTTTTATTTATTTTTTTTTTTTGAAGCTTCAGTTTTTTAGCGTTTTAAATACGTAATGCAATCTGAAGCCGTGGAAAGTTCAATTATACAATATGCGTGTGTGTGTGTGTGTGTGTGTTGAGGGCCCGGTTTACCTGAGTCGGTAGAGCTCTAGGAATAGCAACGGTCCCCGCCAACTCAGCGCATGAGTAGCACAAATTGGGTAATCTGATCTGTACGGTAAAGTGGGGAGCTGACGGGAGCTGTGGTGCCGCCGCCCCCCATGCAAAAACAATCTCCCTGGTCTAGCACTAGCTGCCCGGCTGATACCGACAATAGGCCAATCTGCCAATGTGTGTGTGTGTTTATACATATATGTGTATGTATGTGTATACATATACATATGTGTGTGTGTGTGTGTGTGGAGGGTTAGACATATGTGTGTGAGAGTTTATACAATATACATCTATATACATGTCTGTATCTACATGTGTGCATATGTGTATGTTAGTATATATGTATATATATACATTGTGGAGAAGTGCAGTTCCTAGCTGAGTGCCAGGTGTCCCTCCCAAAACTTCCTGAGTCCCATAACTACGACCGGGGCTCGCAGCCGATCCAACCGCAAACCGAAACCGTTACTGACCGACCACAACGTCAACCGAAACTATTACCGACTGACCACAACATCAACCGAGACCATTACCGACTGACTACGACGTCAAGTGAGACCGTTACCTACCGACCACAACATCAACCGAAACCGTTACCGACCGACCACGGCGTCAACCGAAACTGTTACCGACTGACCACAACGTCAACCGAAACCGTTACCAACCGACCACGACGTCAACCGAGACCGTTACCGACCGACCACGACGTCAACCGAAACTGTTACCGACCAACCACGACGTCAACTGAGACCGTTACCGACCAACGAAGACATCAACCGAAACCGTTACCGACCGACCATGACGTCAACCGAAACCGTTACCGACCGACCACAACATCAAACTTGTCCATAGACGCACTGCTATCCAGATTCCGGATTCCAGCTGCCGATCCGACAACCAATGACCTATCCACCCAGATCAACGGAAGACTGACCGAACGTTGAGCGACCAACCTCGAACATTGAATCCTCAACTAGCCGATTTACCTCTGTCAATTCTCGGTAATAAATTGACCACCGAGTTACTTTTGCCATCCAATTCCTCTGCCTTTGTTTCTTTCATTGTCTCCAGTCGTTTCACTTATCTAAACGTCTGTGGGGTCAACATCTTCATCAGCCCCGCAATAAATTGATATTTTTTTAGTTGTATAAATTTTTATATTTATTTCACTGAAACGGTTTAAAACTGGATCATCTGGCCTTTCTTTCTCTTATCACCACCCAACTCAAAGTGTTTACAACGCTTAATGGGTAACTGTAATTGTAACTGTGATAGTGGTATAGAGGAAACGGACGAGCACACCTTTTTCTTCAGTAGCAAGGTTTGTCCACTTTGAGATTATGTTGGTGAGGTTATAGATTGCATCACACCAGATCAGTTAGTGCCTCTTGACGTGGGGTACATCATTGATAATGTCAGAAATTCCATGTGAATTGTCTTCCCCTGCCACTAGGGGGACGAATCGCCAATGGGATATTGGCGCAAGAATCAAAACCCTACGTCACTTATCACAGACCACGCACTAAGGGGAGTTGGGGTATCACCGTTCCCTAAGCCTTCAACAAACTTTCTAAGGCATTACTTCAGCATACTGTAGCTGGCTGTTTTAATAGCAAACTGAGAACTGAAACTTCAACAAACTTTCTAAGGCATTACTTCAGCATACTGTAACTGGCTGTTTTAATAGCAAACTGACCGAGAACGAGAAACGACCCGAGAAGCTTCTTAGAGCCATTTTCCTAGCAACGAAAGAACACCTATCACCACGACACCAAGAACTCTTAGAACAGATAAGTCTGGTCGCGAATTCCAACTAATTTGCAAACCCTTTTTGTTGTTAAACCCTTTTGTAAATCCTTATACCCTTTTTGTTGTTAAACCCTTTTGTAAATCCTTGTACTTTTGTAAACCTTGTAAATTTTGTAATACAAGTGTCTGCATTCTACTTTTGTGTTTGTTCTTCTTTGTCCGACAATTTGCCAATGACTACGGGGAAATAAAAGCCCCTTCGAATCCGTAAATACTTTTAATAATGTTACTCCTTTATCTTCAGGTGAAAAACGAAAGGTGTTTTTCACAGAGCTAGCCATGGCTCCATTGGTAATTTGGATGATGTGCTCAGGGGAATTGTATGAGAACATTCCTTTTTGTTGGGATTTAATCTGTTACTTTAAGCACCAACTTAGGGTAAAGATTAGATGCAACAAAAAGGGGCTTGATCATATAATATTCTGCAAAAACTGGGTGTATGCTGCAAGTCTGTGTGTAAGAAAAGGGGTGGGTTATGAGTCTTTTCCCGCCACTGCGCAAGGCCACTACAATATGGCCTCTGGGCCAGAAACCCATCCCTAGATAGAAAAAAAAGTCCATAAGAACACAAGAAAAGTCTGAAAACATTGCACACACAATAGGTTCTCTTAGCTAAGTGAATGCACATTGTTCCAAAGTTGTTTTTTTAACTTAGAACATATCCAGGACTCCCGAGCCTGTTTATTTTTGCCATGTACTCACACCTTAGGATTATACTCCTGGAGTGTTGATAGAATTTTTTGGCTCTTGTCTATTCCTTTTTCTGCTTTTTTTCTTATTTTTTTTTTTTTATTGTTAGCTTGCAGCAGATTTTGAAAACAATCTCAAAATTTCTCATATCCTGTGACAGAAAATTCTGTAATAAGAAAGGAATAGGACACAAGACACGGTTTATATTTTAAAAGGGGTTTAATGTGGTGTGAAAGGGTTGCTAAAACTTAATGCTTCAGCGGTCTCAAGTCACACACACACACACACATATATATATATATATCCTATTATAATGGACATTGTGTGTTTTTCTGTCTGTAACCGAAACTAAATCACTACTCAAGTCACAATTCCCTTAGTTATTGACGTCACATTCACCATGAATTTATTTTAATTTTAACCTCAATTATTAATAAAATTATTTAACATTATTAATACTGTTAACCATATCTACATGATATTTTCCACGTACCCCACTTGTACGGGTTAGGCACAAGGCCCTATTAACGTGGGACCACCCACAAACCGAAGCTCATGGGGTGGCGGGTGAAAAAATTGCGTTGATCCCGTCGGCATTCCCCCTCAAGGAGGGCGCCTCAGGGACTGGGCAATAAACCCAGCCCTGCCCCTTTAAATCAAGGGGGCAGGTGTTGCCTGGGGGGATGGCCCCCTGGGATCGACACCATTAATTATATCAATGGTCCAGAGGCCGAAGCCACTGTTGACCATATCTACATATTAATAACATGCTATTATATTTATATATACAACAAAATAGCGGTTTACAGTGTGAACGGGAAGGCTAATTTGCATATTGATATTTAAAATGTGATTTTAATAAATATGTGCTTAGTATTATTGATTTCTAACTGTTTGGTTTTATTTAATGAATATAAGCAAAAATCTCTCCAATGAATCTTAAAGGAAATCCATTAACAAGAAAAAATAAGTGTAATTTTATTCTTTATTTCCTAATTTAACTAAATAGTTAAATAAATAAAATTCAGCAATGAAAGACGGGAGAGATGGAAGAGGAAGTTTCATTTCTATTTTTCTATTATACCCCCACTCTGTTTCAAATCTTTTTATCTGCCTTCTTATTAGACTTTCTAATTTAATACGATATTTTATAACATTAAAACTTAAATACTTGCACCTGGGGGGTGCATATATTTGCTAGTATATATAAGGGTATTTGCCTGCTCATCCCACTTATGAGGGCTGGACACAAGGTCTCGTTTTTACGTGGGCGCATAAAAATTGCGTCTATCCAGGGGGATGGTCCCCTTGGATCAATGCTATTAATTGTACTTTACCGGTCCAGAGGCCGAAGCACACTGGACCCCCAGCCGAGGCCGGGTATAGAAGGTAAGGGTATTTGCCTGCTCATCCCACTTATGAGGGCTGGACACAAGGTCTCGTTTTTACGTGGGCACATAAAATTGCAAGGATCTGGGGGGCATGGCCCCTTGGATCGATGCTATTAATTGTACTTTACCGGTCCAGAGGCCGAAGCACACTGGATCCCCAGCCGAGGCCGGGTATAGAAGGCAAGTTCAAAGCATAGAATCTGGAACAGATACTACACTTTGATCCTCCCTACTGTATAAGTAATGTTAATATATTGCTAGTATATATAAGTAACAAGTCATGAACACTTATCTTTTTGTAGAGTTCTTATGGGGGTTAAGAATTCTGGTTGTAGGCTTTTTCGTTGTTGGTTTCTGTTGCTTTGTTCATTCAATTAGGCGGGGGGGGGGTCTGTGTTGGTCAGTAATTGTCGGCTATTTCTACTGCTGTCTGGTTCTGTTCTCCCAATTTTATCTCCCCCCCAAGTACCTTAACTGTTCTGATTATTTCTAGGGCCGTCGCCCCCACCCTGCTAGTCCCTTGCTTCTGGTCCCGTGTTAGGGGAGGGAAACCCATATTTTTTCATACCTGTGAGATGTCATGAATTGAATGGGTAACCTGTAGTTGTTGTCAGAAACCATAAAACCCACAGAAGCCAGCCAAGCTGGAAAGAAAGAACAGTTCAGTGTTTGTTATAAAAACTAGCAAATATATGCACCCTTCGGGTGCAAGTATTTAGGTTTTGATGTTATATAAAATATTGTATCAAATCAGAAACTATTTAGAAAATGATAAACTGAGGGGTTATAATCGAAAAATAGAACAGTTTTAAATCTAACTCTTCCATCATTTTTCATCACTCCCATCTTTCATTTTCATTTTTCCTAATTTATCTATTTATTATGAAGTATTTAATAAAATTACTGTTCTTTCGTCTTGTTTATGGATTTCTTTTAAGATTTATCTTAAGGTTTGAATTCAGAGTTTTCCTTCTCCTAGACTGGTTACCTAACCAAGGGTAAAGAGCCCAGTGAAATAGATCACTAAGTAGTACTGAACCTATTCTAGTAGTGACCACCCCAAGTGGAGATTTAAAAGGTTTGAATTCAGAGTTTTCCTTCTCCTAGACTGGTTACCTAACCAAGGGTAAAGAGCCCAGTGAAATAGATCACTAAGTAGGATTGAGCCTATTCTAGTAGTGACCACCCCAAGCGGAGATTTGAGAGGTTTGAATTCAGAGTTTTCATTCTCCTAGACTGGTTGCCTAACCAAGGTTAAAGAGCCCAGTGAAATAGATCACTAAGTAGGACTGAGCCTATTCTAGTAGTGACCACCCCAAGCGGAGATTTAAAAGGTTTGAATTCAGAGTTTTCCTTCTCCTAGACTGGTTGCCTAACCAAGGTTAAAGAGCCCAGTCTGCCCTACTATTTACCCATAGCTGGAGGGGGAATAGTTGGATTCATACCTTTCCCAAGAGTATTAGCACAAGGTGAACTGTAGCTTCGTCCAGGATTCAAACCAGTACACCGTGCACCTCCCTTAATACACCACGTGCCTCAGCTAAGTGAGAATCTGTAGATAGTACGGTGCATGCTACTATTGCTTAAAATATGATAACTTATCACCAAAACCTAAGAGGACAAAATGGAAACGATTAAAACCTGATGATATCAATGGAGAAACTTAAAACAAGTATTTTAGCTGAAGGACAGGTAGAATTCTCTCAATATTTTTCTCTAGCATTAACTAGCAGCTCTGCAACAAGTGGAGCAGATCAGAATGAAATCAGAGGAAGGTGAATTAATCATCGATACATCTGATGTTGTAACCTGAACAACAACCCCTGAGAAGGAAAAACTGCCAAGAGACTCAGGAAATAAAATTATAAACAAAACAAAAAGAGATATTTATACCACTTTGACATGCTACTTTTATTCTAAGAAAAAGACGGATGTAGTATCCTGGGGCCACTGTTTTTTTAGCACTTCTGTTAGCACCAATCTTCTCTTCACGCACCCCTTACAATGATAACTGTTACACTAAGTGTGCCTCCAATTGTATTATGTGCTATGAAACCTGTTACAACCTGAAAACATTTTAAATTTTCTAAAAAAAAAAAAAAAAAAAAAAAAAATAGCAACCTTTTCAACAAGATATAACAAAACATAACCGAATATCTCCATAGAACCACTACTTTAAAGACTGAAATCCAAAATAACCTTTTTGGCATTAAATGATCCACAGAGGTTGATATGCCGTTAAACAAAACTCAAACTCAAACTTTTTTATATGCATAGATAGATTATTTGGTTAAATCGAACTTAACGGACCTAAATTCCTTGTATCTTTGAGAATCTGTGTTACGCCTGTGTAATCTGTGTAACATACGTGGTTCAAAGTTATATTGACAGATCATAAGGGATAAGAGCTGGGTTTAGGTATCCCAAAAGGGGAAATACTGACAGAAATGAGTTATTTTACCCCTGGCTCATGTTTGCTTTCTGCAGGGTCACCACTTTAAACTGACTTTGTGTCACATTCCAGCACCGTTGGGAGGTGGATAAACATTCCTTTTTAATAATTTAAGATAATAAAAAAAAGTTTTTTTTCAATTTTAGTAAAAATTAAATTAAAATTGCTGTAAAGTGTTCTTTCAAAATAAAATTTCTTAAAATTTCAAATAAGTACCCTCACCCTCAAAAACAAAGAAAAGAAAAAGGGCATGTCTTGAATATGACACTAAACTGTATATAATACTATGCATTGGGCATGCATATGTGGCTGCACAGTAGGTGGATATATATATATAATTCTAGGTAGTTATGATACATAGGTAGTAAGTCAAACCACATATATGTGTGTGTATGTGGTAGACCGAATAAGTAGTAGTAAAACCCATATATAAGATAAGTATATATGTGTGTGTATGTATATATAGATATAGATATATATGTGCGTGTGTATATATACATGTGTGTGTGTCTACATATATTGTATGTGTAAAGTAGGGTCAATGATAAGTTAAAGAAACCATTAAAACTCAAGGAAGATCAAGAAGGATGATAATCTCTTCTTAGGGGACAGAGAGTCTAGGTTTTCAATAACTTTGAGAGTTGACCGTAGGTTAGGGGGTCATAAAACACCATGAGGGTGGTCTGTTAAAACAAAGAACTTTTTCAAATAACGCAGGGTTTAGACACAAATCTCGCAGACGAGATTTGATATGAGATCTGAGGAATTCTGGGAGATTTGAAAAGTTTTAGTCAGTTAGTCTTGGGACAGCGGAGAGACCAGTTAGTTTCTGGACAGCGAAGAGAGGAGATGAGCCTTGAACACTGAAGAGATAAGATGTTAGATGCCCACTAGAAGCTAGCATTAGAAGAGGTCGCCAAAAGGAACGGGGGTTGTCCCCCATCTCGACAACCATGGGAGATAGCAGCAGATAGATGCAAGTTATATACCTCCCTGCCTTTTCTAATGTTCACCTGACTGATTTTGTTTTGTCTTCGTTGTTTATTCTCTCTTTCTCCTTGTAACACTTGTTCGTTTGTACACCCCTTTGGCGGGGGGCCCCTGCAAGGTGTTTTGAGCACATGTGTTTGCAACGTGGACAGGTCCTAGAGAACTGGCGGACGACACGGAATCATTGCTAGACGAGACTAGATGAACGGCCAGAAGAAGCAGTGCAGAAAGATGCAGTGAACGCAAGAGAGTTGCAGAAGTGTGCAAAGGAGCTTCGCAGCCCGCCCGGGATGTTATATGTATCTGAGGGTGAGGCTTCACTTCTGGAAATCTGATTGGAATGATAGGAGTCCCATCTATGAATTTGTGGGGATTAAAATAAAATTAAATTAAAAATAAAAATCTCCCAGGAGCCCTCAGACAGGAAGCACCCTCTGGGCGTGCACAGAAAAAGCCCCCTTCCTACCATCAAGAAATGCTTCAGCCATTCCAACTGAACCCTTGACTGGGATCAGATGCAACAACTGGCACAGGAAGAAATTTCCTCTCCATGAAATAGCTATGAACCTAGAATAAAAGTCTGAAACCTAAAAATGCCATTTTGTCTTTGTCTCTTTTTTTTCCCTTCTTTGAATTCATTTTCAGCCAGACAACCGATAAGAAGGAAGAACCAAATATAATGGGTTTAAAAGAAACAACAAGATCTTTATTGCAGTCAGACCTGGACACAGTGCAACAATGGATCACTGACTGGCAACTGAAGCTGGCTGTGGACAAATGTACCACCATGCATTTTGGGAGGAAAAACCCTCCACAACACTAATATCAAGGAATCTTCTTGTGAACGTGATCTGGGTATTACTGTCAGCAGTGATTTACATTGGAGAAAACACATCTCTAAAATTGTCAAAAAGGCTGAGGGTGTCCTGGCGTTGTTCAGCAAGACCTTTGTCAGCCGCTCACCAGCTATCTATTTAAAGCTGTACAAAGCTATGGTGCGGCCACACTTGGAGTTTGCATCACCGGTCTGGAACCCCTATCTCGCTCAGAACATTAACCTCTTAGAAACTGTACAGAGACATGCAACCAAACGAATACCCTCCATCAGGCATCTGCCATATTCTGCTGCCCTGGAAATGGATTCGTTGATACTCCGGGGTCTGGCAACTGACCTGGTAAACGCTCATGAGGTCATTAATCCTCTTAACAACAGCAACCTTGAGCATCTTTTTGATCTCCATGTTTCTAACACACGTGGGCATGCCTACAAAGTCAGAAAACAGCATAGCTCACATGACTTTCGGAAATATTTTTTCACACTCAGAGTTGCTGAGGCATTGAATAAACTGCCTGCATCTGTTGTAGGCTGCCGAAACACTGCATCTTTCAAAGCCTCCATGCTTCCTGTAGTCCGCCAACACTATACCTGATACCCCTCTCTACACACATATGCACACACGCGCACACATATATGTATATTATTACTGTACACTATTCATGTTCCTGACACTAATACATTATTCTATGTACTAGACATGAGACTTTGATGAGTTGTGGTGCACCTGAGCACTGTACACAATAAATTTCATTATTATTAACCTGTGAACATGCGCCAAAAACGACCAACGACCTTACCCCATAAATTAAATAGATCTGTTTAAAAATATTCCTGTTCAATAAGGACCGTGTATAAAAAAAAAATTTAATTAAAATTTTTTTTTAAATCAAGAAACAACCAAACAAAAAATGCAACTATAAAAGTACAATGAACGCGATTCCCTAACCTCTAGGCAAAAATAAGCTTAGATGAGTTAACATGCCAGTAAAATCAATCAATCGAATTAATTGATATCATTAATTACTTTTCAATTTCAAGCATAAATAATAGTGTCGTCAATTATTGGGAGATTGATTGTAAATGTAATACAATCTTCGTTTGTCTTCTGCTAAGCTCACCGTGATGTATTTATTCATTTAACTTTTTTTTCTTTTCTTTTTTTTCTTCTGTTTTTTGACTCTGAAAACTCCCTTCTGTTCTCTAGACCAGGGGTTCTCAAACTTTTAAGTCCGTAGACCCCCTACAAAAATTTGATTGACTTATCATTGATCCCCCTCCTTATTTAACCCAGTCCACCTTGCAGTTGTTTTGTTGCAACCAATTATGTTATTATGTAAAACTATTAATTTGTCAAATAAACAGTAAAGTAAACATAACATGTAAAAAAAAGAGCTGCAAATATCTAATATTAACTTAACTTTATAACTTACCAAGGAAGCACATTTCCTAATGTGATAGGTGAAGCTGATGACTTTTGATAAGTTCATGAATATTTTGAAAATATATCAACATAAGCATGTTCTCCAGGATTCTTGTGGAATTCATTTCTTCTAATTATTAAAAAGGCTTAGTAGTTTCCATAAATACTTACAGACTCCCTGAGTTGTATAGACCCCAGGGGATTTATGTAGACCACTTTGAGAAACCCTGTTCTAGAGACGAAGAAATTTAGGTGGTGTCAAAAAAGGAACTAAAAAAAGGAACTAAAAAAATAAAATCTTCTCCAGTGTGGCAGGTTAGAATTTTCCATACTTTTATATTTTTCCAATATATTTATAATTTCAGAAAGCTAAATTTAGGGTGTTTAAATTCATCATTCTAAAAAGTATACTTAGTAAATATAAAAACGGACCATGGGTGCATCCTTTATGCCACAAAAACAAAGATAAGGTCTCTCTCTCTATAAAAAAAATGTTTTCGAAATGTTAAAATCACAATCTTTTAAAAACATATCTTTCCTCTTTTAATTTTTTAGATATTTGTCGAAGAATTGTGAATTTTATATAAGAATTAAGAAATAGAATTAATTAAAAAAAAAATTGTCAAATTTAGTAGAAAAAAAAAATATTTACAAAAAATGTTTGTCATTCGTATTTTCAGCTTAAAGGTGATATTTATTTTTAAAATATTTTCTTGTAAATAATTAAAACTTAGAAATATTTACAATCTATTTTCTCTCAAATAGGCTATTCAATAATTAATTAATACTAATTTATTGGGGTTTTTTTATCATTGATAAATAATAGTACTAAAGTTTAGTACTAAACTAACTGCACATTTCCTGTATTTATATCCAGTGAAATTATTATTTAAAAGAAGAAGAAAAATTTGAATCAATTCGGAAAATACTAAGAATCAATATAAAAATTTTCCCAAGTATTTCGTGACAAAATGGAAGAAAAATTAACTTAGCACGAGTGGGGTTCGAACCCACGCGGACAGATGTCCATTGGAACTTAAGTCCAACGCCTTAACCACTCGGCCATCGTGCTGAGCTTATCACAGGGGCAATAATTGACCCATTATAAATTGTTATTTAATAGACCGATCTTTAAATTTATTTTATTTTGTTTACTATAGAGAAAATATATAAATTTAGGATTAAAATTGTTTTACATAATCAAAATTCTTCCATTTTTTTATCTGAAGTCACCAGTTTTGATTCTTTATAAAGCATCGACGCATGCGCACTAAGCATTTAATGCCGGGCGTCGTTCGCCATCATATTGTAGTAAATGTTCTGTTTGTTTTTAATAATAACATTAAAATTACTTTTTCTTTTTGTATTTTTAAATCACTTTTAGTTAATAAAAAACTAAAATTGATTTAATGTTGTACAATAACTGAAATTAACAGCAGTTATGAAGAAGTTAATCGTTGTTAGTCGAAGTTTTACAATAAATAGTCAATCTCTTAACTTCTTACTTCCTTCGTTTTTGTTTTTGTTTTTTCATTGTTTATGTTTTTAAAAAAATTTTTTATCTCCCCCAAAAGATGGTAAAACTTTAAAAAAGAAAATATGTTTATGTATGTATAAAATTATATTTATACATACGCTGCTTACATAAAAGTGTCAAAGTTTTAAATTAAAAAAAAAATGGAAAATTACAAAGTTTTTGTGTCGATATATTTGTCGGACATTTTTTTTTACTTCATGTTGACAGCCGAAGTGAACGAATGGATTTTTTTTAAGTAAATAAGGAAAGTGATTTTACTTTTTTAAAAATTATCTATCTATCTATTTATTTATTTATTTATCTATTCTTTGTATTGTATTCTTTATTAATCTATCAAATAATATACAAATTACATATATTTGAATTATATACAAATTTATGTTCACTATTTGTTTATTTCCAGGATTTGTTTAAAAAGCAGCTACATGGCCACCTGCCTCCTATCACACAAAACAATCCTGTTAGACGAACAAGATATGCTGGAGAAGTAAGGACGAACTCGGAAGTGATGTTCTCCTGTAGACACCTATACATGGGAACACCAGTGTTGGCCGACCAGCAAAAATGTACATAAAACAGTTATGTGCAGACACTGGATGCTATGATGAGGACTTGCCAGGAGTGATGACTGATAAGGACGTGTGTGAGAGAGAGAGAGAGAGAGAGAGAGAGAGAGAGAGTCGCTGGAATCCTGCTGTCAGCACAACTTGATGATTTGTTTACGATTTCAGTATAAATTACTTTATTTAGGAATGTCATTTTAAATAAGTTTATCTAATGAAACTTAACTAAATCATATTTAACTTATTTGGTACAAGAAATAGAGGGGTTTTTTTTGGCGGGGGGGAGGGGAGTTTGTAGGTGTGTGCAATTTTTGTTAAGGGAGGTAGTATTTTTTTAATTTTTTTTTATTTTAAAACAATTACCAAAAAATCAGGGAAATATTTAATTTTAATTTTAATTTTCAGCACTTTATTCATTAAAGAGTTTATTTTATAATGAATAGCTGATTTTATTAAAAAAATAAATTTAAAAAAATGTTTTTTATCAATTAAGATTGTAGGGGGAGTTAGGTCATTTGAATTAAAAAAAAACAATTCCTGGCTCTGATTTTTACATTTCTAGAAAGATCAAAATCAGAAGGCAACATTAAAAAATAAAAATAAAAATTTAAAAAATTCAACACCCTTTTTTTGAAAATTCAAGTTATTTTCTTAAAACTCAAAAAATAGTTTTTGTAGCATTTTTTTTTTTCTTTTCATAGTTTTAACTATGAAAAGAAAAAAAATGAGTTTTAAGAAAATAACTTTTGAATTTTCAAATAACTTTTTGGGGTGTTGAATTTTTTTTTTTTTTTCAATTTTTTAATGTTGTCTTCTGATTTTGAAATGTAAAAATTAGGGCCTGGAATTGTTGTTTTTTTATTCAAATGACCTAACTCCCCCTACAATCTTAATTGATAAAAAACATTTTTTAAAGTTTATTTTTTTAATAAAATCAGCAATATTTTTATTTGAATTGATGAAAAAAAAAAGAAGTCTTTTTCTCTAGTTCAATTTTCCTATTTTTATTCACTTAAAAAATTTAATAGTGAATTTTTAATATCTGCAAAGTAGCATGTTGTAAACAATACTTTTGTCATAAATAAATATTTATTTTATCTATCTAAAAATGCATGTTGAAAAATGTGCAAAGTTGCGCAATATATTTTCTGAGATTTTTATAATTAAAAATTATTACTAACAATTGTGTTTTTATTTATTTATTTATTTATTTTTTTACAGAAGACAGTATAAGTACTTAAGGGAAAATGTTTTTTTCCCCTTTTTACTTCAAGATACCCGGATTTTCACTGGAGACAGCAACAACTGTTTTAGAGCATGTGTCCTTGTTTGTGTTGTTATTTTTTTTTTTAAATTTTAAGCATTTTTTTTTTTTTCAGATTAAAAAAATCACTTATCTCCCTTTAACTGAGGAAATTGGACATACCTATATATTAACATATATGAAGATGGGATGACTTACCGGTGAAATTAGCCTCAATGCATAGTTGATACAAGTTTTACCATGATAAGTCAGCGATATAACAAATATAAAGTACTCAATACGTAAGTAGAGCGAATTTATTATTATGGTATGTACAGAAATAACCTACTCGAGTTTCACTATAAAAAGTTAAATCCATTGAATTAATCAAGATATTGATTAATTACAGCTAACTGCAGGAGTTTATGTTGTAGTTATGACCATTAAAAACCTTAAGTTAGCTGTAATTAATCAATATCTTGATTAATTCAGTGGATTTAACCCTGAAGATCCTTATGGTGAACCTCGAATAGGTTATTTCTGTACATACCATAATAATATATATTAACATATTTAGAGAGATACTTAGCATTTGTACATCACTATCTGCAATTTTCTTTTTCTTTCAAATTTACACAGGTAGTTTTGTTGTATACTCTTCTTTACTTCTATTATTCTTCTGCTCATCTTTGGTATCTTACGTTCTTCTTCCAGCGTCTGGACCTAGTCTTGGGGACTTTGTGTCTGGTCTTCTATTTCTCTGTTCTTGATTAATTTCTTCTTCTAGATCAGTCTTGTTGCCAAGACATTCATCAACCACAAAACCATATTATTTATTTAAACCTTTATTTACTTAACTAAGCATATTTTTCTGACTAACATAGCGTACGTATGCAGGTGAGTCCCAGCTAAGCAGACATATTTGCCTGACGTCCAAGCTGAAACTAAGAGCCAACCAGGTCCCACGTGACTTCACGTATTTCGTGGGCTTTCTGTAATATTCCATGGAAAGTCCCGACCGTGATATGAAAAGGGGCCATCCCTTCAGAAATACAGGGGGTTGACAATAATCTATGTAAGAATGGAAAGGGAATTGAATCTGACAATATGAGGAAAAAATGAGTATGATTTCAATTAAGCACATAATCTCCCCAAAATTGTCGGCTATCGCCATCTCAAACAGATTGTTTGTCCACTTCAAAAAAATAAAAACATTCACTCTGATGAAGGTCGTAAAAAATCTCTCTGTGTACGGAATATTTTATACATTTTTCCTATTATTATTATTATTATCATCATTTCCACTCCATCTGATTATTTTAATAATAATAATAACGTAAATCTGTATACATTTTGATAAACAGACCGAAGCACATGTGTAAGTGATATCGATTAAAAGTCATTTTTATCCATCTACATTTCTTTTCTTTACTTATTTTTTCCTCACAGATAATGCTGATGCATAGATTATGAACAGTCAAACATTTTCGCATATCTTTAAGCTGATGCCTAAAACTTATTAAGGATAAATAAACCTATTGGCTGACAATATACTGGGTGTAACAGCAAAATTTGCATCCAAATGTTTAGATTCAAACTTTGAAATCCTTGTATCTCAGGAACTGCTAAAGATATCTTATGGATTTTTCTGAGGTTGTTTTAACATTATTGGACTCGACTGTTGAAGTAGGTATACCAAGCTCAGTACTCTGTGATCAGCCACAGAATAAAGAGATACACAAAATTATAAGGCAAGGGATAATATATGGAGCGATGTGCGTCCCAGTCTGCTTGCCTCAAAAATTGCTACCTGGTGACTATCAAAATAACAACCCCAGCTCGTCGAATTCTGTATTATTTATTGTAATTTGTCGTAATTCTTGTTTAGATATGTGAGATTGGATATATAGTTTTGGAATAGACTGAGATAGATAGTAAACAAACAAATATAGATAGATATAAAAATGGAGATAGATAAGATATTTTCGACAAGTAAATGTATTTGGGGGGTAACTTCTTTTTGTTCTAATTCTTGTTATATTTAACTTAAATATTTTCCCCCCTTTATAGATAGGACAGAGAAGATGGAGACTTAGATTAGAGAGGAGATGGTCTCACTTGATTATCTTTCTGTTTTTCTTTTTCTTCTATCTGCTCTGGCTGCATCTTTCTAGTTGACTTCTATCTACTGCTTCTTCTTCCTTGCTAATGTATTCTTTCTGGCTGGGTTTCTGCTTGTTTTGAATAAGGCGCTCCATGCTTCCTGTAGTCGCTGCTCACGAACGATCCCATCCCCTATCTACTGCTTCTTCTCCTTTGCTAATTGTTCTTCGTGCGTGCTTGCGGTTGGCTTGTGTTAATCAAGGCCTCATGCTTCCTGTAGCTCGCCGATATACCTGATACCACTCTCCATCTACTGGCTTCTTCTTCCTTGCTAATATTCTTCTGGGCTGGGGCTTCTGCTTTGCTTGTTTTTAATAAAGCCTCCATGCTTCCGTTAGGCCGCCGACACTATACCTGATGCATCTCCAGCATACCAATATGCACCACACCGCCAGCACATACATCCCATATTACTACTGTTAAACTGTTCATGTTCCTGGACACTAATACATTTTCTGTGTATTGACGATAGACTTTGATGAGTTTGGTGCACCTGGAGCACTGTACACAATAAATTTCAGTTATTATATTATTAATAACTATCACAAGAACTTTAACATGACAAAGGGAACCACCCATTGACTTGATAAATTAATTTATTTATTTATTGATCTACTAGGAAAAAGAAGACAGGGTTAGGGTTAGGGATAGGTTAGGGTTTAGGGTTAGTTTATTACCTCCATCAATTTTCAGCCCGTATTTTCCCCAGTAGACTTTTAAAGCAATTAGTTTTCACGGATGTTTCATTTAATTATTTTGATAATAGACTAATTTTTCACATTTCAGATTTAAGTTCAATGTAAAAGTTTTCAGCCTTGAAAACGGTTTCATACGCATTATTTAAAGGTCTTTCTTTGGGTTTAAGTGTTCAGTAAGTTTATTTGGGCAGATACATTTTTTGGTTATTTCCTAGAAGTCTACATAAACGAAGGGAAACCACTCTGACTGATAAATATTTATTTATTTATTGATCTACTAGGAAAAAGAAGACAGGCGTTAGGGTTTAGGAATGGTAATAAATAATTTATTAGTCAAGCGTGGTTCCCTTGTTTCTGTTAGACTTTATAGGAAAATAACCACAGAATCTTTTATTTCTGTTGAAATTTATTAACAAAGGAATTTATCATTTTTGAAATTTACAACATAAAAACAATGACTGAATTGTTTTGAAAAGGTTAACAAGAAAACAAATTTATAATATTTGATTAATTTTCAACTCATTTTAATTTTGCTCAGTGAAACAAAGTTTTGAGAAAGTGTAGTGAACGGTGAGTATCCTGGCGCCATCCTTGCCAGATGTAAAGGACTAAAGTAATATAAGTAAGTAAGCTCAAAGGTATCCGTGTATAGTATCCTTTTGTAGTCAATAAGTTCCTGTGTATAGTACTACATTTTCATCGTCAAGATGACCAAGAGTAATGATCTAAGGTTAATGATCGGTAGTATAAATACAACAACAGCAGCAGCAGCAGCAGCACTGCGTGCATTGACAATAGGTTGGCCGTCCCTGGTTCAACGTGGTAGTCAACGAGTCTATATTTAGAA
This sequence comes from Doryteuthis pealeii, assembly GCA_023376005.1. Lineage (NCBI taxonomy): Eukaryota > Metazoa > Mollusca > Cephalopoda > Myopsida > Loliginidae > Doryteuthis > Doryteuthis pealeii. Next base: position 17,009,158 of record CM042170.1, on the reverse strand, counting down.
GTAGTATCTACACCACGCCTTATTACAAAATTCCAAAGAACTTAGCTGACTCAAATCGTCCTTGGTGTCTTAGTCTGCAAAATGAGCCATGGCAGAAAAGGAATGTTGGTTGGGTGGTACGCCACGTGTCCCACTCGTGCATAAGAAGTGTCAAGAAGGTGGAGGGGCAGAGTGGACTTTTTATAGAGGTTGCAAGGCATATGTGACTACCCCATAGTGCAATTGCAACTTTTGTTATGGCCTATAAAAAGCGACCCATTTGTTGTATCTCTAATTTACTTTATATTGTTCTGCCCTCATACTTTGGTATCTTACGTTTTTCTAGCGTCTGGACTTCGTCTTCGGGACTTCGTGTCTTCTTCCATTGGGATTTTCTCTTTATCAGAAGCCTGTTGTTCATTGGTAGTTTTTAGATAATACACAAAACTTGATTTGCATTAGATCATATTTTATTCCGAAATCCCCACCAGACTAACCTGCGCAGATTGAGATGCAGCGATGCACTTAACACGATTACCACTGTCGTGGTTTGGCCGATATGACTAAACTCTTTCTAAATCTAAACCGGGAAGAGGGTCTTGTCCACCAATTCTCATGTCATCCACCGGAAGTTCAGTATGGAGGTCAGCTTGGTCTTCAATCCTTCAAGGCTACCGGCCTGCACTTTATAACAGCCATTGTGGTATTTACACTACTGTACAAATAAGTGTTAGGTTACTACACAATTAATGTAACATTTTAAAGAACCTGAAATAAGAACAAGATGCTTTAGTATCTCTATAACCAAGAGATCTAAAAGAGAAAGAGAAGAAGCATGTGAACAATATTTCAGAAAGGAACACAATTAAGCTACAGTTAAGTAGAGCAATTAAGCCTTGGATCTACAAGGTTTCTGGTGTGATACTAACCTTGTAACATCAAATATGAAGTAGCACAGCTATGTATCTGTGTAGTAAAGTACGCACTGTTGGTAAGGTGTTTGCGCCGCCATCTCATAACAAGTATGACTACCGGATGTTTACGGTCCGATTATTCACGAAAACCTTATTAGAATTATTTACCTTTCTGATTTGTAAATATGTTTGAAAATGGCTTTTTTCCATAAAATAATTAGGGGTAATTTTTTTTACGAGGTCTACGCCTACTTTAATTTCCTTGAAATATGAAAAAAATGAACTGACAAAAACCGATTCGACTCCTGTCCCTAGGCACAAGATGCGGTGTTGTATGAAGATAATAACATAAAAATTTCAAATAGTTAGACCCTTAATTTTTCTCCCTACTTCTATTACTAATATCATATGTGAGGTTTTCACACCAGTGTTAGTGAGGTCTTTCGCTGGAATCTAAGTGACATCAAAGTCTCCCGGTCTCAGGATCCTTTGGGTATTATATCTGATTTCAGCAATGCATTTTTTTCTGAGCGGTCTCAACTTCTCTGATTATATATATATATTTATATATAATATATTATATAATATATATGGATAAAGGCCTTAATACATGGGTATCGTGGGTAAGGAAATAACAATATATCAGTGTCTGAAGAAGCCGTGAACATCTCGCGAGTGGAAATGGTCCATAACCACCGATACCCATGTATTTAAGGCCTTGTTATTCCCAAATAATTTGCTCTTTTCAATAATAAACTGAGCTCTCACACGGAACTAACTCTACAACAACTACGGGTAGAGGATTAGACCCACTAGAATCACTTGATACAGAACTTGGTACCGCACCAAAGTATATTATATATATATATAATATATATATATATATATATGTATATATATATATATATAGAGAGAGAGAAGAGAGAGGGGGAGTTGTGGAAGTTTTTAGTCAGAGAAAATAACTACATCCAATTTCAAAAGGGTTTTTTCATTTTACTTAATACCAATTCAAATAACCCATAAACAATATTATGGAACTAGTAGGTCCACCATTTCTAGTTTCAGTGATTGTATTCGTTTCATGGATTTGATCAACCCCCACCCCGTAAAATTACTTTTGTTAGTCAGACCTGGTGGGAGGTCTGGAAAAATAAATGGTACTATGCAGAATAGCGATAATTTTATTAGATTACGTATAAAAAAAAAGGAGCATAACATTTCACAGAACTACCTTGAAAGCTTTGAGAGCTGTCTAGGTAAGGTTTGATAAGGGTTAGGGCTTTTGTAGGGTTAATGTTAGGGTTAGCATTAATTTATCTCTTGCGCACTATAATTTGTGCTAATAAAATTTATATATACATGGTGATCCAATTCTTTTACGAGAGTCGGATTGTAAACATTCTTCCAAGTCATAAAAATTTTAATGATATAATATTATAAAAATCAAATTGCTTATTGATAAAATTATTAATTTTTTATTACGGTATTTTTGTATACGTAATAAATTATTATGAGGATTCGACAATTAAATTGTGAAAAGGTAACTGCAAGTAGTTGTAGTATTAAAGGTGGTTAATTGAGGCAAAACTGAACAGAGAATAAAAGTTCGTCACCTTACTGTTTAGAAAGCTCTCGTGAACAGTCTGGATGTGTGGGGAGGCGAAAACCCTTGTTTGTAGACAAAGGGACGCAACTGGGAGACTGGGACTCTGTCAAGCCAGAGGGTGAAAGGCGCATCGTGTAACAGGTAACGGAATGCTAGGGTTGTATTAATTATTTCTTGCGCACTTTATACATTTGGTGGTTCTGGTTTGGTTTGTTTACGGCATATCAAACTCAGTGGGTCATTTAATTGCGATAAATTTTTTAATAAATCAATTCTATGGTAATACAATTTTTTTATAATACATTTTCTATTTAACCCATAGATGGGACCCTACAGGTTACTTTACCACTCCGGCGTGGCCAGAGTGGACAGGGAGCAATGGTGATGAAGGGTTGCTCCACATTCCCAAACCTCCAAAATGGAACCTCACCATCAGATAGGAGTTTAACGTCATTCCTAGGACTGTAGACCCCGCAGCCACCGCCTTCCTAGCACCCATATGATAAAAAGGGTTTGGGCTTGCCATAAAGGCAATAGTGTTGGGCCATCATATGGGTCTGCTAGGCTTGACGTGACCAGGCGATTGATCGGAGGGGGCCTCTCCGACCGCCGTCTACGCCCAAAGATAGGGCAAAGTGGAGATTGCTGTCATGGACTGCTCATCCACCTGGGCACTATCCTTAAGCATCCATGGGTCGCCACCCACAGCCACAGGTGCCCCATTTTGGAGTCTTACCCCCCCCCCCTGCAGAGGTGCAGTAAAAGGTGCATTCTACGCCCCAGCCGACAGGGCGGTATAATTTGTATTAAATAAATTGCTTACGTTATCTATATGAGCTTACTTAAGTTTTGAGATTCTAGGGTAAGTTTGGGTAAGGGTTAAGGCTATTGTTAGGTTAATGTTACGGTTAGTATTATATTATTTCTTGCGCACTATTTATACATTTGTATTAATAAACTTACCAAACTATACATGGTGATCAGTTCTGTTACGAAGGTCGGAATTGTAAAACATCTTCCATATTTTGACGGCTTCTGCTAGACTGAACAGACATTTTGATTTCTTCTTTTGGAAAAGCGGAAGTTTCGTTTTTTTTCTTTTGGCCATTGTGATCGAAGATTTTGATGGCGTCTTTTCTTTGTGAATGCTTAACAACCACGAGGCGATTCGGGTAAGATCCTTTCAAAAAACAATAATATGAAAAGAATGAAAAAAGTACGTAATAATTTGATGTTACGACTGTTTGTCCTCATCTTTTATTGTGTACGTTTCTGTCGCTGTAATTTCCGGCCTTCTCAGGCGTTCTCTCTGTATTCCAGTTCTGTGCAAAACCAAACTATCTTTTGGTAAAAATAACTCTTCAATATATGGGAAAAATAAAGTAAAACTTTGTCATAGATGCAAGTGCCACATCGGGATATTTATCAATCTGTGAAAGAATAAGAAATTAATCAATAACTTAAAATCAGCTACTTTAGACTTTCTGTTACTAATCATTAGATTTTCTACACTATTGCCATAATCATTAAGGTATCTAATGATTATGTAACAGAAGTTCCTTAAAGCTAGCTGATTTTAAGTTATTGTATTAATTTCTGATTCTTTCACAGATGATAAATATCCCGAATTGCACTGCATCTATGACAAAAAGTTTTACTATTATTATTTCCCAATATTGAAGATTATTTTATACAAAAAGATAGTTTTGGGCTTTTTTGCACAGAACTGGATACAGAGAGAACGCCTGAGAAGGCCGGAAGTTACAGCCGACAGAAACGGTACCACAATAAAGATGAGGACAAGTCCCGTAACTCAAAATCATTACGTACTTTTTTTCTTCTTTATTTTTTTTTTGAAGGATCTTACCAGAATCGCCCTCGTTGGTTGTTAAGCATTCACAAGAAAAGACGCCATCAAATCTTCGACACAAGCCAAAAGAAAACAAAACGAAACTTCCGCCTTTTTCCAAAAGAAGAAATCAATGTCTGTTTCGTCTAGCAGACCGGCAAAATATAGGAAGATGTTTACAATATCCGACTCTTCGTAAAAAGAACTGGGTCACCATGTATAGTTGGTAAGTTTATTAACAAATGTATAATAGTGCGCAGAATAATATAATTACTAACCGTAACATTAACCCTACAATAGCCTTAACCCTTACCCAAACTTACCCTAGAGTCTCAAAACTAAGTAAGACTAATATAGATTAACGTAAGCAAAATTTATTAATACAAATATACCGCCCTGCTCGGCTGGGGCGTTAGAATGCACCGACGCACCTCTGCAAGAGGGGTAAGACTCCACCCAATGGTGCCACCTGTTGGCTGTGGGTGGCGACCATGATGCTTAAGGATAGTGCCCAGGTGATGAGCAGTCCATGACAACAATACTCCAGCTTGGCCCTATCTTGGGCTAGACGGGCGGTCGGAAGGCCCCTCGATCAATCGGCTGGTCACGTCAAGCCCTACCCCATATGATTGCCCCAACATATAGCTTTTTGCAAAGCCCCAACCCTTTTTATCATTATGGTGCGTAGAAGGCGGTGGCTGCGGTCACATGTCTAGGATGACGTTAAACTTATCTGATGGTGAGGTTCCAGTTTTTGGAGGTTTGGGAATGATGGAGCACCCTTCATCCCATTCTCCCTGGTCCACTCTGACCCGGAAAGTGGTAGTACCTGTTAGGGGTCCATCTATGGTTAATAGAAAAATGTATTTATTAAAAAAATTTGTATTATCCATTAGAATTGATTTATTTAAAAAATTTATCGGCATTTAAATGACCATGAGGTTGATATGCCGTAAAACAAACCAAACCAAACCAAAACAAATGTTATATAGTGCGAAGAAATAATTATAATACTACCCTAAGCATTCCGTTTGTACTCGTTACACGATCGCCTTTTCACCTCTGGCTTGACAGGGTCACAGTCTCCAGTTGCGTCCTTGTCTACAGAACAGAGGTTCGCCCTCCCCCACAAACATCCCAGTAACCTGTTACACGAGGCCTTCTAAACCAGTTAAGTACGACTTTTATTCTCTGTTCAGTTGCCTCATAACCACCCTTTATATACCAACTACTGCAGTTACCTCTTCACAGATTTAATTGTCGAATCCTCATAATAATTTATTAACGTATTACAAAAATACCGTACATTAAAAATTAAATAATTTTATCATAAGCAATTTGATTTTATAATATTAATTCAATTTAATTTTATGACTGGAGAGTTTACAATCCCGATCTCTTCGTTAAAAGACTTGGATCACCATAGTATCATTATAAATTTTATTAGCACAAATGTATGTAATAGTGCGCAAGAGATAATATAATTGCTAACCCTAACATTAACCCTAAACAATAGCCCTAACCTTCTCAAAACCTTACCTAGGTCTCAAAGCTTTCAGGTAGTTTCTGTGAAATGTTTATTGCCCGTTTTTTTTATACGTAATGCTATAAAATTATCGCTTATTCTGGCATTAGTTACAGTTTCATTTTTTTCCAGACCTCCACCAGGTCTGACTACAAAAGTAATTTTAACGGGTGGGGTGATCAAATCCATGAAAATCGTAATACATCACTGAACTAGAAAATGGTGGGGGACCTACTAGTTCAAAATATTTGTCTTATTTATGTGAATTGGTATTAATAATGAAACTTTGAAATTGGATGTAGTTATTTTCTCTTGACTAAAAACTTCCACCAACCCCCCCTCTCTCTCATTTCTCTCATATATATATATATACTATACATATATATATATATATATATATATATATATTTATATCTTTGGTGCCGCGCCGGTACCAAGTTCTTGGTACAACGGTGATTCTAGGTGTCCTAATTCTCTACCCGTAGTTTGTTGTAGAGTTTCAGGTCCGTGTGAGAGCTCAATGGTAATTATTGTAAACAGAGCAAATTATTTGGGAATTAAAAAGGCCCTAAATACCATGGGTATCGTGTTTTATGGCATTTCCACTTCGCGAGTATGTCACGAGCTTCTTCAGACCACTGATATATTTTTATTTCTTAACCACGAGACCCTTGTATTTAAGGCTTTTTATTCCCATTATATATATAGAATATATTATATTATATAATATATTATAATCAGAGGAAGTTGAGACCGCTCCAGAAAAAAATCATTGCTGAAATCAGATATTAATACCCAGAAGGATCCTGGGACCGGGGAGACTTGATGTCACTTAGATTCCAGCGAAGACCATAGCTAACACTGGTGTGAAAACCTCACATAAGATATTAGTAATAGAAGTAGGGGAGAAAATTAAGGGTCTACTATTATTGAAATTTATTGTTATTTATCTTCATAAACCCGGCATTGTGCCCTAGGCGACAGGGAGTCGAATCCGGTTGTTGTCAGTTCATTTTTCATATTTCATAAAATAAAGTAGGGTAGACCTCGTAAAAAAAATTACCCCTAATATATTTTAGGAAAAAACCATTTCAGACATATTTACATCAAAAGGTAAATAATTCTAAAAGTTTTCGTGAAAATCGGACCGTTAAAAATCCGGTAGTCATAACTTGTTATGAGATGGGGCGCAACACCTACCAACAGCTGCGTACTTTACTACACAGATACAAGCTGTGCTACTCATATGTTGAGTTAACAAGGTCTAGTATCACACCAGAAACCTTGTAGATCCAAGGCAGATGCTCTACCAACTGAGCTAAGGATTCCCTTTCTGAAAATTGTTCACAGCTTTTCTTCCTCTTCCTCTTTCTAGACACTGTTACAGAAGAACAAAAAATGCAATTCTGCCATTCAGGCTAAAATGTTACATAATTGTTAGTAACCTAACACTTATTTACAGTAGTGTAGAAACCAAAATGGCTGTTATAAGTTGCAGCCGGTAGCCTTGAAGGATTGAATGACAAGGCTTGACCTCATACTGAACCTTCCGGTGGATACCATGAGAATTGGTGGACAAGACCCTCTTCCGGTTTAGATTAGAAAGAGTTTTTAGTCAGTATCGGCCAAACCACGACAGTGGTAAGTCGTGTTAAGTGCACGGCTGACTCAATCTGCGCAGGTAGTCTGGTGGGGATTTCGGAATAAAATATGATCTAATGCAAATCAAAGTTTTGTGTTATTATCTAAAAACTACCAATGACACAGGGCTTCTGATAAAGAGAAATCCCCAATGGAAGACCAGACACGAAGTCCCGAAGACGAAGTCCAGACGCTAGAAAAACGTAAGATACCAAAGATGAGCAGAACAATAATAGAAGTAAAGAGAGTATACAACAAAAATGGGTCGCTTTTATAGCCAAACAAAAGTTGCAATGCACTATGGGTAGTCACCCATAATGCCTTGCAACCTCTATAAAAAGTCCACTCTGCCCCCTCCAACTTCTTGACACTTCTTATGCAGAGTGGGTACAGTGGCGTACCACCCCAACCACATTCCTTCTTCTGCCATGGCTCATTTTGCAGACTAGACACCAAGGACGATTTGAGTCAGCTAAGTTCTGTTGGAATTTTGGTATATAAGGCGTGTGGTAGATACCTACTTCTAAATATAGACTCGTTGACTACCACGTGACCAGGGAAGGCAACCTATTGTCCAATCACTGGCAGTGCTGCTGCTGCTGCTGCTGTTGTTGTATTTATACTAGCCTGATTCTTAACCTTAGATCATTACTACTTGGATCATCTTGGACGATGAAATGTAGTACTATACCACAGGACTTATTGACTTACCAAAGGATACTATACCACCGGATACTTATTGACTTACTTACTTATTTACTTTAAGTCCTTTTACATCTGGCCAAGGATGGCGGCCAGATACTCAACGTGTCACTACACTTTCTCAAAACTTTGTTTCACTGAGCAAATTAAAATGATGTTTGAAATTAACAAATATTATAAATTTGTTTTCTTTGTTTAACCCTTTTCAAAACAATTCAGTCATTGTTTTTATGTTGATAAATTTCAAAAATGATAAATTCCTTTTGTTATTATAAAATTTCAACAGAAATAAAAGATTCTGTGGTTATTTCCTATAAGTCTAACAGAAACAAAGGGGAACCACGCTTGACTAATAAATTATTTATTATCCCATTCCTAAACCCTAACCCTGTCTTCTTTTTTCCTAGTAGATCAATAAATAAATAAATAATTTATCAGTCAAGAGTGGTTTCCCTTCGTTTATGTTAGACTTCTAGGAAATAACCAAAAAATGTTAGTCTGCCCAAATAAAACTTACTGAACACTTAAACCCAAAAGAAAGACCTTAAATAATGGAGTATGAAACCAGTTTTCAAGGCTGAAACTTTTACAATTGAACCTTAAATCTGACAATGTGAAAAATTAGTCTATTATCAAATAATTAAATGAAACATCCGTGAAAACTAATTGCTTTTAAAAGTCTACTGGGGAAAATACGGACTGAAAATTGATGGAGACATAAACTAACCCTAAACCCTAACCCTAATCCCTAAACCCTAACCCTGTCTTCTTTTTTCCTAGTAGATCAATAAATAAATAAATAATTTATCAGTCAAGGGTGGTTTCCCTTTGTCTATGTTAAAGTCTTGTTGATTAGTTATTAATAATAATAATAATGAAATTTATTGTGTACAGTGCTCAGGTGCACCACAACTCATCAAAGTCTCATGTCAAGTACACAGAATAATGTATTAGTGTCAGGAACATGAACAGTTTACAGTAGTAATATGGATGTATGTGTGCGCGTGTGTGCATATGTATGTGGAGAGTGGCATCAGGTATAGTGTCGGCGGCCTACAGGAAGCATGGAGGCTTATAAAAACAAGCAAAGCAAAGCCCAGCCAGAAGATAATTAGCAAGGAAGAAGAAGCCAGTAGATGGAGAGTGGTATCAGGTATAGTGTCGGCGGACTACAGGAAGCATGGAGGCCTTATTAAAACAAGCAAAGCAAAGCCCAGCCCAGAAGAATAATTAGCAAGGAAGAAGAAGCCAGTAGATGGAGAGTGGTATCAGGTATAGTGTCGGCGGACTACAGGAAGCATGGAGGCCTTATTAAACAAGCAAAGCAAAGCCCAGCCCAGAAGAATAATTAGCAAGGAAGAAGAAGCCAGTAGATAGAAGTCAACTAGACAAGATGGCAGCCAGAGCAGATAGAAGAAAAAGAAACAGTAAAGAGAATCAAGTAAGACCATCTCCTCTCTAATCTAAGTCTCCATCTCTCTCTGTCTATCTATAGAAGGGGGGAAAATATTTTAAAAGTTTAAATAAACAAGAATTACGACAAAAAAGAAGTACCCCCCAAATACATTTACTTGTCGAAAATATCTATCTATCTCCATTTGTTCATATCTATCTATATTTGTTTGTTTATCTATCTATCTCAGTCTATTCCAAACTATATATCCATCTTCATATCTAAACAAGAATTACGACAAATTACAATAAATAAACAAGAATTACGACGAGCTGGGGTTGTTATTTTGATAGTCACCAGGTAGCAATTTTTGAGGCAGGAGACTGGGACGCACATCCTCATATATTATCCCTTTGCCTTATAATTTTGTGTATCTCATTTATTCTGTTGGGTGATCACCTGAGGTACTGAGCTTGGTATACCTATTCCAACAGTAGAGTCCAATAATGTTAAAAAACCTCAGAAAATTCCATTAAGATATCTTTAAGCATTCCTGAGATACAAGGATTCAAAGTTGAATCTAAAATTTGGACAATTTTGCTGTTACACCCAGTATATTGTCACCAATAGTTTATTTATCTTAATAAGTTTTAGCATCACTTAAAGATATGCAATGTTGTGAAACTGTTACATAATCTATGCATAGATTATTGTGAGGAAAAAATAAGTAAAGAAAAGAAATGCAGATGGATAAAAATGAATTTTATCGATATCACTTTTAATCGATATCACTTACACATGTGTTTCGGTCTGTTTATCAAAATGTATACAGATTTACGTTATTATTATTATTAAAATAATCAGATGGAGTGGAAATGATGATAATAATAATAATAATAGGAAAAATGTATAAAATATTCCGTACACAGAGAGATTTTTTATGACCTTCATCAGAGTGAATTTTTTTATTTTTTTGAAGTGGACAAACAATCTATTTGAGATGGCGATAGCCAACAATTTTTGGGAGATTATGTGCTTAATTGAAGTCATACTCATTTTTTCCTCATATTGTCGGATTCAATTCCCTTTCCATTCTTACATAGATTATTGTCAACCCCCTGTATTTCTGAAGGGATGGCCCCTTTTCATATCACGGGCAGGACTTTCCATGGAATATTACAGAAAGCCCACGAAATACGTGAAGTCACGTGGGACCTGGTTGGCTCTTAGTTTCAGCTTGGACGTCAGGCAGATAAGATATGTCTGCTTAGCTGGGACTCACCTGCATATGCGCGCTATGTTAGTCAGAGAAATATGTTTAGTTAAGTAAATAAAGGTTTAAATAAATAATATGGTTTTGTGGTTGATGAATGTCTTGGCAACAAGACTGACCTAGAAGAAATGAATCAAGGATGACCAACCAGCAAGAACAGAGATGCTAGAAGAGATGCTAGAAGAAGAACGTAAGATACCAAAGATGAGCAGAAGAATAATAGAAGTAACGAAGAGCATACAACTAAACTACCTGTGTAAATTTGAAAGAAAAAAATTGCAGTTAGTGATGTACAAATGCTAAGTATCTCTCTACATATGTTAATATATATTATTATGGTATGTACATAAATAACCTACTCGAGTTTCACCATAAGGATCTTCAGGATTAAATCCACTGAATTAATCAAGATATTGATTAATTACAGCTAACTTAAGGTTTTTAATGGTCATAACTACAACATAAACTCCTGCAGTTAGCTGTAATTAATCAATATCTTGATTAATTCAATGGATTTATAGTGAAACTCGAGTAGGTTATTTCTGTACATACCATAATAATAAATTCGCTCTACTTACGTATGAGTACTTTATATTTGTTTATATCGCTGACTTATCATGGTAAAACTTGTATCAACTATGCATGAGGCTAATTTCACCGGTAAGTCATCCCATCTTCATATATGTTAATATATAGGTATGTCCAATTTCCTCAGTTAAAGGGAGATAAGTGATTTTTTTAATTTGAAAAAAAAAAAATGCTTAAAATTAAAAAAAAAAATAACAACACAAACAAGGACACATGCTCTAAAACAGTTGTTGCTGTCTCCAGTGAAAATCCGGTATCTTGAAGTAAAAAGGGGAAAAAAACATTTTCCCTTAAGCACTTATACTGTCTTCTGTAAAAAATAAATAAATAAATAAATAAAAAACAATTGTTAGTAATAATTTTTAATTATAAAATCTCAGAAAATATATTGCGCAACTTTGCACATTTTTCAACATGCATTTTTAGATAGATAAATAAATATTATTTATGACAAAAGTATTGTTTACAACATGCTACTTGCAGATATTAAAAATTCACTATAAATTTTTTAAGTGAATAAAAATAGGAAAATTGAACTAGAGAAAAAGACTTCTTTTTTTTTCATCAATTCAAATAAAAATATTGCTGATTTTATTAAAAAAAATAAACTTTAAAAATGTTTTTTATCAATTAAGATTGTAGGGGAGTTAGGTCATTTGAATAAAAAAACAACAATTCCAGGCCCTAATTTTACATTTCAAAATCAGAAGACAACATTAAAAAATTGAAAAAAAAAAAAAAAAATTCAACGCCCCAAAAAGTTATTTAAATTCAAAAGTTATTTTCTTAAAACTCATGTTTTTTCTTTCATAGTTAAAACTATGAAAAAAAAAAAAAAAATGCTACAAAAACTATTTTTTGAGTTTTAAGAAAATAACTTGAATTTTCAAAAAAAGGGTGTTGAATTTTTTAAATTTTTATTTTTATTTTTTAATGTTGCCTTCTGATTTTGATCTTTCTAGAAATGTAAAAATCAGAGCCAGGAATTGTTTTTTTAAATTCAAATGACCTAACTCCCCCTACAATCTTAATTGATAAAAAACATTTTTTTAAATTTATTTTTTTAATAAAATCAGCTATTCATTATAAATAAACTCTTTAATGAATAAGTGCTGAAAATTAAAATTAAAATTAAATATTTCCCTGAATTTTTGTAATTGTTTTAAAATAAAAAAAAATTTAAAAAATACTACCACCCTTAACAAAAATTGCACACACCTACAAACTCCCCCCCCCCCGCCAAAAAAAACCCCTCTATTTCTTGTACCAAATAAGTTAAATATGATTTAGTTAAATTCATAAGATAAACTTATTTAAAATGACATTCCTAAATAAAGTAATTTATACTGAAATCGTAAACAAATCATCAAGTTGTGCTGACAGCAGGATTCCAGCGACTCTTCTCTCTCTCTCTCTCTCTCTCTCTCTCGCCACACGTCCTTATCAGTCATCACTCCTGGCAAGTCCCTCATCATAGCATCCAGTGTCTGCACATAACTGTTTTATGTACATTTTTGCTGGTCGGCCAACACTGGTGTTCCCATGTATATGTCTACAGGAGAACATCACTTCCGAGTTCGTCCTTACTTCTCCAGCATATCTTGTTCGTTAACAGGATTGTTTTGTGTGATAGGAGGCAGGTGGCCATGTAGCTGCTTTTTAAACAAATCCTGGAAAATAACAAATAGTGAACATAAATTTGTATATAATTCAATATATGTAATTTGTATATTATTGATAGATTAATAAAGAATACAATTACAAAGAATAGATAAAATAAATAAATAAATAGTGGATAGATAATTTTTTAAAAAGTAAAATCACTTTCCTTAATTTACTTGAAAAAAAAATCCATTCGTTCACTTCGGCTGTCAACATGAAGTAAAAAAAAATGTCCGACAAATATATCGACACAAAAACTTTGTAATTTCCCATTTTTAAGAAATTTAAAACTTTGACACTTTTATGTAAGCAGCGTATGTATAAATATAATTTTATACATACATAAACATATTTTCTTTTTTAAAGTTTTACCATCTTTGGGGGAGATAAAAATTTTTTTAAAAACTAAACCAATGAAAAAACAAAAACAAAAACGAAGGAAGTAAGAAGTTAAGAGATTGACTATTTATTGTAAAAACTTCGACTAACAACGATTAACTTCTTCATAACTGCTGTTAATTTCAGTTATTGTACAACATTAAATCAATTTTAGTTTTTATTAACTAAAAGTGATTTAAAATACAAAAAGAAAAAGTAAATTTTAATGTTATTATTAAAAACAAACAGAACATTTACTACAATATGATGGCGAACGACGCCCGGCATTAAATGCTTAGTGCGCATGCGTCGATGCTTTATAAAGAATCAAAAACTGGTACTTCAGATAAAAAAAATGGAAGAATTTTGATTATGTAAAAACAATTTTAATCCTAAATTTATATATTTTCTCTATAGTAAACAAAATAAAATAAATTTAAAGATCGGTCTATTAAATAACAATTTATAATGGGTCAATTATTGCCCCCTGTGATAAGCTCAGCACGACCGAGTGGTTAAGGCGTGGACTTAAGTTCCAATGGACATCTGTCCGCGTGGGTTCGAACCCCACTCGTGCTAAGTTAATTTTCTTCCTTTTGTCACGAAATACTTGGGAAAATTTTTATATTGATTCTTAGATTTTCTGAATTGATTCAAATTTTTTCTTCTTCTTTTAAATAATTTAATCACTGGATATAAATACAGGAAATGTGCAGTTAAGTTAGTACTAAACTTTAGTACTATTATTTATCAATGATAAAAAAAACCCAATAAATTAGTATTAATTAATTATTGAATAGCCTATTTGAGAGAAAATAGATTGTAAATATTTCTAAGTTTTAATTATTTAAAGAAAATATTTTTTAAATAAATATCACCTTTAAGCTGAAAATACGAATGACAAACATTTTTTGTAAATATTTTTTTTTTCTAAGTCGAAAAACAAATGTTGACATTTTTTTTTAGTGACTAAAAACTAAACAGAAAGAAAAAAATATAAAAATGATTAAAATATTGTAAATAAATTTTAAACGACTAGCATAAATTTTGTTAATTTTTAAATAAGAATTCTAATGGTTTGCCACTCCCCCCCCCCCAAAAAAAAAACCTACTAAATTTGACAATTTTTTTTAATTAATTCTATTCTTAATTCTTATATAAAAATCACAATTCTTCGACAAATATCTAAAAAATTAAAAGAGGAAGATATGTTTTTAAAAGATTGTGATTTTAACATTTCGAAAACATTTTTTTATAGAGAGAGAACCTTATCTTTGTTTTTGTGCATAAAGGATGCACCCATGGTCCGTTTTATATTTACTAAGTATACTTTTTAGAATGATGAATTTTAAACACCCTAAATTTAGCTTTCTGAAATTATAAATATATGAAAAAATATAAAGTATGGAAAATTCTAACCTGCCACACTGGAGAAGATTTTATTTTTTAGTTCCTTTTTTTAGTTCCTTTTTTGACACCACCTAAATTTCTTCGTCTCTAGAACAGGGTTTCTCAAAGTGGTCTACATAAATCCCCTGGGGTCTATACAACTCAGGGAGTCTGTAAGTATTTATGGAAACTACTAAGCCTTTTTAATAATTAGAAGAAATGAATTCCACAAGAATCCTGGAGAACATGCTTATTCATGAACTTATCAAAAGTCATCAGCTTCACCTATCAAATTAGGAAAATGTGCTTCCTTGGTAAGTTATAAAGTTAAGTTAATATTAGATATTTGCAGCTCTTTTTTTACATGTTATGTTTACTTTACTGTTTATTTGACAAATTAATAGTTTTACATAATAACATAATTGGTTGCAACAAAACAACTGCAAGGTGGACTGGGTTAAATAAGGAGGGGGATCAATGATAAGTCAATTAAATTTTTGTAGGGGGTCGTAGAGGTCTTAAAAGTTTGAGAACCCCTGGTCTAGAGAACAGAGGGGAGTTTTCAGAGTAAAATAAATAGATAAATAAATAAATAAATAGATAAATAAATAAATAAATAAATCACGGTGAGCTTAGCAGAAGACAAAAGAATATTGTATTACATTTACAATCAATCTCCCAATAATTGACGACACTATTATTTATGCTTGAAATTGAAAAGTAATTAATGATATCAATTAATTCGATTGATTGATTTTACTGGCATGTTAACTCATCTAAGCTTATTTTTGCCTAGAGGTTAGGGAATCGCGTTCATTGTACTTTTATAGTTGCATTTTTTGTTTGGTTGTTGATTTTAAAAAAAATTTTAATTACAATTTTTTATTTTTTTATACACGGTCCTTATTGAATAGGAATATTTTTTAAACAGATCTATTTAATTTATGGGGTAAGGTCGTTGGTCATTTTTGGCGCATGTTCACAGGTTAATAATAATGAAATTTATTGTGTACAGTGCTCAGGTGCACCACAACTCATCAAAGTCTCATGTCTAGTACATAGAATAATGTATTAGTGTCAGGAACATGAATAGTGTACAGTAATAATATACATATATGTGTGCGCGTGTGTGCATATGTGTGTAGAGAGGGGTATCAGGTATAGTGTTGGCGGACTACAGGAAGCATGGAGGCTTTGAAAGATGCAGTGTTTCGGCAGCCTACAACAGATGCAGGCAGTTTATTCAATGCCTCAGCAACTCTGAGTGTGAAAAAATATTTCCGAAAGTCATGTGAGCTATGCTGTTTTCTGACTTTGTAGGCATGCCCACATGTGTTAGAAACATGGAGATCAAAAAGGTGCTCAAGGTTGCTGTTGTTAAGATGATTAATGACCTTATGAGCGTTTACCAGGTCAGTTGCCAGACCCCGGAGTATCAACAAATCCATTTCCAGGGCAGCAGAATATGGCAGATGCCTGATGGAGGGTATTCGTTTGGTTGCATGTCTCTGTACAGTTTCTAAGAGGTTAATGTTCTGAGCGAGATAGGGGTTCCAGACCGGTGATGCAAACTCCAAGTGTGGCCGTACCATAGCTTTGTACAGCTTTAAATAGATAGCTGGTGAGCGGCTGACAAAGGTCTTGCTGAGTGACGCCAGGACACCCTCAGCCTTTTTGACAATTTTAGAGATGTGTTTTGTCCAATGTAAATCACTGCTGACAGTAATACCCAGATCACGTTCACAAGAAGATTCCTTGATATTAGTGTTGTGGAGGGTTTTTCCTCCCAAAATGCATGGTGGTACATTTGTCCACAGCCAGCTTCAGTTGCCAGTCAACGATCCATTGTTGCACTGTGTCCAGGTCTGACTGCAATAAAGATCTTGTTGTTTCTTTTAAACCCATTATATTTGGTTCTTCCTTCTTATCGGTTGTCTGGCTGAAAATGAATTAAAGAAAGGGAAAGGAAGAGACAAAGACAAAAGGCATTTTTAGGTTTCAGGCTTTTATTCTAGGTTCATAGCTATTTCATGGAGAGGAAATTTCTTCCTGTGCCATTGTTGCATCTGATCCCAGTCAAGGGGTTCAGTTGGAATGGCTGAGGCATTTCTTGATGGTAGGAAGGGGGCTTTTTCTGTGCACGCCCAGAGGGTGCTTCCTGTCTGGGGCTCCTGGGAGATTTTTATTTTTAATTTTAATTTTATTTTAATCCCCACAAATTCATAGATGGGACTCCTATTCATTCAATCAGATTTCCAGAAGTGAAGCCTCACCCTCAGATACATATAACACCCGGGCGGGCTGCGAAGCTCCTTTGCACACTTTCTGCGACTTCTCTGCAGTTCACTGCATCTTCTGCACTGCTTCTTCTGGCCGTTTCATCTA
This sequence comes from Doryteuthis pealeii, assembly GCA_023376005.1. Lineage (NCBI taxonomy): Eukaryota > Metazoa > Mollusca > Cephalopoda > Myopsida > Loliginidae > Doryteuthis > Doryteuthis pealeii. The sequence goes on along the minus strand of CM042170.1, from coordinate 16,991,874 downwards.
GTCTCGTCTATCAATGATTCCGTGTCAGTCCGCCAGTCTCTAGGACCTGTCCACGTTGCAAACACATGTGCTCAAAACACCTTGCAGGGGCCCCCCGCAAAGGGTCTGTACAAACGAACAAGTGTTACAAGCGAGAAAGAGAGAAATAAACAACGAAGACAAAACAAAATCAGTTCAGGTGAACAATTAGAAAGGCAGGGAGGTATATAACTTGCATCTATCTGCTGCTATCTCCCATGGTTGTCGAGATGGGGGACACCCCCCGTTCCTTTTGGCGACCTCTTCTAATGCTAGCTTCTAGTGGCCATCTAACATCTTAATCTCTCAGTGTTCAAGGCTCATCTCCTCTCTTCGCTGTCCAGAAACTAACTGGTCTCTCTGCTGTCCCAAGACTAACTGACTAAAACTTTTCAAATCCCCAGAATTCCTCAGATCTCATATCCAAATCTCGTCTGCAAGATTTGTGTCTAAACCCTGCTTTTTTGAAAAGTTCTTTGTTTAACAGACCACCCTCATGTGTTTTATGACCCCCTAACCTACGGTCAACTCTCCCAAAGTTATTGAAAACCTAGACTCTCTGTCCCCTAAGAAGAGATTATCATCCTTCTTGATCTTCCTTGAGTTTTTAATGGTTTCTTTAACTTATCATTACCCTACTTTTACACATACAATATATGTAGCACACACACACATGTATATTACACACGCACATATATATCTATATCTATATATCATACACACACATATATACTTATCTTATATATGGGTTTTACTACGCTACTTATTCAGTCTCACAATACATACACATATATGTGGTTTGACTTACTACCTATGATCATAACTACCTAGAAATATATATATATCCACCTACTGTGTGCAGCCAATATGCATGCCAATGCATTAGTATTATATACAGTTTAGTGTCATATTCAAGACATGCCCTTTTTCTTTTCTTTGTTTTGAGGTGAGGTCTTACTCCGTCACAGGAGTACGCTGCATATTCCATAAGCCCCACTGACAGGGCAATCCAATCCCAATTTAAAATTAATTCTTGCTATTTCTAACCTGTGGACTACTTTAATCCTTCCCTGTTCATATACAATCTTCTGAGAAGAACACTTTACAGCAATTTTAAATTTAATCTGAATTTACTAAAAATATTGAAACACCAACACAAAACTATTGCTTCTAATTATTCTTCAGAATTATCTAAAAAAGGACATGTTTTCATTCCACCTCCCCAACGGTGCCTGAATGTGACACAAATGTCGAGCTTTAAAAGTCCGTGACCCTTCAGAAAGCAATCATGGCCAGGCGGGGTAATATAAATCATTTCTGTCAGTATTTCCCTTATTGTCGCGGAGATACCTAACCCAGCTCTCTATCCCTTTATGATCTTGCTCAATATACTTTGAACCACCGTTAGTTAACACCAGATTACACAGGCGTAACACAGCGATTCTCAAAGATACCAAGGAATTTAGAGTCCGGTTAAGTCAGATTTAACCAATAATTATCTAGCATTATAAAGTTGAGTCTTTGAGTTTATCTCTCT
>CM042170.1:16946802-16990219 GCA_023376005.1 Doryteuthis pealeii | reverse complement strand
CAGGTAGATAACCAAGACTCCTCCAGCAATCGCGGGACTTTCTTTAAGTCTTCAATTAGTTAGCACTAAGGGTAGTCCGCGGTATTACCATTCCCTAAACTTTCAACAAACCTTCAACGGCATTAATTCCAGCATACTGTAACGGCTGTTTTAATTGCAAACTGAGAACTAAAACAAGAAACGACCCGAGAAGCTCGCTTAGAGCCATTCCCTACAACGAAAGAACACCTAACACCACGACACCAAGAACTCTTACAAGCAGATAAGTCTGGTCGCAAATTCCATCTAATTTGCAAACCCCCTTTTTGTTGTTCAACCATTTTATGTAAATCCTTGTACCCTTTTTGTTGTTAACCATTTTATGTAAATCCTTGTACCCTTTTGTTGTTAACCATTTTATGTAAAACCTTGTAAATGTTGTAATACAAGTGTCTGCATTCTACTTTTGTGTTTGTTCTTCTTTGTCCGACAATTTGCCAACGACCACGGGAAATAAAAGCCCCTTCGATACGTAAATACTTTTAAAGAGCCAATGAATAAATGTAGTTCAAAATCATTTTAAAAAAGCTAAATATCTTATACTTAGTTGTTGTGAATTATATTTCAGATAGACATTTACCTCAAAGACACTGGCGGAAGTGAACACCACCTATTGTAAGATTGTTATAATAAATATTAGTATTAGATCTGCCATCTTGTGGTTTACACATATTGTTAATGGTTATTTATTATGTCAAATTAATAATAAATTAATATCTATTTATTATGTCAAAGAAAAATATTTATTAAAAAAAAAAACATTAAAACATAATACAGCACATAATTCATAGCATTCTATTTCATGTTTTTTTTTACTATATATATATATTGTCAAACAAGGAACAAAAAGAAGTCAAGAAGAGTGGAAAAAAAGCTGCCACAGAAAAAAGAGCTAAAAGAAAGGAGAAACAGCAGCACCCCCCAACACCTACAGAAAGCATCACCTTTGTTTGCAAGCCATTGCACCAGAGACTGCCATTCGAGGATCGGTCTGTTCAGCCACTCATGTGGCTGTAAGTGAGTGAAAAAAATAAAAATAAAATAAAAAAACAACCAAACAAAAAAACAACCAAACAAAAAAACAACAAAACAGAAAAAACAACAAAAACAAAAAAACAGAAAAAAACAAAAAATACAAAAATACAATAATACAAAAAAAAACAAAAAAAAAAAAAAAAAAAAAATAAAAAAAAAAAACAAAAAAACAAACTACACCATCGTCTAAAATAGACAGAAGGTTGCCAACAATATATATATATATATATTTTTATGACTCAGACATTGAAAAAGAACAGATAATACAATCTGTGAATAAAAAGAATATTACAAACAGATACACTCTGAAAAAAAAATCAAACAGTACCAAAATGACTGGATGAGTCGACTTCCTAAATAGAAGCACCAGTATAATCATGGATTGTGCTGTAACAATACAAAAATAATGGTTACACTGGTGGTAACAAGAAAACCAAGAACTTAAAACATATCAGCGAATCCAATATGGTGGAGGAAAATTTGACCGGTGCAATTAAAAATTTGACACCGTTAATGAGGCAGCAACATTAGGTTCTAGATGGCTTTGTTGTCTTAAGGATTTGGATTTTATTTTGATGGGAAATGATTACTCCTTGAAGAATTCATTAAAGGCAATGGCCAGTACAACACATAACATACAGTTTTGTTTTACGACATATCAACATCAGTGGGTCATTTAATGCTGTAAAAAAGGATTCAAAGTTATGAGCTTGAATACAAGACTCCGACAAAGGTTTGATAAACAAAACATTTAATACGTATACAGCACATGGATAAAAGGGTACATAATACATAGGTAAAACAAAGTTACATGTAGAAAGATAACGACACATTCATGAATGGTACAAGATATACATAAAAGCCACAGACATGAGACTAGGGATAGTCCATGCTGTGTTAATAACTTACAGTAATGTAAGGGGGGAACGAGGCCTCAACAAGAAAGGGTAGACCTTAACTAACCCATGTGTCTCATAGTTGAACAACCGGAAAAAAGAGAAAGAAGCGTTCAAACCAGCCGCTTAAATATAACCGGCCCCTAGCGGGCACCAGCAAACTAAACGGGCAGACAACTCTCCCAGGCAAATACAAAACTAACGCTAGAATGCCAATAAAGTTTTGAAAGAAATTCATTCTTAAGTGGATACTCAATTTTTTTTAAATACATTTTTCTATTTAACCTAACAGGTACTACCACTCCGGGTCAGAGTGGACCAGGGAGCAATGGTGATGAAGGGGTGCCCCAAACCTCCAAAAGTCGGAATGGCTGAGATGATGACGTGTCACTCTTCATTATGTCTTGCACTCATTTCCGAATGGAGTGATGACGTGTCCACGTTGCTTAAAGTTACGCCTCTTCCTTCTTATGGAGTGAACGATGAGTGGATAAAGAAATATTCAATATACTTATCTCTATACCAGTCCTACATCAGAGAAGGCTGGAATCCTGGTTGCTGGGCTGCTGTTCAGTTGTTGGCAGTTCTATGATGTCATGGAGTCTGGACGCCAACTTGGGGATGAGGGTTATCCTGCCTTGTGCCATTTGGAGTTTTTAGTAATAACACAAGGCCATTTCTTTTCACTCATTTTATTTCCTCCAAATTACAACTGCCAAGAGCAAGAAATTCATGTCTCGCTCCGTTAACGCATTCTCCCAGACTCAGTTCTATAAAAAATATTATCTAAATCAATTATCTCCCTTTGACCATAGCAACAGAGCTCAGGGGTCTTAGCCATAAACAGATGAGATACCTCATACGATTGGCTAAGGGTCTTTGTCAGCGACCAATCAGAGCACATGTTACAAGGCTCAGTTTGGCCGCGAATTTTGAAGCTGATACCTTGAAATCACCCTCTTTCCACTGGAATCTCTTCGAGGAATGACGTAGTTTTTTACACAGCAAAGGCATTGGCAGAACGAGGAGAATTGGAACAGCATGGGGGAGCCGTAGATTTCGTATATTTCGTAAAAGTCAAGACTTCAAATACAATATAGACAGATAAGTTTCGCAAAAGCATTATTTTGCAAACCATTATACACCATTATACAATACACTCTGTAAACCTTGCATACACTTTGTAAACCTTACATATACTTTGTATCTCAACTCACGTATTGTATTTTGTATGTTACATGTTCTTGTGATTGATAAACGCATTGTTTTGTTTATAAGCCTGGTTGTTGTTGTGTCATTACCCTATTTTTTACCCTTATCTGACTGTTTTCTTTACAGTACTCACTCTGACCTTCACTCCTCCTTTCTCCCTTTCACCACATATCATTTGCTCGTCCAACCAAACCATGCCAAATCATCACTTAAACTTTTCTGTTCTAATCAGGCCACACTTATGGCTCCATGTCACGCCCATTATGTAACTGTATTAAGTTACTTGAAGCTATAAAAAAAAAGTAAAGTTGTCGGGGCGGCCTAATGTCGGTATCAGCCAGACAGCGAGGGAGTCTATCCCCTTTTCATTAGCGCTAGACCAAGGAGATTATTTTAGCATCTGAGGTGGAGCGCCACACCTACCATCAGCTCCCCACTTTACCGCACAGATCCCTGTGTTACTCATACACGGAGTTAGTGAGGGTCAGTATTGAACCAAGAACCTTGTGATTCCTAGCCGAACACTCTACCGACTGAGATGGTTTCAAATATTCCTATCTAATTCTAATTGATTGATTTCAACGGCATGTCAACCCATCTATGGTTATATTATGCCTAGGGGTTAGGGAATCATTTTTTACTTACATTTTATTGTAATCATTTCTTTATTTTTTTTATGCACACACTCCTATCCTCTCGAATACAATAATTTTTAAACAGATCAATAGATAGAACCTACCAGATATTACCTAGCTGGGTCAGAGTGGACCTGGGAGTAATGGTAACGGATGCAATTTAGTGTCATACTCAGGACTTTATTTCTAATGAATACTAATAATTTTCAAGCTTCAGGTACCTATTCATTAACAATAATAATCATTTATTGATCTGAATTTTTGTTCTAATTGACAGTCATCTGTAGATTGTAGGTTCATTCTTAACCACAGGTGAAAATAACATAGAATACTTAATATATATAAGTAAAAAAAAGTCATCGGGGTGGCCTAAAGTCGGTATCAGCCAGTCAGCGAGGGAGTCTATCCCCTTTTCAATAGCGCTAGACCAAGGAGATTGTTTTAGCATCTGAGGTGGGGCGCCACACCTACCATCAGCTCCTTACTTTACCGCACAGATCCCTGTGCTACTCATACACTAAGTTGGTGAGGACCGGTATCAAACTAGGAGCCTTGTGGTTTCTAGCCGAACGCTCTACCGACTGAGCTAACCCGGCCCCCTCCACATGAGCAGGATGTGACACAAAGTCAATTTCTTAAGTAGAGTTTAACAGGTTTGAATTCAGAGTTTTCATTCACCTAGACTGGTTACCTAACCAAGGTTAAAGAGCCCAGTCTGCCCTACTATTTACCCATAGCTTGAGGGAGAATAGTTGGACACATACCTTTCCCAAGGGTATCAGCGCCATGTGAAATACAAACAGTCATCCAGGATTTGAACTCTGGTCGATGGGTGCATATCCTATGGCTCTAACCATTACACCATGCACCTCCAACTTAATATAGCTTAACACTTGTATCTAAATGACAACAATCTACTCCAATGGATTAAATAAAGGGTTCAGTTCTGCTCCTGAGTTTGACAAAAAGGTTTCAAGTTTGACAAGAAACACCTGAACAAGGATGGAAAGTAAATCGGTCAAAATCTTGTGTCTATAATAGTAAAGATAAGAACAATATTTAAAAAAAATCTACATAATACTAATAATCATTAGTTAGCACACAGTTATATGTTTTCAAGTATTTCTCTCTAATACTAATAATTTTCACACAGTTACATAATTTCAAGTATATCAAGCAGTTATATGATTTCAAGTAACTAATAATAATAATCCTTAGTAAACAATTATAGTATCTGTTCCAGATTCTATGCTTTGAGACTTACCTTCTGTACCCGGCCTCGGCTGGGGGTCCAGTGTGCTTCGGCCTCTGGACCGGTAAAGTACAATTAATAGCATCAATCCAAGGGGGCCATCCCCCCAGATCGATGCAATTTTTATGTGCCCACGTAAAAACGAGACCTTGTGTCCAGCCCTCATGAGTGGGATGAGCAGGCAAATACCCTTAGTAAACAATTATAGCTTCAAGTAACTATTCTTAATACAAATAATTTGCACACAGTTATATGATTTCAAGTAACTAATAATAATAATCCTTAGTAAACAATTATAGCTTCAAGTAACTATTCTTAATACAAATAATTTGCACACAGTTATATGGTTTCAAATAACTAATAATGATAATCCTTAGTAAACAATTATAGCTTCAAGTAACTATTCTTAATACAAATAATTTGCACACAGTTATATGGTTTCAAGTATTCTTATCTAACACTAATAATTTTCAAGTAGTCATAATGGTTTCAAATAACTAATAATAATAATCCTCAGTAAACAATTATAGTTTCAAGTAACAATTCTTAATACAAATAATTTGCACACAGTTATATGGTTTCAAATAACTAATAATAATAATCCTTAGTAAACAATTATAGCTTAAAGTAACAATTCTTAATACAAATAATTTGCACACAGTTATATGGTTTCAAATAACTAATAATAATAATCCTTAGTAAACAATTATAGCTTCAAGTAACAATTCTTAATACAAATAATTTGCACACAGTTATATGGTTTCAAGTATTCTTATCTAACACTAATAATTTTCAAGTAGTCATAATGGTTTCAAATAACTAATAATAATAATCCTTAGTAAACAATTATAGCTTCAAGTAACAATTCTTAATACAAATAATTTGCACACAGTTATATGGTTTCAAATAACTAATAATAATAATCCTTAGTAAACAATTATAGCTTCAAGTAACAATTCTTAATACAAATAATTTGCACACAGTAATATGGTTTCAAATAACTAATAATAATAATCCTTAGTAAACAATTATAGCTTCAAGTAACTATTCTTAATACAAATAATTTGCACACAGTTATATGGTTTCAAGTATTCTTATCTAACACTAATAATTTTCAAGTAGTCATAATGGTTCAAATAACTAATAATAATAATCCTCAGTAAACAATTATAGTTTCAAGTAACAATTCTTAATACAAATAATTTGCACACAGTTATATGGTTTCAAATAACTAATAATAATAATCCTTAGTAAACAATTATAGCTTCAAGTAACAATTCTTAATACAAATAATTTGCACACAGTTATATGGTTTCAAATAACTAATAATAATAATCCTTAGTAAACAATTATAACTTCAAGTAACAATTCTTAATACAAATAATTTGCACACAGTTATATGGTTTCAAATAACTAATAATAATAATCCTTAGTAAACAATTATAGCTTCAAGTAACAATTCTTAATACAAATAATTTGCACACAGTTATATGGTTTCAAATAACTAATAATAATAACCCTTAATAAACAATTATAGCTTCAAGTAAATTCTTAATACAAATAATTTGCACACAGTTATATTGTATCAAGTATTCTTATCTAACAGGTAATTTTCAAGTAGTCATAATGGTTTCAAATAACTAATAATAATAATCCTTAGTAAACAATTATAGCTTCGAGTAACAATTCTTAATACAAATAATTTGCACACAGTTATAGGGTTTCAAATAACTAATAATAATAATCCTTAGTAAACAATTATAGCTTCAAGTAACTATTCTTAATACAAATAATTTGCACACAGTTATATGGTTTCAAGTATTCTTATCTAACACTATAATTTTCAAGTAGTTATAATGGTTTCAAATAACTAATAATAAAATCCTTAGTAAACAATTATAGCTTCAAGTAACTATTCTTAATACACATAATTTGCACACAGTTATATGTTTCAAGTATTCTTATCTAACACTAATAATTTCAAGTAGTCATAATGGTTTCAAATAACTAATAATAATAATCCTCAGTAAACAATTATAGCTTCAAGTAACTATTCTTAATACAAATAATTTGCACACAGTTATATGGTTTCAAGTAACTAATAATAATAATTATAATGGTACACCTAGATAGAATTTTCTTGTAGAAGTTGTTCCCCTTATCCATAAATTACTTCTCCTACCTCATATTATTCCCCTTTGCGGTCCTTGCCACTCTTGGAGCCCCTTTTTCCTAATGCACCATTTGAAATCTGCTTTCCAGTGTAAGGCGGGCATTTTCACTCTTTTCAAATCACCGCGCGTCTTGTGAAGATGTACATTTCACCTTTCCTCATCTTAGTCGTTCGAGGACCAGGTAAGAATATTTCTTTCTCTTTCGTCCACCCTTCCCTCTTAACATGTTAACTTTACTGAACTTATTAATTGCCTTACTAAGCCATGTCCTTTTTATCGACTTTATCACGCTTAAATATATTGCATACATTGTTTAATTCTAATATACTTTTCCCGGTCAGTAAGCCTCGATATTTCATCTCCAGCTAAGGCACATTCTTCTTACCCCGCCTGTATATTTCTTAATTCTTTAACCCTGTTAGTGTCTTGCTTTTTGAACTTGACTGCTAACTTATGGCCAGTCTAATGGCGCCTACGAACTGCCCTGACTTTCTCTGTTGTTATTTTTGCCCCTTACTCTAAACATACTCGTAACACTTCAATTTATCTCTTATCCCCTTTGTCTTGTATTTGGCTGTTAAGACAAGACTGTCAAACATTTTGCTACACTTTTTGTATAACTGTTACTTACAAACCCCTTGTTTAGTCGGTTATTCAACCACCTTTTCTCATTTAGCTGTATTCCCCGTCAGTATTCCTTGTCAGTATTCCCCGTCATTCTTGTACCAGTTAGAACCTTAGAAAATTTGTTGTATTGTTTTGTTGTGACCATCAATTTGTTTTCTTTCATATTTCAGTTTTTTACACTTTCGTGTAATGGAATAAAGACCCGTATTCTCTACCTGCGTTTTTTCATTCTTCATTGTGTGAAAGAGTTTAGCTACACATATCGAACGTGGTTACTACATCTTGGACAGAATAGTTACCATTAGTAGTGCCGTGATAATAATCCTTTGTAAACAATTATAGCTTCAAGTAATTATTCTTAATACAAGTAATTTGCACACAGTCACATAGTCTCATGTATTCCTATCTAATATTAATAATTTGTATATTATTACATAATTCCAAGTATTTCTATCTAATACTAATAATTTGTATACTATTACATAATTCCAAGTATTTCTATCTAATACTAATAATTTGTATAATATTACATAATTCCAAGTATTTCTATCTAATACTAATAATTTGTATATTATTACATAATTCCAAGTATTTCTATCTAATACTAATAATTTGGATACTATTACATAATTCCAAGTATTTCTATCTAATACTAATAATTTGTATACTATTACATAATTCCAAGTATTTCTATCTAATACTAATAATTTGTATACTATTACATAATTCCAAGTATTTCTATCTAATACTAATAATTTGTATACTATTACATAATTCCAAGTATTTCTATCTAATACTAATAATTTGTATGCTATTACATAATTCCAAGTATTTCTATCTAATACTAATAAATACTATTACATAATTCCAAGTATTTCTATCTAATACTAATAATTTGTATACTATTACATAATTCCAAGTATTCCTATTTGATACTAATAATTTGTATGCTATTACATAATTCCATGTATTTCTATCTGATACTAATAATTTGCAAGCAATTACATGATTTCAAATACCTATTCCTTTTTAATAATCATATTTGTTTTCAAACAGTTATATGGTTTCAAGTATTCCTATATAATGTTATATAATAACAGAGAATCAAAAGTTTTCATGTACATTTCTGGACACTAAAATACGTAAATCTCTCACAAATTTTCACACCTTTCAAGTAATTTTCCACTCACATATATATTAGTCAATGAACTTTTCTACATATACCCATTTCACTATTTTGTATCTTTTTTCTTGTTTAGTTTACACTTTAACAAGGGATAATTTTCAAATAGATCTATTTGATACATAGCTGGGACCCTAACAGGTTACTATTAGTTCTGGGTCAGAGTAGACCTAGAAGTAACAGCAATGTTGGGGTGACACCATGTTCTTCTGACCTTCAGAACATGAGCCTCACCACATGAGTAATTATTGTGCCTCTGTGTTTATTCTTATAAATATTCAATGTTAGTTCTGGGTCAGAGTGGACCTAGAAGTAACAGCAATGTTGGGGTGACACCATGTTCTTCTGACCTTCAGAACATGAGCCTCACCACATGAGTAATTATTGTGCCTCTGTGTTTATTCTTATAAATATTCAATGTTAGTTCTGGGTCAGAGTGGACCTAGAAGTAACAGCAATGTTGGGGTGACACCATGTTCTTCTGACCTTCAGAACATGAGCCTCACCACATGAGTAATTATTGTGCCTCTGTGTTTATTCTTATAAATATTCAATGTTAGTTCTGGGTCAGAGTGGACCTAGAAGTAACAGCAATGTTGGGGTGACTCCATGTTCTTCTGACCTTCAGAACATGAGCCTCACCACATGAGTAATTATTGTGCCTCTGTGTTTATTCTTATACACATGCCACATTAACTAAAGAGTGTACAATTATTATCTTGACTCTTTATGATAGAGGCTGGTGTTGCATGATAATATATATATATATATATATATATATATATATAGAGGCTGGTGTTGCATGTTCCGACTTCACAAATAATATTTAAATGATGATAAAATAACAAGACCCAGTTTAGGCAGAATATACGGAGAAATGACAAGACAATGCATACTGTCAGCCAGGCAGTTAGGGTTTGAATCACACACAAAGCGGCTTCCAGTCTATAACTCTGCTGATGAGGCATAATAGGCCGAAATGTACATTCAGAGAGTGACTTTTTCTCGATTTGTTTACGCTTCACATTTTAACAGATATATCCGCCTAATTCATTAATTATCAACTAATTGATTTTCAAATTAGGTATGACTTCAATTAATCACATATTCCAGTCTATAACTCTGCTGATGAGGCATAATAGGCCGAAATGTACATACAGAGAGTGACTTTTTCTCGATTTGTTTACGCTTCACATTTTAACAGATATATCTGCCTAATTCATTAATTATCAACTAATTGATTTTCAAATTAGGTATGACTTCAATTAATCACATATTCTCCCCAAAATTGTCGGCGTAGCCATATCAAACTAACTTTTTGCGTACTTTCATACTGTTGTGCAGCAAGTCTCCAAAAATGTAGGATATATGAGTTTATAAACAAAGCGAGAAATCTGGGAAGACCGCTAGTGTAACGGTTAGAATCTCCGACTGTCAGCCAGGCAGTTAGGGTTCGAATCACACACAAAGTGGCTTCAAGTCTATAACTCTGCTGATGCGGCATAATAGGCTGAAATATTTATATTTATAAATAACAAATAAATTTATTCAGAGAATAAATTTGTAATAATCAAAAAATATGTGGATGTTCAAATCGTTAATATGAATGCAAAAATTTGAATTAGCAAAGTTCGATAGGAAGTGGACAAATGGAAAATAAAGTTTTTAGTATATTTAGAACATGTGAAATGGTGATGTTGTTTGCAGTGGCACGGTAATGGTAGTAGTAAACAGTGACTCAGAAGGTTGATGTTTGTTTTAGTAATCAGCAAGTCAACTCGTTTACTCGGACATCTGTCTTTTCAATTGAGAAGAGCTGGTGGTTGCTTAGAATTGCTGCCATCGACTGCAGACGTTATCTTCTTTGTCTGGAAGCTAAATGGAATCTGAGTTTGTTGATTTTTTGTCTGTATTTATATTTACAAATAGGCTCAGATTTTGATAATCTATTTTGGCGCTTATGCGCGGATGTAGTTGAAAACACACCTATTTGTCCAATCAAACTCTGACTAATGTATAAATATTTTTTTAATTACTTTTCCTTAAGTTTGGAAAAAGAATTGTGTTTGTGTGTTTATACTTATTTGGATATATAATATAGGATTTTATCCTATAATATCAACTGTTATTCATTTTTATAAATTTAATATTTGGGCAAAATTGATCAGCTATGGTTAGCAGAATGAAAACAGGATAACCTCATGGATTAAATAAAATGTTGGGTTCAAAGTTCCATGATGGCTCCAGATTATGGCAAGAAGATTCCTGATTACATCAAGAAGGTTCCCGAGTTCGAGAAGGTTCCTGAGTCCAACAAGAAATACCTGAAGAAAGCCGGAGGGCACATCAGCCGAAAATGTTGTGCAGATAACAATAGATGAGGACAATAGTTTGAATAATCCAAATAATACCAAAATTGATCAGTTCAAAACTTCTACTTAATAATATTCCATAGGACTGGCTGTAGTACTCTAGTGTATATATATATATATATATATATATGTATATATATATATATATGCTCCTCATCCCCTAGGGTTGAGCACTCTGGGGGGGATTTCGCTGACGGCCGCCAACTCAAGTGTAAACGTGACGCTCTTCTGTATATAAGGAATGGAGCACTCTATGAATGTCAATAATCTATGCTACCATAGATTATGCAACACTATTATTATGATAATATTTGAATTGAAACATGTTTTCTAATTGTATTATGACTTGAGATCATAATATATAAAATTACATTGTGTGAGGTTTTCTAAAATCATTAAGTGCTCAGAGTTTTTAACATTGACAGTAAATCTGGATTTTTCAGTAATTTTCAATGTCTAATCATGTTCATTTGTTTGTTTGGTTTGTTTTGTTTTACGGCATATCAACCTCAGTGGGTCATTTAATGCCAATAAAGTTTTGAAATAAATCAATTCTTAATGGATAATACAATTTTTTTATAAATACATTTTTCTATTTAACCCATAGATGGGACTCTAACAGGTACTACCACTCCGGGTCAGAATGGACCAGGGAGCAATGGTGATGAAGGGGTGCTCCACATTCCCCAAACCTCCAAAACTGGAACCTCACCATCAGATAGAGTTTAACGTCATTCCCAGGACATGTAGACCCGCAGCCACCGACTTCTAGCATCCATATGATAAAAAGGGTTGGGGCTTGCCATAAGGGCAATAGGGTTGGGCTTATCCCATAAGAGACTTGCCACCTAGGAATGGAAAAAGCATTATGCCCATCTGGTCTCATCTACCATAAACCCACAAAGACACTTGCGTCTAATATATTTTGATGGTTTGTTTTGTTTTATGGCATATCAACCACAGTGGGTGATTTAATGCCAATAAAGTTTTAAATAAAGTCATTCTTAATGGATACTCAATTTTTTTATAAGTACATTTTTCTATTTAACCCATAAATGGGACCCTAACAGGTACTACCACTCCAGGTCAGAGTGGACGAGGGAGATGATGAAGGGGTGCTCCACATTCCCCAAACCTCCAAAATTAGAACCTCACCATCAAATAGAGTTTAATGTCATTCCCAGGACATGAAGACCCTCAGCTATCGCCTTCTAGCATCCATATGATAAAAAGGGTTGGGGCTGCCATAAGGGCAATAGGGTTGTGGCAATCATATAGATGCTAGAGCTTGACGCGACCAACCGATTGATCGGAGGGGGCCTCTCTGACCACCGATCCAGTTCAAGTAAGGACCAAAGTGGAATATTGCATATTATGGACTGCTCAACCACCTGGGTTCTATCCTTAAGCATCACGGGTTGCCATACAGGGCCAACAGTTGGCCCCATTGGGGAGTCTTACTCCTATGCAGAGGTGCAGTTGGTGCATTCTAATGCCCCAACCGACAGAGCGGAATACATTTAGAGTCCATGCTTCAATGTAACACCAATTTAGAGACAATTATTATCTAGCTATGTATTTTAAAGAGGCAGGGCTGGGTTTATTGCCCAGTACCTGAGGCGCGCCCCCTTGAGGGAAAATGCCGACGAGATCAACATAATTTTTGTGCTTACAACCCATGAGCTTCGGATAATGGGTGGGCCCACATTAAAACGAGACCTTGTGTTCAGCGCTCATAAGTGAGATGAGAGGCAAATACCTGTAAATTCGGCCAACGCCGGGGTCCAGTGGCTTCAGCCCTGGATCTTTACAAGTTAATAGCATTGATCCCAGGGGATCATCCCCCCAGGTAATACCTACCCCCTTAATTTAAAGGGGCAGGGCTAGGTTTATTGCCCAGCACCTGAGGTGCTCCCCTTGAGGGGGAATGCCGACGGGATCAACATAATTTTTGTGCTTACCATCCCTGAGCTTCGGCTAATGGGTGGGCCCACGTTAAAACGAGACCTTGTGTTCAGCGCTCATCAGTGGGATGAGAGGCAAATACCTGTAGATAAGGCCAACAGTATTAATGTAGAAATTTTTTATTAAGATTTAAATAAAAATAAAATCATGGAGAATGTGACATAAATAACTAAGGGAATTGTGACTTGAGTAGTGATATAGTTTCGGTTACAGAGAGACAAACACACAATCTCCATTATAATAAGATATTCATATGTAGATATGGGCAACAGTATTAATAATGTAAAACAATTTTATTAATAATTGAGGTTTTAAAAAAAAATAAAATCATGGAGAATGTGACATAAATAACTAAGGGAATTGTGATTTGAGTAGTAATATAGTTTTGGTTACAGAGAGACAAACACACAATCTCCATTATAATAAGATATTTGTATGTAGATATGGGCAACAGTATTAATAATGTAAAACAATTTTATTAATAATTGAGGTTTTAAAAAAAATAAAATCATGGAGAATGTAACATAAATAACTAAGGGAACTGTGACTTGAGTAGTGATATAGTTTCAGTTACAGACAAACAAACACACAATCTCCATTATAATAAGATATGTTTCAATTCCCTAGGAAACTGCAAGAAGTTCCCATTTTTTAGCAAGGCCTTTGATTTCTAATGTAAGTATAATACTAAAATGGGCCCTTTGGGTCTGTCAAGTTAGCTCAGGGGTACCCAACTTTTTCAGCCCAAGGGCCACAAAGCTTAACTCACACAAGCTCAGGGCTACAATTTTAAATGGACAGAGCCCCCCCCCTCTCCATAGCTAAATTCACAAAGTAACAATCATAAAAATATGTAATATCAAGTTTGAATGAAGTGGTTTACAGAAGGAGTACATCAGTACAAGTGATGATTTGACAATTGCATGCCGAAAAAAGAGTTAACCCAGAAGAAACCCTTAAACCCTGCTGCAAAGACTGTTAATAATGCTGTCCAAATTCGAGGTGTTTGGGTTCGAAATTGCAGTTCCTTTACAAAAGAAGATGGCGCGCGAGCTTGTTTGAAAAAAAAGAAAAGAATACAATAAAAGAAACTCTAATCTAAAGAGTTCTTATTTTTTCGACTATTGGTCGTGTTTTCGTTCTTCTTCGTTTCTTCATTCTATTCCTAGGTGTAAAATTGGTAAAGAAAGAGGGACTCACTATTGTTCCAGCTAGTGTCTTAGAATTTTCTTGTTACTCTTATAATAATCTAAAAAAATAATCTTCATACAATGACTGCTATTTACACAGTAGCATTGCAGCCAACAAAGCCTTCATCAGATGATGACTTTGGGTTCAGGCATGGTTTCGGGGCTGAAGCATCATTACCACTAACACAGAGCGAACACAGAATATACGCTGTGTTCACAACGAACACAGCGTATATTCTTGTGTTATATAATGTTATGTACCCCCATCAGGAAGCGCGTGGTGTAATGGTTAAAGTCATGGGAAATGGACACTCGTCGCCCCGAGTTCAAATCCTGGACATGGTAATTGCATTTTCACTTAGTGCTAGTACCCTTGGGAAAGTTATGAATCCTACTCTCCCTCCAGCTATGGGTAAATAGTAGGGCAGACTGGGCTCTTTAACCTTGGTTAGGCAACCGGTCTAGGAGAAGGAAAACTCTGAATTCAAACCTGTTGAACTCCGCTTAAGAAATTGACCTTGTGTCACATCCTGCTCATGTGGAGGGGTTGGTAAATATATATATATATCCCATCATTGGGTATATACATGAGGGAGGTGACTCCATGTGATAGAGAGAGAGAGAGAGATACAGAGTTGAGACTTGCTTGTTTCCATTTCTTCTTTCTACGTCTAGTGGCTGTTTCCTTTCCTTCTTTGGCCGTCATGTTGTTATCTAGCTTCTAGCTGCTTCATCTTTATCGTCTTCTTGTTGCTGTCTAAGTCGGATGCCGAGGATTTATTAACAACTCAACTTTAGCATTTTTTACCAAACTTGGACTTTCTCCACCAGACAAGACGAAATACATCAAAAGGATCCAGTATAAAGCTCTAACCGCATCAGTGTGGATATGTCAATCCTACAATGTGACATCAAACCGACAAAGTCCGGGGGTATCGTGAGATACTACTGGGGCCGCTCTGTGTTAGTGGTAATGATGCTTCAGCCCCGAAACCATGCCTGAACCCAGAGTCATCATCTGATGAAGGCTTTGTTGGCTGCAATGCTACTGTGTAAATAGCAGTCATTGTATGAAGATTATTTTTTTAGATTATTATAAGAGTAACAAGAAAATTCTAAGACACTAGCTGGAACAATAGTGAGTCCCTCTTTCTTTACCAATTTTACACCTAGGAATAGAATGAAGAAACGAAGAAAGAACGAAAACACGACCAATAGTCCGAAAAAAATAAGAACTCTTTAGAATTAGAGTTTCTTTTATTGTATTCTTTTCTTTTTTTTTCAAACAAGCTCGCGCGCCATCTTCTTTTGTAAAGGAACTGCAATTTCGAACCCAAACACCTCGAATTTGGACAGCATTATTAACAGTCTTTGCAGCAGGGTTTAAGGGTTTCTTCTGGGTTAACTCTTTTTTCGGCATGCAATTAATTAACTACAAGACTTTTATTTTCTTGATCAAGATTTATTTCTGCCCATGTTCTTCCGTGCGGAGAGTCAACCTCACAGTAGCACGTCTGCTCTGCATCTATCCCTGGCTGAAACTGATTCTAAAATCTAGTTACGTGTTTCTCGTGACGTGTTCTCTAGGGTTCAGATGGGGTTACCAACAGTTATGGTATTTTTCCAACAGAAATCTACCTGCCTATGCTCTCTGATTTGAAAGCCAATAGTGTTGACTGTTTTGGGATATAAG
This sequence comes from Doryteuthis pealeii, assembly GCA_023376005.1. Taxonomy (NCBI): domain Eukaryota; kingdom Metazoa; phylum Mollusca; class Cephalopoda; order Myopsida; family Loliginidae; genus Doryteuthis; species Doryteuthis pealeii. The sequence continues at coordinate 16,973,946 of CM042170.1, read as the reverse complement.
GTGTGGGCTAGATGCCCGCTTTTACTTATAGACTTGGCAAGAACCATGTGATCTCTCTTGGCCAATCACTGGCAGTGCTCTGCTGCTGAGACAATACTTAAACTGAGCATACTGAGCATGCTGGCCATAATTGCTTTGAACCTTTGTGGACGACGGACATAGGATTAAATCACTGGACCTTTAACACTACGCAGGATAGGACTTATTCACTTACCAAAGGATTCTATAACTCAGGACTTACTTTAAGCCCTTTTCAACTGGCCAAGGATGGCATTTAAAAACTTAATAAATGGCCCTTTATTCTATGTGAACTATGGCTTCGTCCAGGAATTGAACTCGGGTCGACGAGTCCATTTCCTACGACTCTAACCAGTACACTACCGTGCTTCCTTAGTCTGAAGAGACTTGCTATCACTCACACCTTGCTGAAATGCTATCAGTTAAAAAAGGTGTGAAATAATAATAATAATAATAATAATAAGAAGAAGAAGAAGAAGAAAGAACTTGTCAACTGGTGGATTTTGCAGTTCCAGCAGATCACAGGGTGAAGCTAAAGGAAAATGAAAAAAATGGACAAATATCTGGACCTTGCCAGAGAACTGAAAAAGTTATGGAATATGAAAGTGAAAGTGATACCAATTGTAGTTGGTGCACTTGGAACGGTCCCAAAAGGATTGGAAAGGGGTTTGGAAAGTTTGGAAATCAGAGGAAGGATTGAAACCATTCAGAACACTGCACGGCTGCAATCTGCCAGAATACTCAGAAGAGTCCTGGAGACCTGAGGAGACTTGCTGTCACTCAGAATCCAATGAAAGACCATCAGCTAATGCTGATGTGAAAACTCAAAAGAAGTAAATAATAATAATAATTAATTAAATACATCTTCATTACCATTACTCCCAGGTTCACTCTGACCCAGTGAGGTAATATCTGGTAGGTTCTATCTATTGATAGGAATTACTTGAATTAATTACAAAAAAATCAAAAGATAATCCCGGATTATTTTATTAAAGGTTCCTTGAATTAATCGTTCTCACTTGAGGAGGTGTCAGAAATTCTACCACATAAATTATGTAACACTTGGCCTGCTTCATTTTTGAGAATAATTGTTTACATATTATATATATATATATATATATATATATATATAGGGTCATCCACAGACACGTGTTTCAACTTATCAAGTCTCTTCAGTGTGGCTAGACATTTTGTAAGCTACCTACAGCTGGAATTGAACTCCGGTCGGTTGGGTGTCAGTCCGGCACCTTAACCATTAGGCTGTCTTCACTTACAGAATGGGAAGGGGATTTTAACTGTTTTAATACACACATCGCTTTGTGTGTAAAGGCCGTCACAGAGTGCTCCATTCCTCCTTATAGAGAAGAGCGTTGCGTTTACGCTTGAGTTGGCGGCCGTCAGCGAGATCCCCCCCAGAGTGCTCAACCCTAGGGGATTCACAGTGATATACAGTATTAAACATGCTCATTACTTGCTGGGTTTAGGTGATAAGGCTGTGGGAAATCATCCAGATTTAAACATGTACGTCTAATTTGGCTAGCAAGAAACTTGGACTTCAAATTTTCTGAACACAGAAGATCAATGAGTTCCATCTGCAGTTGTAACGGTACTTCTTCACAGTGAACACGAAAACGTGAAGAGAACATTTTGAAAGTTGAATGAAGGGCCATATTTTTAGGTATTGAGGGTTGGGGACCCGAGTTAGCTAAACCAAAACTTTTTCGTTTGATCATATAAAGTATACATCTAGCTGAAAATTTCTTAACTCAAACCAAAGACCGCCCTGTCGGTTGGGGCGTTAGAATGCACCGACTGCACCTCTGCAGAGGGGTAAGACTCCCCCAATGGGGCCACTTGTTGGCCGTGGGTGGCAACCCGTGATGCTTAAGGATAAAGCCCAGGTGGATGAGCAATTCATGACATGCAATACTCCACTTTGGCCCTATCTTGGGCTAGACGGGCGGTCGGAGAGGCCCCCTCCGATCAATCGGCTGGTCACGTCAAGCCCTAGCAACTATACGATTTTCCCAACCCTATTGCCCTTTATGGCAAGCCCCAACCCCTTTTTATCATATGGGTGCTAGAAGGCGGTGGCTGCGGGTCTACATGTCCTGGGAATGACGTTAAACTCTATCTGATGGTGAGGTTCCAGTTTTGGAGGTTTGGGGAATGTGGAGCACCCCTTCATCACCATTGCTCCCTGGTCCACTCTGACCCGGAGTGGTAGTACCTGTTAGGGTCCCATCTATGGGTTAAATAGAAAAATGTATTTATAAACAAAATTGTATTATCCATTAAGAATTGATTTATTTCAAAACTTTATCGGCATTAAATGACCCACTGAGGTTGATATGACCTGCCAGCGATCCGGTCTTCTTCTTGAACACAATCCGGCCCTTCCACTGACTACGACCCGACCTGTCGACAATCCAGTCTTCTGCTGACCATGTTCCAGCCTCGCATAATTCTGCTAACAGCAGAAGCAGAATCGTCTGCGGATTGTTAGCAGAATTATGCGAGGCTGGAACATGGTCAGCAGAAGACTGGATTGTCGACAGGTCGGGTCATAGTCAGTAGAAGGGCCGGATTGTGTTCAAGCAGAAGACCAGATCGCTGGCAGGTGATGTTGAGGGGCAGGCTGGATCGTGGTCAGTTGAAGACCAGACTGCAAGCGGGCTGGTAGCTGAATCATGTGAGGCTGGAACACGGTCAGCAGAAGACTGGATTGTCGACAGGTCGGGTCGTAGTCAGTAGAAGGGCCGGATCGTGTTTAAGTAGAAGACCGGATCGTTGGCAGGTCATGTTGAGGGCGGACTGGATCGTGGTCAGTTGAAGAACAACCCACAGACGATTCTGCTTCTGCTGTCCATGTTACAGCCTGTGACGATCTTGCTTTGTTCCCCCAGTTTATAAAACTGTTGTATTGTTAAACCTAAAACTGTGTGTTTGTCCTTCTTTGCCCAGTTTGTGTCATTTAATTCTTTTCCTTTTCAATATATTCAAAACGTTTGTAGGGTTGGCATCCCTTTATCAGCCCAATGACAAATGTCTTTACCAAACAATATTTTCTGATATTACAGTAAGCGCGGTGGTGTACTGGTTAGAGTCGTAGGAAATGGACTCGTCAATCCGAGTTCAATTCCTGGACGAAGCCACAGTTCATATAGCGCTAATACCCATGGGTCAGGTATGAATCTAACTATTCTCCCTACAGCTATGGGTAAATAGTAGGGCAGACTGGGCTCTTTAACCTTGGTTAGGCAACCAGTCTAGACGAAGGAAAACTCTGAATTCAAACCTGGTCACTACTAGAATAGACTCAGGCCTACTTAGTGATCTATTTCACTGGGCTCTTTAACCTTGGTTAGGCAACCAGTCTAGGAGAAGGAATACTCTGAATTCAAACCTGATCACTACTAGAATAGACTCAGGCCTACTTAGTGATCTATTTCACTGGGCTCTTTAACCTTGGTTAGGCAACCAGTCTAGGAGAAGGAAAACTCTGAATTCAAACCTGGTCACTACTAGAATAGACTCAGGCCTACTTAGTGATCTATTCACTGGGCTCTTTAACCTTGGTTAGGCAACCAGTCTAGGAGAAGGAAAACTCTGAATTCAAACCTGGTCACTACTAGAATAGGCTCAGGCCTACTCATTGATTTATTTCAATTTAAAAAAAAAACAACTTTTACATCCCCAGTCACATGTTCTAAAATTTGCTTTTAAAAAATATGCAAGGAGAGGTAAAGCTTCAAATTCCACATGCAAAATCATCGAAATTGTTTCTTTTTTTCCAGATTTCAATTTATAATACCTTTAAAAAAAAAAATTTTTTTTAATTAAAACCTAGCAGCACTAAATTAGCATTTAAGATGGATTTTTAAAATGATTTTAAAGACTTATATATTATTTTAATTCAAACTTTTTGCAAATGAACGTCACTTTCAAGGTGTAAAAAAAAAAAAAAAAAAAAAAAAAATTGTAAGATTTAAATTAAAATTCAAGTTCTAAAAGAAATTATATTTTTTTATATTTTCATCGAGTTAATGTTTTCCTTAGTTACTTAAATTAAATTTTAAAGTTAGATACTTTAAATTTACAACTATTATACAGACTGATCAAAGAAAAAAATTCGATCTCTTAAATATCAGAATGTTTTTTTAGATTTGTATTAACAAGCCTCACCAGTCAAGTGATTAATGTAAAATTTAAATAATATTTTTTTAAGTTCAGTGAGGAAAAGGAAAATCGTATAAGAAATTCCTAAGCAAATAAACATATTTTAAAATTTCATAAAATTAAAAGAATTTCAACCGGGTTTTTAAAAAGGACACACTTGAATAAAAAAATCCGGTTTGTTCAGTGTAGTTGTCATAGTTTAAATATTAAGATATTTAAAAATAAAAATATAGGAGATATTTGCTCCGGTTGTTTCTTCCAAAAGTGAACAAGGGATAAAAGAGAAAGTTCAGACGACCTGGTCGTTTTCGAAGAGGTCACTTCCGGTGACGTCAACTACGACTTTTTCCGGGTTCTTATTCCTTGTTTTTGTTTTTTTTCCTTCTTTAATGTTCAACATTAAATAGCTACCTACCTTTATCAATATCCAGAGAGGCGAAATTAGAAATAAATCAGAAAAGTTTATTCATCCCCTCCAAAAAAAATCTTCGCCTTTTGCCGGTTTAGAAATTTGCACGGAAGCAGTGCGCATGCGTGAAGCTGCCATATTGAAAAACAAGAAAGGAACTCTTTGAGAAAAGGCGAATAGGAATAAACAAGGAAAATGACCGATTTGAAAGGAATCGCTGTCTCAGCTTGACATTACCTGGTCAGGTAAGACGAACTTAAACCCTAATCTACTCAAAAGACTGTGTTATAACCCCGGCTGAGCTGCTAGCCAGCAATCTTGGACCACTTAAGATGTCTGTATACATACAATTAATACAATCGCATAACATGAATGTTAAGAGTAGTTGTCATCATGGTTTGTTTGAGGAACATTCATAATTAAAAATGAAAAAAAAAATAAAATAAATATTTGAAAAAAATATTGTGACTTGTCTCCTGAAAACCTCTTTGTAGGATTTTTTTACTTGAAAAATACTTGTTAAAACTTAGAAAAAAAAGTTCGAAAATAAATAAAAAGGGGGAAAATAGGGCAAATTTTTAAGTATGAATTTATGTTGCTTAAAATTTTTACTCCAAAATATAGTTTATCATTTTATAATTCGATATCTTTTCTAAAATGTCCTTATTTTCACCCCTAAAATCGTCGTACTTATCGTATTAATGTGTCCTCTTCACAAATCACGCCCAAAACAAGCTGATACTAATTGGCGATTTTAAAACAAAACCTTGAGGCGGGTGTAACAAAAAAAATGTCCTAAAATTGGAGGTTTCGTTATTTAAAAAAAAAATTATAAAAACGATTTCTCCGATTCGTTATTTTTTTTATCTTAATATTTTTATAGAAAAATATCTGTTAATTATTTGTTATAGTTGAAGAAATGCTTCAATAGCGAGTGTATATCCTTCCCATGTTTTTTTTTCTTTCTTTTCTTTTTTTTTCTCGGATGGTCATAAAATCGGGGTTGGGTTATTTTTTAAAAAAGATTTGGCCTTTTGGGAATTGACATTTTATGTTGATTGCCGATTCAAAAAATTTCGTCTGTGTTTATTCATTGTAAAATAAATGTCTCTATAATTTGTTCATCCGGGTTAAGATAAAACTTGTCAAAATAAAATACAATAAACTGACCCCTCTCTTTAAGAACAAGGTACGAGCTCAGGTGATATCACTTTTGCAAACTGTCATATGAACTCTAACAAATCTCTGCATTAAAAAAATACTTTCTTCTTTAAACTAATAACTGTATTTTTAAAGTTTTTTTTTTTTTAATTAAATTTATTTCTAATGTTTCTGCTAAATATATTGAATGCTTTGAAAAAAAAAAATATAAACAAAATAAAGTAGTGGGTCATGTTTTGAGTAGAATCAAAATTTGAATAAATCGTTCTGTAAAAGATTGTGAATTAAACTATTATTTATTTATTTATTTTCTTTAAGGTAGTAAACAGACTTGTTATTTAAAAAAAAAGGTTTAATGCAAATAAAAAGGATAGCAATAATTGAATTGAAAAGAAAAATGTTATGGGTGACTGCTTTTTATGTATTTCTTTGAGTCTGTTTTGTTTTTACTGTTTCTTTTTATATACGTAAAAAGAATAATTTAGATCTACATCTGATGTTAAACATTTATGCAACTCTTTTTTCTTCTTTTTTTTCCACCCAAATAATGAACTTTAACAGTAACATTGGATCATTATTCACTAACTCAAATATCATATGTCAAAAAAAAAAAAAAAAAAAAGGGGACGAAACTATTTTTATGGAAGGAAGACGTCTTTTTTTTGTCTGCATTAATTTATAGATCTGTTTTGCTATTGTTTTGTTTAATTATTTGATTTTTTTATATCGATTTTCTTGGTACTTTTTGTATAAATATATTTGCTTAGGTTCTATCTTTATGGATAGGTAATAACTTAACTGCTGTTAAACTAATAACTTTAATAGACTTTTTTGTCGTCTTTATCTACCTGGGCTTAGTAATGCCTATCATTTTATTATTTTCAGCATCCTATGTATAATATACTACCATTCATCATTATTATGTAATATGAAAATATTTATTTTATTTTAAAATATGTAGTGTATCTTGTCAGCATTTATTTTGTTATTTAATCTTTTGTTTATGGTCTGATGTGTGCATTTCTTTGTACATGAAACTCACTCGGTATATTAGCCTTTAATTTATTTAAAAAAAAAAAACACTTTAAAAAATTTTTTTTTTTTTTACATTGATGACGTGATTTTTGATGGCTTTTTACAGAAACTTTTATTTCTTTCATTTGATAACGATTTACACATTTTTTTTTGTTACCTCACCATCTCATTATGACATTTGCACCATCACCTCCCAAATAATGACCCCTTTTTACAATGTGTAGATTTTATATACCTACCTACCTACCTACCTATCTACTTACCCCGAGGGAAGTAAGTCCCTACTGCAAATATTTTTGTGAGTATTAGAAGACGAACTAATTTGATGTTTTGCAGAAAGAATAAAGAAAGCTTATTATTACAACGTAATGATGAGCTTAAATCTTTTAAAGAAACTGTTACAATCATTAACATTTTAATAAGCGTTTATATAGTGAAACTTGTAATATATTTATATATATATATTACATATATATTACATATATATATAACGAAAGAAAGAATTGAAAAGTAGAGGACAATTTGTTTGCATTACATTAAAATTGATCCCTGATTTTGTGACCGAACATTAACAATACACACAACCGTGCATGATGACAAATCTCTGGTTTGTCTCTATTGTGTTGTGTAAAGGGGATTTAAATATTTGACTTTCAGACATCGTCTTCGTCGTGAGGATTTTAAAATCGATTAGTACGTAAGTCTAACAATCATTAAAAAAAAAAAAAAATCCTAAGATGATTTTTTTTATTTACCTTTCTATTTATTTTAATCAAGATAATTGATTCGTCATAAAGTTATGGGATGAGAAGTTAATAAAGACATTATTATTTGGTAAGACGATTATTTTCTATTGGTGATATCTTCGACTACTCGCTAGTTCACCATCCTTTTTCCAAATACACACATTTTTTGCTTACCTTGCTGTAAATGAAAAGGAAAAGAAATACCGACCCTAACCATTTCTTATTCCTTCTTTTTCCACATTTTCCTGTAATTTAATTTTTTTTCTCTTTTTTTCTTTGTGTGTGTGTGCGCGCGCGATTGTCAGGGGTTAAGTCTTGTCTTTTAGAATAAACAAGTTAACTATAGTCACAAATAACCATTAGTCATGGGGTACAGCGATTGATTTAAAAAAATAAAAGTATTATTAGCATAATACTACCTTTTTTTAATTTTTTTTTTTTTTTACAAGCTGGGATATCGTAAATCTTATGTTTTTATTTATTTGTTATTTTTTTATACATCTTATGTAACTACTGAATAAGAAAAAAAAAGTTAAAAAATTTCAAAGGCGAGACCTGAGAATCGGGTTAGTTGCTAACCCAGCCAACAGCTGTAGTTTTCGTTAAAATTGAATCCTTGATAAGGGTACTACTACTAAAGAGAGAAGAAGTAAAAATAATAGTCTCATCATCCACTTATTATAATGGGTCGGGAAACTATCAGTTCTTCCACACATACTTGTAAATCCTAAGCATAAAACTGGTATTTTATTAACACACTGAATAAATATACAGGGGGGGGGGGGAGGTGAAAGAAAAAAAAATCAACCTTTATCCCCCACCTCTTCGTACCTGCTAATTCTACTATGAGAGGCGACGTACGGCAGACCATACTGACTTAAAATTATATTTACAGCATAACTAACCATCCATAGTAGAAAAAGGTAGTACATTCTATAAGAGAGTGTCTTTCGTTCGTTTATTTAATATATTTTTTTTTTCTTCCTTATTTCTCTCTTTATTTTCCCCCTTTTTATGAGATTGCATTATCATCTTTTTATAATGTTGAAGATGATTTCTATTCTGGAACAAACTGTAGATGTCTTTATCATTTTTCTGTCATGTGTTTTTAGTTTATCATACTTAAACAAACAAAGAAACAAACAAACAACTAACTCTCTCTCTCTCCCCCTCTAAATATTGGTTCCTTCGTTTATTGTAATATTTCATTGTGACCAATATTGGGTTTAAATGTTGACTTTCTCTATTCCTTGTAAATTATCCTGACGAAATATTTTCACCGTGCTTTATTTTGGTGAAAAATTAGACAAGAGTTGATATTTTTCTTGTTTATTTGATAAGAATCAAAAACATCACTTACAGTATATACTTTATAGAAGAGTTTTTGTTTATATCAAAATGTATTGGAAAGTGAAAGTTTTTTTTTTTTAGACACATAGTTGTGACATTAACAGCCATTTTAATACATTTTCATATTGTATTTGTTTATCATCATCATGGATTGTTAAATATTCTATTGTTTTATTATTATTATTATTTTTAATTTTTAGGTAAGATACTTTAATAAAAATTGGGAACGGGCACTAAATGTCCCCTGTTAGAATCTTAATGCATCAAACTTATTTTTTTATTTATGTACTTTTAAAAAAAACCCTCAAATATAGGTGTTTTGAAATGAAAATTAATAGTAATACTTTTCTCAAAAAATGGGATTGGTTTTAAGATTTAAAAAAATTGAGACTTCTCAATATTTGATAGATCACATTTAATGACTACTCATTAGATTTGTATAAAAAAAACTTTAATCATAAAATGTTGTGTAAGGTAGATTCGATTTGAGATCATGGAAGTTGACCTAACTTTTTCTTTTTTTTAAATTATAAAAACAAAAAACAAACAAAAAACTAAAGCAAATGACGAGATTATATTTTGAATTGACATTCTTATTAAAGTAGATATTTTGATTATTTATATTGATAAAGACAGCTTTTACATTTTGTGGAACAACTGATATCTTCTCTCTGCATAGATATATTTTTCTTATTTATTAATAAAAAAAATTGTTTATGCTTTGACAAACAACATACAAATTCAATATCTGATGTTAATCATTTTTGATGCCACATTGGCCGAAGATCTAAAATTCTTAACATAGTACAATTTATTGCCAAATAACATTGCATCAATTAAATTTGTTTCTTAACTAATTTGAATTCATTTCTTCTGTGAAGAATATAGTAATTTTAAGAAAAAGACTTAACTGAAATGTGAAATGTTTATAAAGCCAACTTTAAAAGATTCATTGCCAGAATTAGTGTCTAGGGAATTATTCTCCAAAAGTAAATGAGTATAATTTCAACTCTTAAAATAGAAACTCAATTTATTTCTCTTGTTGGGTAGCTATAAAAAAGTGAGCTGAATGTGAAAGATTTGCCTGCTTTCTAAATTATCTACTATTTACCTCAAACCTGAACTATCAAGTTTTAAAATAACATTTTAAGCTGAAAATGAGCTATGCTTAATTCATTTCATTTTTGAGTTTATTGGGGAAAATATTTCAAGATACAAGATTACTGAAAAAATTTTTTTAACTAGTCATTTTTTTATGGATCAGTATTTTTAGTGCGGGTGAACTTGTATCCCTTTTGCAGACTTTTATAAGTATTGCACGTTTTTTCTAGATTGTTTACCAATCTGTCCTAGAGAATGAGATGCATGAAATTCTTTGGGACTTTGAGATATAGACGGATCACCAAATCCCGGCTAGAGGACCAGACCTAGTATTAATTAGCAAAAACAGAAAATGTTTCATCCTGTGGATTTTGCCATCCCGGCGGATCACAGTCAAGGTGAAAGAAAACGAAAAGACAAATACTTGGACCTGGCCAGAGAGAAAAAAAAACTTTGAAAAAAAAAAAAGGTAAAGGTCGTGCCAATAGTAATTGGTGGCCTTGGAACGGTTCCCAGGGGTTTGGAAAAGAGTGGGAGAATTGGAATTCCGAAGAAGAATCAAGACCATCCAAACTGTTAAATAATCTACACAAACACTATTAAGATCAGCTTAGAATACTTAGAAGAGTCCAGGAGACCTGAAGAGACTTGCTGTCACTCAGCCTCCAGTGAATCACCAGCTTAAGTGGGTGGAAAAAAAAATAAAAATAATAATAATAATAATAATAATAAAAGCAATATTATCTGTCAAATTTCTTCTGAATTTGAAGGACATGGATTTCAGCCATTCCTCCCCTTGCTCTATCATTTGTTTACTTATTTAATGATATATATATATATATATATATATAAAGTAATTGGTAATTTGCTTGAAGCATTGTTAATTATGTTATTATATATTAATGATTTGAAGGCCAATACAATGCACATAAAAAATCGTCTCTGAAGATAAAGGTTTACTTTGAAATCGATAAGACAAAAAAGATCTTTTTGTTTTTATTTTTTATGTGCATTGTATTGGCCTTCAAATCATTAATATATATATATTATATGGTTGCGCAACAAGTGAGGTAACTCATGGTCAAATTACCTCCCCTTTTTTAAAATAAGTACTAATTTTTCAATCAGTATTAATTTACAATTAAAGTTATAGAAAGCTTAATGTGAGAAAATTTCCTACAAAAAATGTTACACGGCATAACCAAAACACGTGAGAAGTATATACGCACTGAACAGTTAAGACCAGGCCAAAATTTGGGATATTTTGAAAAAAAAAAAGAAAAAGTGTGTGTGTGGGGGTAACTTATGTCCTTTTAGTCTTCCGTAAAGAAAAAGAAGTGGCGTTAGTAATAATTTTTTGAATATAGAAAAATCTCGCGGAAAATATGTTGTGCAGAATTACACATTTTTAAACTTACATTTTTGGTTAGATTAAATAGAACTTGATTTATGGTGTGAATATCATCTTAGATATGGATAGTTCCAGACGTTTAAAATTCGGTTAAAAATCTTAAGTGAATGAAAATAGGCTAATTGAATCGAAGAAAATACTTTTTCATCAATTCAAAGAAAAATATTGTATTTAAAACTAAAAAAAAAAAAAAAAAAAAGAAAATAACTTTTTAAATTTTCAAATTTTCAAATCACTTTTTTTAAATTTAAAAAAAAAAATTTTTTTTTTTTTAAAGGTATTGAATTTTTATTTTTTTTATGTTTTCAGGATTTGATCTTTCTTGAAATGTAAAAACTTTCTCCGTGGATATCATTTAAATAGTCAAATTCTCATGAAAGATTTAAGACTAAATAAACTTTGTATTTAGTCACAGTTTGCTATTTATTTTATCAAAAAAATATATTACAATTTTTGTATAGATCTCTTTGACTAAACAAGAATAATATATGAATCAATGTGAGTTTTGAGGAGCTGATGGTAGGTGTGGCGCTTCACCTCAGATGCTAAAATAATCTCCTTGGTCTAGCATTAGTGAAAAGGGGATAGACTCCCTGTCTGGCTGATGCCGACATTAGGCTGCCCAGACGACTTTACTTGCTTATATTTGGAACACAAAGTTACCTGGTTATTTTAGCATCTGTTACCATCAGTTCTTTACCGCACAGATCCCTGTGCTACTCATACGCTGAGTTGGCGAGGGCCGGTATCAAACCAAGAACCTTTGTGATTCCTAACTGAACGCTCTACTGACTGAGCTAAACCGACCCTTTATAAACAAAATATTTTCTTATGTAGCACAGGTACATATAATATTTTAGTTATGTGGCATTAATCTAGTTGATATTTAAGTTTCTCCTAAATATTACTTTAATTATTGATGCGAAACAAATATTTGTGTAAAGTGTTGTCTGGAAAACACATAGGTTTTACTTTAAAGTATTCACTTCTCTAACCTATCATTATATGCCTATTTACCTACTGTCTAGTTTGCTTTTCCTAAAAGGCAAGTGTCACATTGACACAATTCTTAATTCTACCCCCCCCCACTACAAATATTTAAAAAAAAAAAAATGTACTTTGTATTTTTTTACTTTGGTAGTGTATGAATAAAACTGCATATTGGATTTTTGTATCATCGTAATTTCTAAGGTTTTCTTTCTATTCTTTGTGTATTATAAAATAAACCTATGATCTTTAAGTTCTGTATTGATGATACATTTTTTAATTTAGTATTTTTTTTTTTTTTTCTTTCTTAAGACACATTATTGTTCTTATCTGTTTTCTATAGACTCATTTACTTACCGTAGATTTTACCATTTTTTTTTCTTCTTTTCATCGGGGCGGCCTAAAGTCGGTATCAGCCAATCAGCGAGGGAGTCTATCCCCTCTTCACTAGCGCTAGACCAAGAAGATTGTTTTTGCATCTGAGGTGGAGCGCCAAACCTACCATCAGCTCCTTACTTTACAGCACTCATACGCTGAGTTGGTGAGGACCGGGATCGAACTAGGAACCTTGTGGTTTCTAGCCGAACGCTCTACCGACTGTAGAGGTACTAAAATATGTTCAATGCAACCTATCAAAGAATATTAATTCAAACTCTTATGCTGAGTTTAATTCCAGATATTGAATATGCCGACTGCCCCCCCCCCCCAAAAAAAAATGGGGTGTCCTGGGTATGACATTAAACTACCATTACTCCCAGATTCACTCTGACCTGAAGTGGTAGTATCTGTTAATGTCCCATCTATTAGTGAAATAGATATGATAATTTTTAGTATTATAGAGGAATAAGATAACTTGTTAAGAACTGATACACTGTTAAACAAATACGCCCAAACCAAACTTAGTTTTTGATAGATATAATTTTTTTAAATACAAAACTGCTTGAACATTTCTCTCTTATGATTGTTTTTCTCTCTTGTATGTTGTGAAATTTGAACCTTAAAGTATTTTATCTAATATTCAACTGTTGGGTTTTTGTTGGTTAAAGATTGTCTTGCTTGTATCAGTTTGATAGTCTATATTTTTCTGTCTTAATTTGGTTTGAGATGTTAATAATCTGTTATATGAAGAAACATTATTTGTATTTAGATATTCATTTATAACATATGTTCAGCCTTACTTCAGGTTGGTAGTGATGTTTGCAGAAGTTTCCTGGTGATTATTGCTGCAAATAATTTAAAAATAATATTGATAATTATGTGTGTTAAAACAATTGAAATAAAAAGATAAAAGAATATTCTTGTAATCAATATTTAACATATAAGGAAGTAATTACTTTTTTTAAAGATTTCAGATCTTTTGAATGTATGTCATGAATCTTTAATAGCTGTGAATATTATCTAGTTTCAGAAAGGAAGTTGCTGCATATTGTGTATAGCTTTGAAAAGATAATTTAGTGTTATATTAATTAATATGTTAATGATTATATTAATAACTTTTAAAAATATTTTTAGCAAGATTTTAATAAACAAACAAAGTTTCAACTAACTGGAGTAAATTCTAAGATTGTAGTCATGCCTTGAGAAATTAAATGCTTAAAAAAATGTTTTTATTTTAACACTGTTCCATTAATAGTTGTTACATTTGCACTTGAATTTCATACTCAAAATATCCCCTGCAGAGGCTGACCTTCCCCCAAAAGGGGATGTGCTGAGTGTGACATTAAAATTCATCTTATGGTGAGGCTCCAGTTCTTTGGAGTGTGTAGTACCCCTTCATTGCCATTACTCCCAGGTCCACTCTGATGCAGAATGGTAGTACATGTTAGGGTCCCATTTATAGGTCAAATAGATCTGTTTGAAAATTATTTGTATGAGATGGGAATACTTGATGCCTTATAACTAAAGTAGAAGTGGCTACCCAGCATTGCCTGGGTATGGGGTAGCAAAAAATTTAGTCTTGCAGATCCATTATTACTGAATCACAAATTAGATCTTTGTAGTATGCCCCATTAAAATCCTTATGCAAAAAGAAGACCTTGTGTTGATCCAGCAACTCTGAAAAGAAAAATTGTCTACTATTTAGAATATTAGATGCAAAAGAAAAATCCATGCTGTTATCATTTAAATTTTATTTTTTATTTATCTTCACAAATATAAATCAAACCTTCATTATTTTTGCTCAAAAACCAAACCCTGGTGATATTTAATGTGTATATATATTTACTTTGTCGTTAATTGTTTTATTTTCGAAGTTTCCTCTGGACATACAGATACACACAACTACCCTTTATATATGTATAGATAGATAGATTATTTGTATTAAGAATAGTTGCTTGAAGCGATAATTCTGTCTGTTTTTGTGATAGCATTCACCCTGGGTCAATTGAGCCAGTTCCATCCAATGAATACACCTGTGGTGAATTCATGGAAGCAGTAGCAAGGGAATAGAAAATTTACAAGCGGTCCCCAAACCTTCGCATCCTGGTCAGGGGAAGAAGATGCTCTTGTTCGACAAGGATTTTTCACAGACGCAGTGACAAGTATGCCAAAAGCCGTTGATTCCTGATGATGATGGAGACGCCCTTTGGATTTTCGCCAGAGCCCCTTTGGCTAGGTTGTGGCCCTAGTACCACTGGGTGCCAGACTGTCTGTCTTGGGTGACCCTACCAGGAACTTAAGTTTCCGACGACATGGCTTTAATACTACCAAGTTTACACAACCCTGTCGTGACAAGAAGGGGTTGGACTTTAAAAATAATGTGCTAGATGGACGTTGAACAAAGAGCATCCTCCACCCTTTTATATATATTTACCAACCCCTCCGCACATGCAGGATGTGACACAAGGTCAATTTCTTAAGCGGAGTTTAACAAGTTTGAATTCAGAGTTTTCCTTCTCCGAGACCGATTGCCTAACCACAGTTAAAGAGCCCAGTCTGCCCTACTATTTTACCCATAGCTGGAGGAAGAGTAGAATTCATACCTTTCCCAAGGGTATTAGTGCTAGTGAAATGCAATTACCACGTCTAGGATTTGAACTCGGGGTGACGAGTCCATTTCCTATGACTTTAACCATTACACCACGGCGCTTCCTCCACCCTTTTATAGGTCTTGTTTTTCATTCTACAGTGTCTAGCCAACCTCCTCACCAGACAAAATCTGTGGGGTTACCGGTTTAGTCACCGATGATCTGACTATGAAACAGGTAGTACTAGGTTCCATAGTACTAGTAGCACATTAAGCAACCTGACACTGTCAAGTTGCTATAATTATTTACTAAGGATCATTATTAATTATTTGAAACCATATAACTGTGTACAAACAAATGATTATTAAATAGAAATAATCACTTGAAACCAGATAAATATTATTACTAGATAGGAATACCTGAAAGCATACAACTGTGTGCCAATTATTTATATTAGATAAGAATACTTGATATCGTATAACTGTGCAAAAAGCTCTTAAGAGATAACTACTCAAAAAATGTAAATATATATGTATAAAGTAAGTAAGTAAAGTCGTCGGGGCGGCCCAATGTCGGTATCATCCAATTAACGAGGGAGTCTATCCCCTTTTCACTAGTGCTAGACCAAGGAGATTTTTTTTTTTTAATCTGAGGTGAAGCGCCACACCTACCAATCAGCTCCTTACTTTACCGCACAGATCCCTGTGCTACTCATACGCTGAGTTGGCGAGGGCTAGTATCGAACCAGGAACCTTGTGGTTTCTATTGGAATGCGCTACCAACTGAGCTAATAAGCCTAATCTCCTAACCTCTAGGCATGAAATAACCCTAGACTGGTTGATATGTTGATTAAAACAATCCTACACAAAATGTAACAACTATTATGGAACATAATTAATTATGGGTTCTGTCAACTGTGGAGAAGAATAGTCCAATGTTTTTCTGAAGTCTTTATAAATTCATATCAACTTTACCCATTCGTACCTGTTAAAAGGGGAGGGTGCCCCAGTGTGCCCAACATGCAAAGTACAACTTACAACCAAGCATATCCTTCTAAATTGTAACAGACTTAAACATATCCGCGCAAATTACTATCAAGCTAGAAACCTGAAAGACATCTTCAAGAATACAAACCCTGAAAACATTTTAAATTTTATTAAAAAAAGCAACCTTTTCAACAAAATATAACAGAACATAACCAATTATCTCCATAGAACCACTACTTTAAAGTCTGAAATCCAAAATAATCTTTTTGGCATTAAATGACCCACAGAGGTTGATATGCCATTAAACAAAACTCAAACTCAAACTCAACTTTTTTTTATTTATTTTTCTGACACTTGCTTAATGTAGTAATTTTTTTTCCCAAGTCATTTTAGTGTTTATTATTATTATTTTTAGTCTTAATACTATGCTAACTAGTATCCCACCTGGAAGTTCTGAAGAACTCTTCAGATCATTCATCCAGTAAAACCTTAATATTTTATTGTAATATAGCATTGACTCAACGTTATTTTACTGTTATATTAATGTTAGCTTTATAAAATCTCTACTTATTTTAGTGAAATTTCTTATATTTGTACGAAGGAGCCTAACCCCACTTCCTGAAAGTATCAAACTACCCCTCTTTCTTGTGCTTTGGGTATGGCACTAAATTTGCATGGTGATGCTGGAGCTCTGGGAAGTGTGAAGTACTCTTTCATTGCCATTACTCCCAGGTCCACTCTGACTTGGAGTGTTAGTATCTTATAAGAGCCCTATCTATGGATCAGATAGGTCTGTTTAAAAATTATTAGTACTAGCAAATATATGCACCCTCCGGGTGCAAGTATTTAAGTTTTAATGCAATAAAATATTGTATTAAATTAGAAAGGCTAATGAAACTAAATAAGAATGCAGATAAAAAGATTTAAAACAGAGGGAGTATAATCGAAAAATAGAACAACTGAAACATACTCTTCCATCACTCTCGTGTTTCATTGTTATTTTTTCTAATTTAAGTATTTAGTTAAAAAAGGAAGTAAAGAATAAAATAACAGTTATGTTTTCTTGTTAATGGATTTCAGTTAAGAATCATAGAAGAGATTTTTGCTTATATTCATTAAATAAAGCCAAACAGTTAGAAATCAATAATACTAATCATATATTTATTAAAATTACATTTTTAATATCAATATGCAAATTAGCCTTCCCATTCACACTGTAAACCGCTATTTTTGTATATATATAAATACAATTGCATGTTAATTGTATGTAGATATGGACAACACTAATAAAAAGGTGAAGCAATTTTATTAATAATTGAGGTTTAAATATAAATAAAATCATGGAGAATGTGATGTAAATAACGAAGGGAATTGTGACTTGAGTAGTAATATAGTTTCGGTTACAGACAGAAAAACACACAATCTCCATTATAATAAGATTAGGAATACTTGAAACTGCATAACTAAAAAATATAGTCCAGATTAAAAGCACAGTAACGGTTACTCTTACTCTGCTTTTAACATGGACTAATAGTTATAATCATAATCAAACATTTACAAATCAAATTTTGGCATTTAATAACCCATGAGGGGTTGATATGCCATTACACAAATAAACTAAACAAACCCAACCCTGTTTTTACTGAACTTTAACCCGAAGCTTCAATCAATGTACTTTTGGGTAATAAAGTAGATTTTTATTTGTTTTCTGTAATATCTCTATTTGGGTTGTACCGTTATCCTTTGAATTTAAAGATTGCTGTTTCCATTAAGCAAGTTCTTTGGTCATTATCAGGAGATGTGGTAAGGAACTTATCTTTTTGCTGGAAAGCCTCTTTCTGATCTTAAATGTAACATGGTTGGCTTGAGTCAGGAATCAAATTTTTGGGTGTGTCAGCTAACCTTGAGGAAGAAAGAAATGTATTCCATTTGTGGGTTTTTATGTCACGTCACTTGTTGATAATACATTTCTTGTTAGAAATTTTATCTTAAAAACTTTAATAGATAATAAATTAATAAGTTTGACTAAACTAGTGATAGCTTACCCCCCCCCCCCAAAAAAAAAAAGTTGTTTATTTGGTTAACAATGTAATATATTTTCAATAATGAACAGATCCTTTGGGATTAATGAGAAAATTGACTGTAAATGAATTTTTATGGTTGGATCAAATTCTTAACGTTTTGTTTTGTTTTTATTACTTATGTATAGGTCAATCCTTGAATTCTCAACACAAAATCATTAGAGCCATTGATTTTAGGAAGTAAAGGATTGTCCCTAGTCTTCATTATGTTATAATTTCATCCTTACAAAATTATTACTCATGAATAATGACATTTAACAGAATGACAATTATTCAGGTGATCATTATTTTATTTTACACCACAAACTCTTGGTTTCATTTATAATTGTTTCTTGATTACAATCTTTATTTTTGTTTTTATTCTTTAACATTCACTATTTAGTTATGTTTTTTTGTTTTCTTAATTATATGAACTAGTATGACAATTCTTCAGGTGAGGATTCATTTTTGTCTCTTTTTTTTCTTTCTCTGAATTAAGTGAATCTTAAAATGGTTTAGCAGATTACTTATGTTGTAATTTTTTGTTTGTTCTGAAAAGCTTTTTAGTAAAACCATATCTTAACTACAAGATCCCCTCTTCCTCAAAACTTAAATCTTTGGAAAGACAAAGTAAATATTTTCATAACACCTTGATTAAATCTGCACAAGTTTAAAAATGAATCGTAAGATTTGATCATGTAATAACTTGCAAATAAATGGCTTCATTGTTTCCTGATATTTGATTGTCAAACATAAGGACAGCCTATAATTGTCATCTTATGTGTAACCTGTGGATGACTTGAAAAGGCATAAAACTCTTGTTCCCCTCCAATCAATCGGCTGGTCACGTCAAGCCCTAGCACGATTTTCTCAACCCTATTGCCCTTATGGCAAGCCCCAACCCCTTTTTATCATATGGGTGCTAGAAGGCGGTGGCTGCGGGTCTACATGTCCTGGGAATGACGTTAAACTCTATCTGGTGAGGTTCCAGTTTTGGAGGTTTGGGGAATGTGGAGCACCCCTTCATCACCATTGCTCCCTGGTCCACTCTGACCCGGAGTGGTAGTACCTGTTAGGGTCCCATCTATGGGTTAAATAGAAAAATGTATTTATAAAAAAATTGTATTATCCATTAAGAATTGATTTATTTCAAAACTTTATCGGCATTAAATGACCCACTGAGGTTGATATGCCGTAAAACAAAACAAACCAAACCAAACCAAAACTCTTGTTACAACTATATTCAGTCATGATTAACAACTAATCTCAGAGTTTTTTTTCTACTTTAGAAATTGTTAATATTTTCAGATTCTTTAATAATCACACCCATACAAACAATAAGAAAATGTTAGGTGTACAGAAGAGTTTCCAGTGCTTCCTAATGAGTCAGATATACCTACTAATAGTTTCGCTTAGTAGCTCATCAGGGCAATAATCTAACTAAAAAGACTTAGAGCAATTATACTTTTATTGCAAAAACTAGTCCCACTACTTAGATATTGAGCACTTTTTACATTTTAGCTTTAGATAATCCTAGCAGTTTATATATATATATATATATATATATATATATATATATGTATGTATGTATGTGGGGTGGTCACTGTTTCAGCTTTTGCTGGAACTGTGTACCAAAGGCAGTATTATTGGTAGAGTGCTCAATATAAAATAGAGCTGTTATATAATAAAATAAATATATAAAGGTTTTACATATCTATTTATTTGGTGACAAAGGAACATTCATGACCATATTGGTTTCATGCAAGGCAATAGTCAGGTGAAGATGTTACAAATGCATTTGTAACATCTTCACCTGACTATTGCCTCGCATGAAACCAATATGGTCATGAATGTTCCTTTGTCACCAAATAAATAGATATGTAAAACCTTTATATATATTTATTTTATTTTATTATATTATATATATGTATAATTTTTTTTCTTCTTTTGGCCAAGTGTTATAGTATTAATCGATTATTTTCGGTTGGTACGACCCTCTTGGTCTTTTTTTTTCTTTTTCTTTTCTTTTTTCCCAAGGTGAAGTTTGGTAGTATATTTTTAATATCAAACTATTTGCCGGTTTTTTTTCTTATCACAAGGTTTACCAATAAGTTTTAGTGTATTTTTATATATATATATATATATATATATATATATATATATATATAAATTTATTTATTTATTTATTTAAACTTTTTGCACATTCCCAATGTTGTCTTATTGTGTGGGTGTCATATGTATTTTGTATAACTGTATATAATGTATAAGTTTATATTTAGGTTAACTGAAGTCACAAAACCATTAATCTATGGATTTCAGTTTTGAAGCCAAGAGTTGTTCCCAGTCTTCATTATATTTGAATTTCAATCTTACAAAATTATTACTTGTATATAAGTCAATCCTTGAAGGTCACAAAGTTTTTATGGCCATTGATTTTGTGAAGTCAATAGTTGTTCCTTGTCCTTCTCATTACATTTGTATTTCAACCTTACAAATTTATTTATCTATATAAGTAAAAGTAAAGTCGTCTGGGTGGCCTAAAGTTGGTATCAGCCAGTCAGCGAGGGAGTCTATCCCCTTTTCAATAGCGCTAGACCAAGGAGATTGTTTTGGCATCTGAGGTGGAGCGCCACACCTACCATCAGCTCCTTACTTTACCGCACAGATCCCTGTGGTAATCATATGCTGAGTTGGCGAGGACCGGTATCGAACTAGAAACCTTGTGGTTTCTAGCCGAATGATTTACCGACTGAGCTAACCCGGCCCCTCTTCAACGTATACATAAATTTTTTTTAACATAAAATTTTAAATATATTGTTGATTCAAAAACCGTAGTGTGTCAGAATATTGTCTTTGGTAAAAGGTGTAAGTTGCTGACTCTTTGAGTTAAGAACTGTCACAGACATTTAAGAAGTTTCTTATTTTTGTTTTAAATGATTCTTTCTCTGTCTAATCCCTAATTTTCTTATCTATTTTTTTATTATTTTTAAAATTTTTTTTATTTCAACCTATTTTTATTTTTTTTTTCACTCTTTCATAGCACAACTTGCATTTGTAAAATAGCCATTGAATTGTTTTGTTTAGATAGAAAGAAGTTTCTGTGAATCAAACGTGTGTTGGTTAATGATACTGGTCTGCTTTCTGAATGAAACACACACACACAGTTTTTTTTTTTTTCTTAAGCTTGTTTAATCTTTTTAACAATTTTTTTTTGTTTAAAAAGGTTTCTTAAATTTGGTTTAATTTTATATAAAAATGGTTTAAAATTTCCTCCCTGAGCACTTTTCATTATTTTCAAGGGTATAATTAAGATGTTTTCTTTAAAATATTTTGTAGTTTTTCTCTACCATTTGTTATATTCTGAGTTTAAAACTAATGAACCCCCCCCCCAAAAAAAAACTGAACAAAACAATGTTTCAAAAACTGAAGTTATTTCTCTATTGAATTCTGAGTTGATGTATGTTCATATTGTGTTTTATTGAAATATCAAGGAGGCTTCACCGAATAATTGAACAAAAGAGTGTATTTGACCTAATTGGTGATGTAAAAATAAGATGAAAATTAGTAAAAAATTAATGCAAATGCATAATTTTAAAACTATTCTACTACTACTACTGTTGTGAAATGAACTGTTTTGAAGATATAAATTCATAATTTAGATTTAAATTTTGAGACTTGGTTTGCTATTTGTAAGAATATTTGTTTACTTACATCATTAAAATTTTTTTTAAACTAGGTTGCTCTTGAAGTGTTTGTAAGGTCTCTGTTATATAAATTTGTTCAATTGAATTTTCAAGTTTAAGACATATCTATTGTTGTTAAGGTTCATAGTAAGCATTGGCTTTCTTAGCTTAGATTCCATGTTGTTCCTTTGGATCCATTTGCTGATATTGTGGAACTTGAGATTTTTTTTCTTCTTTGCAATTTCAATCACCATCAGATGGTAATTTATTTATTTATTTTTTAAAAACTTAAGACTATTTTTTCTTTTAAAATCTCAATTTTTATGTATATTGCTATATGCCACTATTTCCAATTTCTTCTTTGTTAATCATTTAGACTTACCTTATATATATTTACCAACCCCTCCGCACGAGCAGGATGTGACACAAGGTCAATTTCTTAAGCGGAGTTTAACAGGTTTAAATTCAGTTTTCCTTCTCCTAGACCGGTTGCCTAACCAAGGTTAAAGAGCCCAGTCTGCCCTACTATTTACCCATAGCTTGAGGGAGAGTAGGATTCATACCTTTCCCAAGGGTATTTAGACTTACCCTATAAGTAGGTAATAGGTACCTGTCCTCTTCCAGGCATCATCTGCTACACAAGATTTTTCTACCTTACCTTGAGTCTGACTTTAATTAGAGAACTTGTTTCTCTCATATAACTTCCTACAAATACATGGAATGCTATATCTGCAATTTTTATCAGGTCATTTACCCTTATCAGACCAATTCTAATGAAGAGGTTACATAGGGTAGTTTTGTTATTAAATACTATTCAGATGTTATAACATTGGTAGACCCTTTGGATTTATTATGACATCCTTCTCACGTTAATGATATATTGTTTCTTTTATTTTCATTTTGAGAAGAAGAAAAAAAAATCAAGGGTGTGTAGTTGTAGGGTATTACTAATGTCTTTAATTCTTTTTTTAGCTTTTGTAGGATTACTGCAAATAATCTCTGCCTTGTACTGAAGGCCATAATAACCTTCTTGATACAGAAAGTTGGTTTGATTTAGTTTAGATATAATTCTGGATATCTAACTAATGCTACACTTTCTTTATATGCAGTTGATGGATAAGGGAAGTTTGTTATTTTCCTTCTCAATTGTGAATTCTCTTCACTCTTTTTCCTTGGATTCTTTTACATCTGATGAGGGCTGAAGAATTGTCCATATATTAAAGACTCTTCTTATAATTGTCAAGTGTTTTTGTTTGGAATTAATACATCCATCCTTCAATCTGGAGTGTTACAAATCATGTCTGTTTTTAAGTCTTTATTTAAGCCATTGTTGAATATCTTTAGAAGACTCCTTCACATTGAATAGTCCGTCCTGTTGATGGGACTTAGAACATGTTGACTGTATTCCCTGCAGAACGGTAAGACCACCTAACTCCCCAAAAAAGGGGTTGTCTTGAGTATGACACTAAACTGTATCTGATGGTGCGGTTACAGTTCTGGGGAGTATGGAGTACCCCTTCATTGCCATTACTCTCAGGTCAACTCTGTTAGGATCCCATCAATGGGTAAAATAGATCTGTTTAAAGATTATTTGTACTTGATAGGACTGTGTGAAAAAACAAAAACCCTTAAGAAATAACACAAAAAATGTAAATATGAACGTACAACCTCAAGGAAAAAAAA
Organism: Doryteuthis pealeii; assembly: GCA_023376005.1. Lineage (NCBI taxonomy): Eukaryota > Metazoa > Mollusca > Cephalopoda > Myopsida > Loliginidae > Doryteuthis > Doryteuthis pealeii. Next base: position 16,950,171 of record CM042170.1, on the reverse strand, counting down.
AACCTAGAAGGGTTGACATGTTAAAATCAATCAATCAATCAATCAACAAAGTTGAGATGACTGTTTCAAATTATGGCCTTTCTGAGATTAATTTAAAATTAATTATTAAAGTTAACAAATAATAAAAATCTATGGATGGCAATCAATAGACAATTAGAATAAAACTTAGTTTCTTGTAATAAACTAACAAATAATTGTCATCCTAACATATCCTACTTAAGGAATTGTCAATATTTGAAGCACTGGAATCATAAGTCTTCATGTTCTCCTCAATGTTTTTATACATATTAATCTTGTATATTTTTGAATAAGATTCTAGCTCACACTTAATGTAGATATTTTTGCAATCAAAAATATATGGTCTGAAGAAATGGTACATTTTGTGGTCATAATTTTTTAATTAAAAAAAAAAAATATTAGCAAAATTCTGTTAATTCTTAATATTTGAAATATACATTTGTTAGAGAATTAATTTTTAAATTTAACTAAATAATTAGTAAAGCACTTCTCAAGCAATTAACAAATATCTAATATTAAAATTAAAGTGTCCATTTTGAGTTCTGGTAATTGTATTATTTAGATTTTAGTATTGGCCTAATCAGTTCCTGTACACTTTAAGCAGGGTTAGATTTAGGCTTTATGAGGCCCCTGGGCTAATAGAATGTGGGGTCCCTTCCTTATGTATGTTCCTGTCTATAAAAAAGATATATTTTTAGATTATGTTTTTGGTGTAAAATTGTACAAAGAAGATAAAAACTTATATTTATATTTAAAAAAAACAAAAACGTATCCAAATCTAAATGGGTCCCCTTCACATAGCCACATTGAATTTAAAAGACTTGCTTCAACTAGAAGGGCCACAATACTCTAAATTGTTTATTAGTTCAAAGGAAATTAAATCTGAAAATAAATACATCTCTTCTGTTATATCTTTTTAGTTTTATCAGGGGCCCAAGACTAGAAAGGCCCTTGGGGATCTCTTCTATCTTGGGACCCTTGGGCAGCAGCCCATATGAGTCCATATGTAAATCTGATATTGATATTAATTAATGGAAAAAATGTAGACAGTTGGATCAATAAGTTGATAGTTATTAGTTGAATTTATACCTGAAATGTTCTATGTATGATGTTCAATGGAGTAGCATTAGATTAAATGCATTGACAAGGGAGGTAATTATTGAAAAATGCTCTCAACCAATCATTAGGTTGCATATTTATTGATGTCTGATTTTTATAACATACAAATTATTTCTATGTGAAATTACCAATATTTTAGGCCAATGTTGATGTTTTGTTAACCCCTTTTGCAAGCAGATTATTTTTTTAATCCTTGTAGAATGGGCAAATTATTTTTTCAAAAACATTTGTAAAATAGAGGGTATATTCAAACAAATATTATCTGCGTTATTCGGACTATTGTCCCCATCTTCACTGTTATTTGTCCAACGTTTCGGCCGATATACCCTCCGGCCTTCTTCAGGTATTTCTTGTCGGACTCGGGAACTTTCTTGTCGTATTCGAGAGCCATATGGTTAACCCTAAAGTTCCATGATGGCTCCCGAATACGACAAGAAAGTTCCCGAGTTCGAAAAGAAGGTTCCAGAGTCCGACAAGAAATACCTGAAGAAGGCCGGAGGGCATATCGGCCGAAATGTTGTACAAATAACAATGAAGATGGGGACAATAGTCCGAATAACACAGATAATACTAATCTTCAAGCCTCATCTCAAACATTCAGAGAAATAATATTCAAACAAGTCAATTAATCTATATAAAAACAAAAAAAAAAAAAACCAAATATGATAATTTGATTGGCAATTTTGTGTCATGGTACAATAGTTGAAAACAATAAAGCACTCTTTTTTTTTAATTGATATTTTGCAAAACAATCTTTACACAAACCTATAGCTATGTTTCTATATTAACATTGAATTGGTCAACAAACAACTAATAGGAAAATGCCTTACATTGAGCTACTGAAAAACAACAAAAATGTCATTCTGCCTGCAAAAGAGGTTAAAACAATAAAGAGGTGTATGGTGAATTTTACAAGCATAGTAGTTTGTAAAAGTTAAAAAGTAGCTTACGAAAGTTACAATTTTTGTAGTTAGATGTGAATGACTACTTGAATATTAAGTAAAATAAAGTCGACGGGGCGGCCTAAAGTCGGTATCAGCCAGTCAGCGAGGGAGTCTATCCCCTTTTCAATAGCACTAGACCAAGGAGATTGTTTTTTAGCATCTGAGGTGGAGCGCCACACCTACCATCAGCTCCTTACTTTACCGCACAGATCCCTGTGCTACTCATACGCTGAGTTGGCGGGGACCGGTATCGAACTAGGAACCTTGTGGTTTCTAGCCGAACGCTCTACTGACTGAGCTAACCCGGCCCCATTAAACATTCTAATTTCTTTGCTTTAACCAGAGATCAGTGGGTTAAACAATAGTTTTTTTACCAGATGAGCCTCAACACTCTTCTTCCTCTTTCTTTGCATATGTTAAGTGTTTACTGAAACACTTGTCCCATATCTAGTTTCTACACTCCTCTTTCTTGTTGACAACTGACAATAAGCTGAAAATTGTTTGATCAATGCTGTTTTGTGAAATTCATATGAAATATTTGTTGTATGCAAATCTTGGATTCTAATATGACCAAAGATGGAATGCAACTGGAAAGAGAGAATACTTGACATTAACTGCATATTTTATACTTATGTAATTTTTTTTAATGTTAAAAACTCTTAACTTCATTTTTTAAAGTCAGAATTTAAAAATATACCAGCATAGCCTGTTGAATAATATATATATATATATATATATATATATATATATATATATTTTATGTGAAATAAAAAGAAAAAAACATTTTTTCTGAGAATGATACATTTTGCGGACCTTCTTTTTTTTTATAAAATATTACATTTTCTCCCGTTGGAACCAGAACAACATTTTTTTAATATATAATATATATATATATATATATATATGTCGTCTTTCGCCATTTCAAACTCATCGTTTGAACACTTCATATATATATATATATATATATATATCTCAAACACTTTTTACATTTTAGCTTTAGACAATCCTAGCGGTTTATATATATATATATATATATATATATATATATATATATATATAATTTTTTTTCTTTTGGCCAAGTGTTATAGTGTTAATTGATTATTTTCAGTTGGTGTGACCCTCTTGATCTTTTCTTTTTTTTTTTTTTTTTTTTCATTTTTTCCCCAGGTGAAGTTTGGTAGTATATTTTTTTACTAACAAATTATTTGCTAGTTTTTTTTTCTTACCGCAAGGGTTTAATAATAGGATGTATGTATGTGTGTGTGTGTGTGTGTAATATATATACATA
>CM042170.1:16934302-16944302 GCA_023376005.1 Doryteuthis pealeii | reverse complement strand
TTGAGATGAGGCTTGATGATTAGTATTATTCGGACTATTGTCCTCATCTTCATTGTTATCTATACAACGTTTCGGACAGTGTGCCCTCCAGCCTTCTTAAGGTATTTTTTCTTGGACTTGGGAACCTTATTTTCAAACTCGGGAACCTTCTTGTCATAATCGGGAGCCATCACGGAACTTTGAACCTAACCCTTTATTCAGTCCATGGAGGTATCCTGTTCTCATTCCACTAGCCATAGCTGGGGTACAGGTGTTAAGCTATGTTAATTATTCTATGTTACTGTCACCCTTGACCAGGATTGAACCTGCTGTCTAGAGATAACTGTCATTTAGAACTGTCTTAATCTAAATTCCTTTATCCACTATCATAACCTGTCATAACCTAACTCCTTTATCCACTAGGCCATGTGTCCAATTGGATAAAGGAGTTACGACAAGGTTTCTGACAAAAAATACCTGAAGAAGGCCAGGGGGTTCATTGGCTGAAACATTGTACAGATAATAATAAACATGAGGACAATAGTCCGAATAATACTGATTTTAAACTGGTTATATTCACAAGAATGTTTTTCTCACAATTTATCAATTACAAACCATTCTAAAATAATCTGAGTTTCTTTTTATCCCTTGTACTTTGTGAATATTTTTCCAGTATTTCATTAGATGATCTGGAACAGTGATTTAAGTAAACTAACATGAAGAGATAAATCTTTCTAGTCTTAAGTATACTTCAGCCTAAAGTGGTTTAGATATTAAATTTCCAGAGGAAAGGATGACACTTTGAGATTTCATCTTTGTTGTTTACTATTAAGATGATCATATCAGTCTATTTGTGTACTTAAGACATCTGCTACTTCTAACTACTTAATACGAGATCTGGCTAATTCACTGTCTTATTCAGTACCAATATTAGTTTCTTTATATGATCATACATTTTTCTTGTTATATATAATGTTGCCATATTAGTTAAAATAACTACATTCAGATTTTGGTATTTGAGGGTTTTATTTTTTTTATTTGATTATTCATGAGTTAGCTATCAGTAATTGAATTAAAAAAAAAATTTAAAAAAAATTTAAATAAAATTTTAAAGCCTCCTAGTTAAATTCCAGCTAGTATTCGACTAGAAAATGTGGAGGAAACTTAAATCTAAAAAAAAAATTAGTAAATCCTGAATATATTTTTATATATATATAAGGGGCCGGGTTAGCTCAGTCGGTAGAGCGTTCGGCTAGAAACCAACAGGTTCCTAGTTCGATACCGGCCCTCGCCAACTCAGCGTATGAGTAGCACAGGGATCTGTGCAGTAAAGTAAGGAGCTGACGGTAGGTGTGGCACTCCACCTCAGACGCAAAATGCAATTTCCTTTGTCTAGAGCTAGTGAAAAGGGAATAGACTCCCTCGCTGATTGGCTGATACCGACTTTAGGCTGCCCCGACGACTTTACTTATATATATAGGGTAGTGCAAAAATAACTAAATGAGGTGATACATTTTTTTTCTTTTTTAAATTTCTTAATTTTAAAACCATTACCAAAAATCAGGGAATTGTCCAATTTTAATGAAATTTTCACCGCTTCATTCATCCATGACTTAATTTTATAATGGATAGCTTGTTTTATTAAAAAAAAAAAATTTTTTTTTATTAATTCAGAATGTTCAGGGTGTTGACCTATGGTCATTTAAAGAAAACAATTTTCCTGTCCCTAATTTTTACATTTCTAGAAAGAAAAAATTCTGAAGAACATAAAAATATGAATAAAAAATTCTCTTATAAACACGCTTGTGACCCCCCCCCCCAGCAATAATATATTGTAGTATTGAAATTGTGAAACTCCAATTTTTTTTAATTGCAAGTTTTTTTTTTTTATGGCCATAAAACATTCTAGCCATTAAATTTGTTGCCAAATGTGCTGAACTAAAAGGGTTTTTAAAGAGTATAAGGTTTATTAATTATTAAAGTTAACTAGTATTTTATGGGTTAAAATAACTTTAATCATGAATTCCATTTTTTAAAAAAAAACTTTAATGTACATAAAACTTCTATAAGAGCGTGATAAATAGTACTTTTGTGCAGTATATTATCTTCATAGTATTAACCAAGAATAATCTTAAAAAAGGAATAAGATTTAAACTTAACACCAGTTTTTATACAGTCAAGTATCAAAGGAGTACATTTGTATTTATTTCAAGATCATAAAAAAAACAGCTAAAAGGATGTTAAGATATCTCCCTCAAAAATCTTTTTTTTTTTTCTTTCTTGCTATTTGATTATTACATATACATAAAATTCTCAACTTGCCCCAGCAAGAAAAAAAGAAAAAAACGTTTTAGTTATGCTTTTAAATTATTTTCAAAATGTTAGCCTTAATACCAGAGAGAGAGAGAGAGAGAAGGATCATTATTTACGTGTAGTAAAAGTGCAGTTAGTTTTTTGGTCGGATCATGTTGAGGGAATTTCATCCTTCCAGAATAGGGATTGTCTATGAAACTGTTTCCTTCCTGTCGACCCAACAATTTTAAAGTCAAGGGTAGGATGTGGGATCCTCACTCTTTATATATGACATCTAGTAAATGCAACACTAATATGCTTAGGACTTTCCTCCTAACCCACTCAACACTACAGTGGTTGGCCTGGCTTTGTCAATACAACTTTATTGTATTTTACATTTTAGTTCTGGGATGGCCATGAATTGCAGTCATCTTGGTAAATGTTTGTTCAGTGAAAGTATTTGGATGAGAAAAGAGATTGTTCCAGAAAACTCATGCTTATTAGACAAATTACATTCACTAAGACTTTGGTTCTGCCTCCCCCCCCCTTTTTTTTTGTTTCTATTATAACCCAATATTTATTTATAACTCTGTAAGAAAATCTTGCTTAATTTTCTGTGGCAATTTAAGGAAGAATCTATAAAATTTAACTAAATGTTTGTAAAGCAAAAAAGAGCAGTCTTATGTGAAAATTTAACAATATGATAAATTGGTACATTTAACATTTGTGTTCCTCTGTGTGTGTGTGTGTATGTATGTATGTATGTATATATATAATATATAATATATATATATATATATATATATATATACCAAACTTGGTAAATCCTCGCGGTAAGAAAAAAAAAACAGCAAATAGTTTGATTGTAAAAATATACTACCAAACATCAACCGGGGAGAAAAAAATTTTTTTGAAAAAAGAAAAGACCAAGATAATCATACCAACAAAAAATAATCTATTGGTACAATATTTTGGCCAAAAGAAAAAACAATTTATATGCATATATATATATATATATATATATATATATATATATATATATATTCATATAAAACCACCAGGAGACTAAAGCTAATAAGTAAAAAGTGCTCAATACCTAAGTAGAGCAAATAATAAAGATAAATCTAATGAGTCAGATGAACCTACTAAAAGTTTTGCTTAATGCTCTTCAAGGCTGAGATCTGAAGAGCATTAAGCAAAACTTTTAGTAGGTTCATCTGACTCATTAGATTTATCTTTAAATATAATGTCATCCACAGACACTGTGTTTCGACGTTTCACATCTCTTCAGCGTGGCTACACACAACAACTACCTCTGTACAGGAGCAAAACATGACTGACATATATATATATATAATATATATATATATATATATATATATATATATATATATACCCAACCTTTCTACCATAGACATGATGTAACACAAGGTATATTTTTTAAGTGGAGTAAAGCTGGTTTGAATTTAGTTTTCCTTCGAGACCTAACCAAAGCTAAAGAACCCAGTCTGCTCTATTATTTACCCATACCTAGGGGGTGGGGAACAAATGGATTTGTGCCTTTCCCAAAGGCATTAGTGCAAAATGAAATGTAAACAACCACATTCAGGTTTTGAACTTGAATTGCCAATTCCTTTTTCTATGACAATAACCATATTCCTCAATGTATGAATATGTAATTCAACAATGACCCTTTTAAATTTACATGTAAATTTAATTCATTTTATAGAAATAAACTGTCTAGTTATATCTGAAAATAATGATTCAGAATTGCTCTTTATTTTGTATACTTTTGTATTTTCTGCACAAAAATATTGGGTTACATAACTTTAAAAGTATTCAAAATTACATTTACTAAATTTTCAAAAACCATTCAACCCATGAACCTGTTGGGTCATCTTTGTAATAGTTGGCCATGATATTTATCCTTTTTATTTACAAAGGAATGAAGGATTATTAGTATTTCATATTTTTTTTGCATGTTTAAAAAATGATCATTTTGAATATAAGCCCCATAAAATCATTTTCACTTAAATAAAATCTTGGTGAGAGCAATATCTTGATTGAAAAGATAAATATTTTTTTAATCATAAATGAATTCGAGAAAGAAAAAATGAAAAAAAAAAAGAATTTTTTCTTAGTATTTTTTTCTGATCTCCAAAGAGAATGATGTGCTAAAATATTTTTTTACACCCTTAAAGTCCACTTCATTGCAAATAAATATTATATAATATTTGCACTTAGTTATCTTTCTTGGAAGTTATATTGGTGACCCTAAGTTATGAATTGGATTAGAAAATGCTTTATTCTCGAGAAACAAGAATGTTTTAATTTAAACTATGATGGAAAAAATATCCCTAGAATGTGCCATTGTAGTAGAGGTGGCTATGGTGTAATGTTTATTGTCAGAAGAAATAGACTTGATGACCTGAGTTAAAATCTTGGACAGTGTGTTTCTTTAACCTTGGTACAGCAACCAGTTTAGGAGAAGAAAGACTCTGAATTCAAAGTAGTTGTACTCGGCTTAAAATTGACCTTGTGTCACATACTGCCTATGGTAAATGCATACAATGTGTTATTTCTATTATGTTATTTCTATTGGCATTTCTGTCTCAGAAGACTATAGTTTTTTGTGCCCCTGAAGTTACAGCGCCTCCTGTGACTGTGAAGTCCAATGTTTTTCAAACATTCTTGACCACAGATGTCGCATTTGAAGGCTGTCCCTGAAGATTTTGATGTGCCGGTGCTTTGTTGCTGCTGCTTTCTTTTGGACCTCTTAGCTTCATGGTGTTGCGTCAGGGTGACTTCGGACACCGAGGGCAGTCCAGAACCAAATTTTCCCAGCTGGAAGGGGCAATGCCAAAGCATCTGAGATCATTCTTGCAGACATCCTTGAAACGCAGCTGGGGGAGGGGAGATTAATCTATCTCTTACCAGATGAAAGCTCTGCATAGAGGATGTCTTTCGTGATTCATCCATCATCCATCCGGCGGACATGACCTAGCCATCGAGAAAAAAAAAAAATGATAGACTTGAAACTGAAACCATTAATGCTGATTTGCATTTTAGATTTTCTTTATCTTTTTGATCAAAATCTAAATTTGTTGTAAAAATTCGGTTTCCTAAATTTTCTATTATTTGTATTTACAATTTTTATTTTAGATACTACCTACCAAGTGTGTGTTTTTAGGCAGAAAGGGTGTGTCTTTTTAGATTTCCTGATTTAAAAATTTTTTTTTTTTATGTCAGTGGCTCAATTTTCATTTAAGCTAATACATTTCATGGGTATGATATTCACAGCAAAGCAGTACTCTAGTAAGTTCATAAAATCTAAGATGGTTAAAGATTTAGCATATATTTCAAATTTGTGAACGCATTGCAGAAATTTGTAACTATTAAACTTTATCATTTATTTAGTACACAGTACTTTTATAGCCATCCATTTGGCATGGGCCAGACACAATATTGCTCAACTTGGATATAGAAGAATCAGTGTATCAATCTGCCTGCAAAAGGGTTAATTTTAAAGTTAATATGTTTGTCAATCTTCAAACACTTTTTTAATAAATATACTTAATTTATATAAAACTACCCGTGGTTAGCTCAGTCGGTAGAGCGTTCGGATAGAAACCACATGGTTCCTAGTTCAATTCCGGTTCTCACCAACTCAGCGTATAAGTAGCACAGGGGTCTGTGTGGTAAAGTAAGGAGCTGATGGTAGGTGTGGCGCTCCACCTCAGATGGCAAAACAATCTCCTTGGTCTAGCGCTGAAAAGGGGATAGACTCCCCTCGCTGATTGGCTGATACTGACTTTAGGCCGCCCCGACGACTTCTATATAACTAGATTTTTGTCCAATTTCTGATTGGCTTACATTCACTTTTAAGTGGGTTACTTTTTAATACTTTTTAGCTTTTAAATTCATAAAACTCCTGCTGGTAGTGGAGCAGGGGGTATTTAAAAGTGAACTAAATTGCACATTTAGTCCTGTACTCATATAAGTTTGTCTTCAGTCTTCAATTAGTTTCTTTTTCATTTGAATAGTAAATACAACCATAATCCTGTTAATTTCTATTGTATGACCTTTGTGGTGAGGTAGAAGAAGGACTGGTTGTGTGGGGTAGAAGAAGCACTGGTTGTGGTGGGGTAGAAGAAGGACTGGTTGTGGTTGGATATGGAAGTAGACTTGATTAGCATCTAAATATTTTTGAAATTTCTCTTTATCATTAAGCTGAAGATTTTCTTTCCTTAAGCCCTCTTTAACATTTTTAGCCTAAATACTGGATATTGGTAAAGCTGAACAGAACTAAGCTATTATCATCTGTTCAAGAAATGGCTAATAGAATTTTCTTTTTGCAGAAAATCTCCCAATCTCAATTAGTATAATTACTTTTGATTAGATCAAATGAAATAAAAGCTTTTCATGGAGAATACAGTGTAGTAATAGAATCTAATTTCATATTTCCTTTAAATTCTTACTATCTTTTGTATTAGTCATATTGAATAACTATTTTGGACAAAGAATATAATACTACCTCTATCTCCCATAATAGTGCAACATTTTGTATATGGAACATATATGCAAACGTAACGATTATTATGGGACAGATGTTAAAAGTTCAGAGTTGAAACCACTAACAAAATTAGATTTAGGCATACAATGTGAGGCGGGGGTTAGCATAATGATTGTCTTCAGAAATAGACACTGCTTTCCCAAGTTCAAATCCTTGATGAGACTGTTTGCATTTCACTTCACATTAATTCCCTTGGGAAAGGCATTAACTCTTAAAGTCCTATACCACCTCATTCCACCCAACCGGAAGTCAGATTTGTTTTCCTAAATCCACCCCAAATAATAGCCTTTGTTTAAATATAATATTAAACAAGATTTAGAATTAAAAAAAAAAAAACAAAAATTTGGAGTACAAAAGTTGACATGATTTTTCTAATAAAAATGTCAAATCAAGGATCAATTCAAAAACAAAAAAATAATCAGCAATTTCTTCACCATTTCTTTATTTTTAGGTCTATTTTGATGAAACTTGGTACTCTTATCTTAAATAGTCTCTTCTTTCTGATTATGTACTCAGATTTTAAGTATTAACATCATCTGTAGAAATGATTTGTATATATATTTACCAACCCTTCCGCACGAGCAGGATGTGACACAAGGTCAATTTCTTAAGCGGAGTTCAACAGGTTTGAATTCAGAGTTTTCCTTCTCCTAGACCGGTTGCCTAACCAAGGTTAAAGAGCCCAGTCTGCCCTAACTATTTTCCATAGCTGGAGGGAGAGTAGGATTCATACCTTTCCCAAAGGGTATTAGCGCAAAGTGAAATGCAATTACCACGTCTAGGATTTGAACTCGGGGGCTACGAGTCCATTTCCTATGACTTTAACCATTACACCACTGCGCTTCCTACTGAACTGATTTGTATAACTTCATGTGCAGTTTTGGACTGGAACCAAATTAACAACGTAGGGTGAGGTATACTCTCTCTGTGTATGTTATAATAGTGTAGACACATTGTTCTAACTTCGATCTAAATATACTCTATCAGTTTTATTCATAGATATAGCAAAACTACACACGTGTATATGTATACACACACACAATAACTGGTGTTTTTTGCAACAGGAATATTGCTTCAACAAAGCCTTCATCAGAATGACTCTGGGTTCAGAATACACACATGAATAATGTAACTGTTTGTCTGTAACATTTTGCCCTGCTGTGATTTGAACCTCCAGCCTGGAGGGGAGCAAGCAAGAAATATATCAATACACTCAATTCAGTAAATTAATCTGCTGCATGAAAAATGGTCACAGTGATTGTCTTTGCTGCCACAACGATAAACTATCTTCCTCTGCCTCCTAAATTTTACTCCTACTTTGTCATTGAAGCTTCCTCCCACCACAGCTAATTCAATAATGCAGTGGATACAGTCAGCATATTCTAAGCTCTGCTGACAGGTGCTTTTTATCAAATGATTTTAAAATGTGAAATGTGTCTAATCAAAAGTTTTGTTTCTTCATTGAAATTAAAACTCTGTTATGACTTATAGTAACAAAGATGGAATTTTTTCCCACTATATATATATATATATATATATATATAAGATATAATGAAAAAACAACGATGTTAACAACTGAAATAGGCTCATCAGAAAGAGAAAGTGTGCAACCGTTTCGGGGCCAATTCTCTTGACGGTTTTAAAAGCAACACTCGGCCCATCCTCAACTAATATGAGGACGCCTATTGCATTATAATGTATCAACCGCACGTGGGTCGGTCCATCAACAAAAACAAGACCGTCAAGAAGAATTGCCCCCGAAACGGTTTGCACACTTTCTCTTCTGATGAGCCTATTCAGTTGTAAACATCGTTTGTTTTTTCATTATATCTTAATTCATACTGTTTGGATTAATTTCCATTTTATTTTCACACATATATAATATATATATATTATATATATATATATATATGTGTGTCAGATCTTAGCCCTGAAAGAGCAATAAGCGAAAAACTAATAGTAGGTTCGTCTGCTCATTAGATTTATCTTTATTATTTGCTCTACTTAGGTATTGAGCACTTTTTTACTTATTAGCTATTCTCCTAGCGGTTATATGATATATATATATTATATATATATATTTATATACATATATAAACATATAATGTTTTTTCTTTGGCCAATACTGTACCAATAGATTATTTTTTGTTGTAACGACTACTTGGTCTTTTTCTTTTTTTCAAAAATTTTTTTCTTCCCGGTTGATTTTGGTATTATAATTTTACAATCAAAACTATTTGTGTTTTTTTCTCACCGCAAGATTTACCAACACGCTGTATATAATTATATATATATAATATATATATATATATAATATATAAGAGAGTTCATAATTTTGCTTGAAGCATTGTGGTATGTATTGGTTAGGAAGTTGATTTAAGAAGGCCATCACAAATGCAGTTTGGAAATAAAAAAAATGAATAATACGGTAACAATGGGTGGTGTTGTTTTTGACCTGTTATTTTTTTTAATTATTTCTGAATTTCCGAGGAATACCTCTTTTATCAAAAGAAATGAAACTGGAAGCATTCAATTCTTTGAATAAAAGAGTATTACCTCGAAAATTTCAAGAAATAATAAAAAAAAAAATACAGGTCAAACAGCAGCACCACCATTGTTAGCCGTATTATTATTTTTTATTTATTCCAAACTGCATTGTGATGGCCTTCTAAATCAACCTCCTAACCAATATATAATATATATATATAATATATATATATATAAATATATATTGTACAATTACTGAGAATACATATTAGTTTCTATTTGATAAGACGCATAGATAACGGATTAGGACATAATTATTTTAACATTATAATGATGAGATGAGGATTTAATTTAAAGTAACTTAATATTTTAAAATATTATGATAGCAATTATTTATTAGGGGTTATCTTATTACTTTTTTACTTTAGGGCAATCTATAAAGTAAGTAAAGAAGTCATCGGAGTGGCCTAAGTGGTATCAGCCAGACAGCCGAGGGAGTCTCTCCCCCCTTTTTAAGGGAGTCTACCCCCTTTTACTAAAGGCCCTAGATAGACCAGGAGATTGTTTTAGTGTCTGAGGTGGATCGCCCACAAACGTATCCATCAGCTCCTCACTTTATACCCCGCCAGATCCTGTGTACTCATACGCGAGTTTGGCGAGGACCTGATC
>CM042170.1:16919584-16934202 GCA_023376005.1 Doryteuthis pealeii | reverse complement strand
AGAGGAGAGATCGAGTCATTTCCTATGACTGTAACCATTAACACGAGCTCCATTAAAGATTTTGAAATATAAATACTATTTTCTTGCAAAACCAACTGCTTTACGACACAAAACATTCACTCCATTTTATATTAAGTGGAAGATCTGAAAATTGTCATAAGTAATAATACATCTTTACAGCATGTTATGACTCTTTCTATTTGAAGAATTTTTTTTATTCAACAGTCACAAGTATGGATGCTCCATACTTGTGACTGTGTCAAATCTTAGTATAGGTAAAAAAAAAATAATTAAAAAATTTTGTTCAGTTTAAGGAATAATTTGATTTGATTTTCAAACATTAACTTGATTGAACAATTAATTGAATTTTTTATTCCACTATTTTTCTGCCATCTTTCAACCAACTTCATAATTCCATTGCCCAGAATGTCGTTTTGCTTTCCTCAGCAAAGAAATGCTCTAGATACCTTTTCAGTTTGCCAGGAATTGGAATCACTCTATCCAAGAGAATTCTGTAAAAATAATAAATGTTTATCTGAAGATAAAACTCTATCTATTTTTATTTCCAGAGTGGCTGGATAACGCAACATCTTTTGTTTTTACATGGGGATTTTAATGGGGCATACTACGAGCATCCAACTTGCAATTCAATAATAATGGATTTGTGAGACTAATTTTTTTTCTCTTAATTAAGTAATCCTGTGGTGGTGTAATGGTTAGCAACTAGTCTCGCAGATCCATTACTATTGAAAAAGAGTTTGATCCTTGCTGGATGCTACATACTTGTGACTGTGTCAAATCCAACCCATATGTGAACAGGTTGGGTAAATCATTTTTTTTTTTTTTTTTTTTTACCCTTTTCTCTCTAATTATGGACATTTTTTTTTTTTTTTTTTTTTTTTTTTTTTTTTTTAAATCAATGACTATTGACTAACAGTTCTACCATAGAGCATCATTTACCAAAAGTCTGCAGCAGAAAACATTTCAAACCACCATGTTTGATCATTCACAATACCTTCAACTTTTTTTTTTTTTTTTTTTTTTGCATTTCCACTCAAATTTTTAAAAAATTAAAAAAAAAAACGTAATTTTTTCTTCCATCTTCAATGTTTATGATCAAAATAAACAAAACATGCCCATTTTGACAAAAAAGGGGAGAGGTACACTGAATATGACAGGACAATCATAAAGTGATCTTTTTGAATACCATTTAAAAACTGAAAAGGAATTTTTGCCAACTCTATAAATGCAGTAAAATGTCCAATACCAATTTATGGCTGTTACTCTTCTTCTAAAGGTTTTCTACATATTCTTGTTGCATAGACAACCTCACCAGCCATTTCCATAACCAAGATAGTAAGGAAAACAGAGAAGACAGATGCTTCCTATAAATAAGGTTTGATGTCTATGACAAAAGACAGAAATTTAAACAGGGCTGACAATGTCTGCAGATCATTAAGAGTTTTTATGAAGCTAAAAATAATAAATATTAAATGGAAAACCTTCTAGAGAAAGCTTATTATTTAGTCATTTAAAAGATCTCAAATCAGTTGTTCAAAGTTTGTTACTTTAAAACATGAAAAGATTCTATAATCCTAAGTCAATAAAAACTTAGTGAAAGAATTGTGCATTGTTTATTAATAACATTCCTGATAAGAAATATTGAAAGAAAATAAAGTTAACATAGCTATACATTTTACAAAAAAAAAATTATCATTAGGAAAAGCTATTTTTGACATTCATTTTTGTAAAGTAGCCAAAATATAAAAGGGAAGAAAAAAATCAATGTTAGGACAAATTATCAACTATTCTCCCTCACTTCTCATTATTAAAAAGAGATACACATCCACAATCAAATATTCAATGTAACTTAAAAACAATAATAGCTACTCTAAACTCTCTATGATTAATTAGCACAAAACATTTTTTTTTTAATATTTACCTATTCAGTAACATATTTGTATTTAAAGATATTTAAACTTAACTGTAACACAAGACCAGAAGTAGGTATTCATCGACTCTTCCTCACAAGCAGATGTGATACAAGGTCAAAAGCAGAGTACTGCTGCTGTTACATAATCTATGCATATATTATTGTCAACCCCTGTATTTCTGAAGGATGGCCCCTTTTCATATTACGGGCGGGACTTTCCATGGAATATTACAGAAAGCCCACGAAATATGTGAAGTCACGTGGACCTGGTTGGCTCTCAGTTTCAGCTTGGACATCAGGCAGATAAGATGCCTTAGCTGGGACTCACTGCATACGCGCGCTATGTTAGTTAGAGAAATATGTTTAGTTAAGTAAATAAAGGTTTAATTAAATAATATGGTTTTGTGGTTGATGAATGTCTTGGCAACAAGACTGATCTAGAAGAAGAAATGAATTAAGTGCGACCGACCACCAAGACGAAGTCCAGACGCTAGAAGAGACGTTAGAAGAAGAACGTAAGATACCAAAGATGAGCAGAAGAATAATAGAAGTAAGGAAAGAAAGGGTATGCAATACTGCTTTGAATTCCAAATTTTCATTCTCCTAAATTGGTTGCCTAACCAAGGTTAAATAAGTCAGTCTACTTTACCATCTACCCATAACTGGGAGTAGAATAGATGGATTCATGCTTTTACCAAGGGTATTAACAGGAAAGAAGGAAATGAAATGCAAACAACAGCATCCAAGATTTGAACTTGGGTAAAACAATTACATTTCCTACAACAATAACCATTATTCTATGAGAAATGGGGGGGAGGGGCACTAGACTACTAGAAATGATCTACTAGTCTAGCTCACTAAATAATACATCACTATAGAGCTCAGTCGGTAGAGCGTTCAGCTAGGAATCACAAGGTTCCTGGTTCGATACAGGTCCTCGCCAACTCAGCGTATGAGTAACACAGGGATCTGTGCGGTAAAGTGAGGAGCTGATGATACGTGTGGCGATCCACCTCAGACACTAAAAACAATCTCCTTGGTCTAGCGCTAGTAAAAAGGGGGTAGACTCCCTCGCTGTCTGGCTGATACCAACTTTAGGCCACTCCGATGACTTTACTTACTTTATAGATGCCCTAAAGATAAAAGTAATAAGATAACCCCTAATAAATAATTGCTAATCATAATATTTTAAAATATTAAGTTACTTTAAATTAATCCTCATTCATCATTATAATGTAAAATAATTATGTCCTAATCCGTTATCTATGCGTCTTATCAAATGAAACTAATATGTATTCTCAGTAATTAAATAATATATTATATATATATATATATATATATATATATATATAATTGGTTAGAGGTTGATTTAGAAGGCCATCACAATGCAGTTTGGAATAAATAAAAATAATAATACGGTAACAATGGTGGTGTGTGTTGACCTGTATTTTTTTTTTTTTATTATTTCTTGAATTTTCGAGGTAATACCTCTTTATCAAAAGAATTGAACTGCTTCAGTTCAATTCTTTTGATAAAGAGGTATTACCTCGAAAATTCAAGAAATAATAAAAAAATACAGGTCAAACACACACACATTGTTACCGTATTATTATTTTTTTATTATTCCAAACTGCATTGTGATGGCCTTCTAAATCAACCTCCTAACCAATACATACACAATGCTTCAAGCAAATTATGAAACTCTCTTATATATATATATTATATATATATATATATATATATAATTTAATATACCAAGCGTGTTGGTAAATCCTTGCGGTGAGAAAAAAAAACAACAAATAGTTTTGATTGTAAAAATATAATACCAAACATCCCGGGAAGAAAAAAATTTTTGAAAAAAAAGAAAAGACCAAGATAGTCGTACCAACAAAAAATAATCTATTGGTACAGTATTTGGCCAAAAGAAAAACAATTTATATGTATATATATGTATATAAGATATATATATATATATATATATATATTCATATAACCGCTAGGAGAATAGCTAATAAGTAAAAAGTGCTCAATACCTAAGTAGAGCAAATAATAAAGATAAATCTAATGAGTCAGACGAACCTACTATTAGTTTCGCTTAATGCTCTTCAGGGCTAAGATCTGACACACATATATATATATATATATATATATATATATATATATGTGTGAAAATAAAATGGAAATTAATCCAACAGTATGAATAAGATATAATGAAAAAACAAACGATGTTTACAACTGAAATAGGCTCATCAGAAGAGAAAGTGTGCAAACCGTTTCGGGGCCAATTCTCTTGACGGTCTTGTTTTTGTTGATGACCGACCCACGTGCGGTTGATACATTATAATGCAATAGGGTCCTCATATTAGTTGAGGATGGGCCGAGTGTTGCTTTTTAAAACCGTCAAGAGAATTGGCCCCGAAACGGTTTGCACACTTTCTCTTCTGATGAGCCTATTTCAGTTGTAAACATCGTTTGTTTTTTTCATTATATCTTATATATATATATATATATATATATATAGTGGGAAAAATTCCCATCTTTGTTACTATAAGTCATAACAGAGTTTTAATTTCAATGAAGAAACAAAACTTTTGATTAGACACATTTCACATTTAAAATCATTTGATAAAAAGCACCTGTCAGCAGAGCTTAGAATATGCTGACTGTATCCACTGCATTATTGAATTAGCTGTGGTGGGAGGAAGCTTCAATGACAAAGTAGGAGTAAAAATTTAGGAGGCAGAGGAAGATAGTTTTATCGTTGTGGCAGCAAAGACAATCACTGTGACCATTTTTCATGCAGCAGATTAATTTACTGAATTGAGTGTATTGATATATTTCTTGCTTGCTCCCCTCCAGGCTGGAGGTTCAAATCACAGCAGGGCAAAATGTTACAGACAGAAACAGTTACATTATTCATGTGTGTATCTGAACCCAGAGTCATCTGATGAAGGCTTTGTTGGAAGCAATATTCCTGTGCAAAAACACCAGTTATTGTGTGTGTGTATACATATACACGTGTGTAGTTTGCTATATCTATGAATAAAACTGATAGAGTATATTTAGATCGAAGTTAGAACAATGTGTCTACACTATTATAACATACACAGAGAGAGTATACCTCACCCTACGTTGTTAATTGGTTCCAGTCCAAAACTGCACATGAAGTTATACAAATCAGTTCAGTAGGAAGCGCGTGGTGTAATGGTTAAAGTCATAGGAAATGGACTCGTAGCCCCCGAGTTCAAATCCTAGACGTGGTAATTGCATTTCACTTTGCGCTAATACCCTTGGGAAAGGTATGAATCCTACTCTCCCTCCAGCTATGGATAAATAGTAGGGCAGACTGGGCTCTTTAACCTTGGTTAGGCAACCGGTCTAGGAGAAGGAAAACTCTGAATTCAAACCTGTTGAACTCCGCTTAAGAAATTGACCTTGTGTCACATCCTGCTCGTGCGGAAGGGTTGGTAAATATATATACAAATCATTTCTACAGATGATGTTAATACTTAAAATCTGAGTACATAATCAGAAAGAAGAGACTATTTTAGATAAGAGTACCAAGTTTCATCAAAATAGACCTAAAAATAAAGAAATGGTGAAGAAATTGCTGATTATTTTTTTTGTTTTTTGAATTGATCCTTGATTTGACATTTTTATAGAAAAATCATGTCAACTTTTGTACTCCAAATTTTGTTTTTTTTAATTCTAAATCTGTTTAATATTATATTTAAACAAAGGCTATTAATTTGGGGTGGATTAGGAAAACAAATCTGACTTCCGGTTGGGTGGAATGAGGTGTATAGGACTTTAAGAGTTAATGCCTTTCCAAGGGAATTAATGTGAAGTGAAATGCAAACAGTCTCATCAAGGATTTGAACTTGGGAAGCAGTGTCTATTTCTGAAGACAATCATTATGCTAACCCCGCCTCACATTGTATGCCTAAATCTAATTTTGTTAGTGGTTTCAACTCTGAACTTTTACAACATCTGTCCCATAATAATCGTTACGTTTGCATATATGTTCCATATACAAAAATGTTGCAACTATTATGGAGATAGAGGTAGTATTATATTCTTTGTCCAAAAATAGTTATTCAATATGACTAATACAAAAGATAGTAAGAATTTAAAGGAAATATGAAATTAGATTCTATTACTACTACACTGTATTCTCCATGAAAAGCTTTTATTTCATTTGATCTAATCAAAAGTAATTATACTAATTGAGATTGGGAGATTTTCTGCAAAAAGAAATTCTATTAGCCATTTCTTGAACAGATGATAATAGCTTAGTTCTGTTCAGCTTTACCAATATCCAGTATTTAGGCTAAAAATGTTAAAAGAGGGCTTAAGGAAAGAAATCTTCAGCTTAATGATAAAAGAGAAATTTCAAAAATATCTTAAGATGCTAATCAAGTCTACTTCCATATCCAACCACAACCAGTCCTTCTTCTACCCCACCACAACCAGTGCTTCTTCTACCCCACCACAACCAGTCCTTCTTCTACCTCACCACAAAGTCATACAATAGAAATTAACAGGATTTATGGTTGTATTTACTATTCAAATGAAAAAAGAAACTAATTGAAGACTGAAGACAAACTTATATGAGTACAGGACTAAATGTGCAATTTAGTTCACTTTTAAATACCCCCTGCTCCACTACCAGCAGGAGTTTTATGAATTTAAAAGCTAAAAAGTATTAAAAAGTAACCCACTTAAAAGTGAATGTAAGCCAATCAGAAATTGGACAAAAATCTAGTTTATATAGAAGTCGTCGGGGCGGCCTAAAGTCAGTATCAGCCAATCAGCGAGGGAGTCTATCCCCTTTTCAGCGCTAGACCAAGGAGATTGTTTTGCCATCTGAGGTGGAGCGCCACACCTACCATCAGCTCCTTACTTTACCACACAGACCCCTGTGCTACTTATACGCTGAGTTGGTGAGAACCGGAATTGAACTAGGAACCATGTGGTTTCTATCCGAACGCTCTACCGACTGAGCTAACCACGGGTAGTTTATATAAATTAAGTATATTTTATTAAAAAAGTGTTTGAAGATTGACAAACATATTAACTTTAAAATTAACCCTTTTGCAGGCAGATTGATACACTGATTCTTCTATATCCAAGTTGAGCAATATTGTGTCTGGCCCATGCCAAATGGATGGCTATAAAAGTACTGTGTACTAAATAAATGATAAAGTTTAATAGTTACAAATTCTGCAATGCGTTCACAAATTTGAAAAATATATGCTAAATCTTTAACCATCTTAGATTTTATGAACTTACTAGAGTACTGCTTTGCTGTGAATATCATACCCATGAAATGTATTAGCTTAAATGAAAATTGAGCCACTGACATAAAAAAAAAAATTTTTAAATCAGGAAATCTAAAAAGACACACCCTTCTGCTAAAAACACACACTTGGTAGGTAGTATCTAAAATAAAAATTGTAAATACAAATAATAGAAATTTAGGAAACCGAATTTTACAACAAATTTAGATTTTGATCAAAAAGATAAAAGAAAATCTAAAATGCAAATCAGCATTAATGGTTTCAGTTTCAAGTCTATCATTTTTTTTTTTTCTCCGATGGCTAGGTCATGTCCGCCGGATGGATGATGGATGAATCACGAAAGACATCCTCTATGCAGAGCTTTCATCTGGTAAAGAGATAGATTAATCTCCTCCCCCAGCTGCGTTTCAAGGATGTCTGCAAGAAATGATCTCAGATGCTTTGGCATTGCCCTTCCAGCTGGGAAATTTTGGTTCTGGACTGCCCTCGGTGTCCGAAGTCACCCTGACGCAACACCATGAAGCTAAGAGGTCCAAAAGAAAGCAGCAGCAACAAAGCACCGGCACACATCAAAATCTTCAGGGACAGCCTTCAAATGCGACATCTGTGGTCAAGAATGTTTGAAAAACATTGGACTTCACAGTCACAGGAGGCGCTGTAACTTCAGGGGCACAAAAAACTATAGTCTTCTGAGACAGAAATGCCAATAGAAATAACATAATAGAAATAACACATTGTATGCATTTACCATAGGCAGTATGTGACACAAGGTCAATTTTTAAGCCGAGTACAACTACTTTGAATTCAGAGTCTTTCTTCTCCTAAACTGGTTGCTGTACCAAGGTTAAAAAAACACACTGTCCAAGATTTTAACTCAGGTCATCAAGTCTATTTCTTCTGACAATAACATTACACCATAGCCACCTCTACTACAATGGCACATTCTAGGGATATTTTTCCATCATAGTTAAATTAAAACATTCTTGTTCTCGAGAATAAAGCATTTTCTAATCCAATTCATAACTTAGGGTCACCAATATAACTTCAAGAAAGATAACTAAGTGCAAATATTATATAATATTTATTTGCAATGAAGTGGACTTTAAGGGTGTAAAAAAATATTTTAGCACAATCATTCTCTTTGGAGATCAGAAAAAAAATACTAAGAAAAATTCTTTTTTTTTTTTTTCATTTTTTTCTTTCTCGAATTCATTTATGATTAAAAAAATATTTATCTTTCAATCAAGATATTGCTCTCACCAAGATTTTATTTAAGTGAAAATGATTTTATGGGGCTTATATTCAAAATGATCATTTTTTAAACATGCAAAAAAATATGAAATACTAATAATCCTTCATTCCTTTGTAAATAAAAAGGATAAATATCATGGCCAACTATTACAAAGATGACCCAACAGGTTCATGGGTTGAATGGTTTTGAAAATTTAGTAAATGTAATTTTGAATACTTTTAAAGTTATGTAACCCAATATTTTTGTGCAGAAAATACAAAAGTATACAAAATAAAGAGCAATTCTGAATCATTATTTTCAGATATAACTAGACAGTTTATTTCTATAAAATGAATTAAATTTACATGTAAATTTAAAAGGGTCATTGTTGAATTACATTTCATACATTGAGGAATATGGTATTGTCATAGAAAAAGGAATTTGCAATTCAAGTTCAAAACCTGAATGTGGTTGTTTACATTTCATTTTGCACTAATGCCTTTGGGAAAGGCACAAATCCATTTGTTCCCCACCCCCTAGGTATGGGTAAATAATAGAGCAGACTGGGTTCTTTAGCTTTTGGTTAGGTCTCGAAGGAAAACTAAATTCAAACCAGCTTTACTTCCACTTAAAAATATACCTTGTGTTACATCATGTCTATGGTAGAAAGGTTGGGTATATATATATATATATATATATATATATATATGTCAGTCATGTTTTGCTCCTGTACAGAGGTAGTTGTGTGTGTAGCCACGCTGAAGAGATGTGAAACGTCGAAACACAGTGTCTGTGGATGACATTATATTTAAAGATAAATCTAATGAGTCAGATGAACCTACTAAAAGTTTTGCTTAATGCTCTTCAGATCTCAGCCTTGAAGAGCATTAAGCAAAACTTTTAGTAGGTTCATCTGACTCATTAGATTTATCTTTATTATTTCTCTACTTAGGTATTGAGCACTTTTTACTTATTAGCTTTAGTCTCCTGGTGGTTTTATATTATATATAATATATATATATATATATATATATATATTATATATATATATATGCATATAAATTGTTTTTTCTTTTGGCCAAAATATTGTACCAATAGATTATTTTTTGTTGGTATGATTATCTTGGTCTTTTCTTTTTTCAAAAAAATTTTTTCTCCCCGGTTGATGTTTGGTAGTATATTTTTACAATCAAACTATTGCTGTTTTTTTTTTCTTACCGCGAGGATTTACCAAGTTTGGTATATATATATATATATATATATATATATATATTATATATTATATATATACATACATACATACATACACACACACACACAGAGGAACACAAATGTTAAATGTACCAATTTATCATATTGTTAAATTTTCACATAAGACTGCTCTTTTTGCTTTACAAACATTTAGTTAAATTTTATAGATTCTTCCTTAAATTGCCACAGAAAATTAAGCAAGATTTTCTTACAGAGTTATAAAATAATATTGGGTTATAATAGAAATAAAAAAAAGGGGGGCAGAACCAAAGTCTTAGTGAATGTAATTTGTCTAATAAGCATGAGTTTTCTGGAAACAATCTCTTTCTCATCCAAATACTTTCACTGAACAAACATTTACCAAGATGACTGCAATTCATGGCCATCCCAGAACTAAAATGTAAAATACAATAAAGTTGTATTGACAAAGCCAGGCCAACCACTGTAGTGTTGAGTGGGTTAGGAGGAAAGTCCTAAGCATATTAGTGTTGCATTTACTAGATGTCATATATAAAGAGTGAGGATCCCACATCCTACCCTTGACTTTAAAATTGTTGGGTCGACAGGAAGGAAACAGTTTCATAGACAATCCCTATTCTGGAAGGATGAAATTCCTCAACATGATCCGACCAAAAAAAACTAACTGCACTTTTACTACACGTAAATAATGATCCTTCTCTCTCTCTCTCTCTCTGGTATTAAGGCTAACATTTTGAAAATAATTTAAAAGCATAACTAAAACGTTTTTTCTTTTTTCTTGCTGGGGCAAGTTGAGAATTTTATGTATATGTAATAATCAAATAGCAAGAAAGAAAAAAAAAAAAGATTTTTGAGGGAGATATCTTTAACATCCTTTTAGCTGTTTTTTTTATGATCTTGAAATAAATACAAATGTACTCCTTTGATACTTGACTGTATAAAAACTTGTGGTTAAGTTTAAATTTATTCCTTTTTTAAGATTATTCTTGGTTAATACTATGAGATAATATACTGCACAAAAGTACTATTTATCACGCTCTTATAGAAGTTTATGTACATTAAAGTTTTTTTTTTAAAAATGGAATTCATGATTAAAGTTATTTTAACCCATAATACTAGTTAACTTTAATAATTAATAAACCTTATACTCTTTAAAAACCCTTTTAGTTCAGCACATTTGGCAACAAATTTAATGGCTAGAATGTTTTATGGCCATAAAATAAAAAAACTTGCAATTAAAAAAATTGGAGTTTCACAATTTCAATACTACAATATATTATTGCTGGGGGTGGGGGGGGTCACAAGCGTGTTTATAAGAGAATTTTTTATTCATATTTTATGTTCTTTCAGATTTTTTCTTTTATAGAAATGTAAAAATTAGGGACAGGAAAATTGTTTTCTTTAAATGACCATAGGTCAACACCCTGAACATTCTGAATTAATAAAAAAAATTTTTTTTTTAATAAAACAAGCTATCCATTATAAAATTTAAGTCATGATGAATGAAGCGGTGAAAATTTCATTAAAATTGGACAATTCCCTGATTTTGGTAATGGTTTTAAAATTAAGAAATTTTAAAAAAGAAAAAAATGTATCACCTCATTTAGTTATTTTTGCACTACCCTATATATATAAGTAAAGTCGTCGGGGCAGCCTAAAGTCGGTATCAGCCAATCAGCGAGGGAGTCTATTCCCTTTCACTAGCTCTAGACAAAGGAAATTGCATTTGCCACACCTACCGTCAGCTCCTTACTTTACTGCACAGATCCCTGTGCTACTCATACGCTGAGTTGGCGAGGGCCGGTATCGAACTAGGAACCTGTTGGTTTCTAGCCGAACGCTCTACCGACTGAGCTAACCCGCCCCTTATATATATATAAAAATATATTCAGGATTTACTAATTTTTTTTTTAGATTTAAGTTTCCTCCACATTTTCTAGTCGAATACTAGCTGGAATTTAACTAGGAGGCTTAAAATTTATTTAATTTTTTTTAATTTTTTTTTTAATTCAATTACTGATAGCTAACTCAGAATAATCAATAAAAAAAATAAAACCCTCAAATACCAAAATCTGAATGTAGTTATTTTAACTAATATGGCAACATTATATATAACAAGAAAAATGTATGATCATATAAAGAAACTAATATTGGTACTGAATAAGACAGTGAATTAGCCAGATTCTCGTATTAAGTAGTTAGAAGTAGCAGATGTCTTAAGTACACAAATAGACTGATATGATCATCTTAATAGTAAACAACAAAGATGAATCTCAAAGTGTCATCCTTTCCTCTGGAAATTTAATATCTAAACCACTTTAGGCTGAAGTATACTTAAGACTAGAAAGATTTATCTTCTCATGTTAGTTTACTTAAATCACTGTTCCAGATCATCTAATGAAATACTGGAAAAATATTCACAAAGTACAAGGGATAAAAAGAAAACTCAGATTATTTTAGAATGGTTTGTAATTGATAAATTGTGAGAAAAACATTCTTGTGAATATAACCAGTTTAAAATCAGTATTATTTTGGACTATTGTCCTCATGTTTATTATTATCTGTACAATGTTTCAGCCAATGAACCCCTGGCCTTTTCAGGTATTTTTTTTGTCAGAAACCTTTGTCGTAACTCCTTATCCAATTGGACACATGGCCTAAGTGGATAAAGGAGTTAGGTTATGACAGGTTATGATAGTGGATAAAGGATTTAGATTAAGACAGTTCTTAAATGACAGTTATCTCTAGACAGCAGGTTCAATCCTGGTCAAGGGTGACAGTAACATAGAATAATTAACATAGCTTAACACCTGTACCCCAGCTATGGCTAGTGGAATGAGAACAGGATACCTCCATGGACTGAATAAAAGGGTTAGGTTCAAAGTTCCGTGATGGCTCCCGATTATGACAAGAAGGTTCCCGAGTTTGAAAATAAGGTTCCAAGTCCAAGAAAAAATACCTTAAGAAGGCTGGAGGGCACACTGTCCGGAACGTTGTATAGATAACAATGAAGATGAGGGACATAGTCCGAATAATACTAATCATCAAGCCTCATCTCAAAAATTTCAGAGTAACAGTTTAAATCAATCATATCTATTAATCTTCAGAAAAGCAAAATTACAAAAAAAAAAAAAAAAAAAAAAAAAAAAAAAATTTAATAAGAAAACATTTCAGATCACTTTAACAGTTTATGTCTTTAACAGATTTGACATTCACCAATTATTTTTCTATGTTACCATAACACAGCAGAAATGTAATATTGTAAAAAGATTTCTGTTAAGAGAGAATAAAGCAATTTGTTACTTCAGAGTTAGATCAATATTTGCACCACCCTCATCATTATAACTTCTCAAGAAGCTAACTGTTAAAACGAATATGATTATAATAGTTGACATTAGATGATTTAAGAATGCGTAATGTTGACAACTTTCTTTTTTTTAATTAAAAAAAAAAAAAAAAAAAAAAAAAAAAAAAACCAAGAGGCTCAAATAATAATTCAGCCAAGCTAAATATTATAAGGATCAAACAAGTACCTAAAGTTTTACTAGTTTCAACAAGTCATATATGATCAGTCAGAATCTATGAAGAAAAGCATCTATTTACATTTCAGTGATTTCTTAAGGCAACAAGAACAGACTTTATTATTAAAATATATATATACAGCATTAAAACTAACTAAAAAGTAAAATATTTTATCATGAACTTTTGTTAGCTGCAAGGTCATTCTAATGCATTATTACAAACAATGAAGCAACAAAATATAAATCGTAAATTATGAATCTTCCACTAAAAAAAAGGAAAATCTTTATCAAGAATTAAGACACATTCAACTAAACTTTCCAGTTGAAACTTATTAAACTGAAAACAGATTTGTAAAATATATTTCAAAGATGTATGTGTGTGTGAGATTTTTTTTATTTATGTACCTTCTGATTTATTTATTATCTCTGCGTGTGTGATATATGTGTGGAGGCAAGTGGTGTAATGGTTAGAGTCATAGGAAATGGATTCGTGACAGAGTTCAAATCCTGGACAAGGCTGTTTGCATTTCTTCTGTGAAAGGTATGCATCCAACTAAATGGGTAAATAGTAACGTTAACCATGGGCTCTAAAGGATCAAGGAGAAGAATTACAAGAAACTCATGATTCTGACATGCTGTTTTTGTGTCATTAGTGCTATTAACAATTTCATTTGACTTGTTGTACAAAAAGGTTCCTGCAAGTGTACAAATAAAAAGTAAAACACTTTAATTTAGGATTAGAGAATTGATGACTAAAACCTGCTTGATTTTTTAATTTATACAATTAATTACCTGAAATTCATACACATTAAACCATGATTACTTTGCTTTAGTAACACTTTACAGGAGCAAAATTAACTGACTGATCACTACTTTCAGATGAACACAAGGTTTTTTTGTTTTTTTTTTTGTTTTTTTTTTAATCAATACAAAATGTTTTAGTTTTTGTTTTTGTTTTTTTTTTTTTTTTTTTGGGGGGGTTGTAAATGTGGGTGTAATTTTTGACAAAGTTTGGCTGTAGATTAGTCAGCTTTGGTTGACATTTCTTGTCTGCTTTTTAATCAACATAGCCTGATTTTGGTCAGGGGGTCTACTTGTGTTGGTTGGTTGGATTTTACGGCACGTCAACCGTACTGGGTTATTTTATGCTAAAGAACGTTTTTGTTTTATCAATTCTTGATGGGTATCAAAACAGGTACTACCTTAATTACAATATGATATTTTCTTAAAGGTTTATCTCCTTGGATCTTCCAATTTTTTTTTATATCTTCACCATCAACCTTTTTAAGAAAAAATATTCATATTGTATTAAGGTAGTACCTGTTTTGAGTACCCATCAAGAATTGAATAAAACAAAAACGTCTTTAGCATAAAATAACCCAGTAACGGTTGACGTGCCG
This sequence comes from Doryteuthis pealeii, assembly GCA_023376005.1. Classification (NCBI taxonomy): domain Eukaryota; kingdom Metazoa; phylum Mollusca; class Cephalopoda; order Myopsida; family Loliginidae; genus Doryteuthis; species Doryteuthis pealeii. The sequence continues at coordinate 16,919,587 of CM042170.1, read as the reverse complement.
TAA
>CM042170.1:16824584-16914584 GCA_023376005.1 Doryteuthis pealeii | reverse complement strand
TCTGTGTGTGTGTGTATGTATGTATGTATGTATGTATATATATAATATATAATATATATATATATATATATATATATATATATATATATATACCAAACTTGGTAAATCCTCGCGGTAAGAAAAAAAAAAACAGCAAATAGTTTGATTGTAAAAATATACTACCAAACATCAACCGGGAGAAAAAATTTTTTTGAAAAAAGAAAAGACCAAGATAATCATACCAACAAAAAATAATCTATTGGTACAATATTTTGGCCAAAAGAAAAAACAATTTATATGCATATATATATATATATATATATATATATATATATATATATATATATATATATATATATTCATATAAAACCACCAGGAGACTAAAGCTAATAAGTAAAAAGTGCTCAATACCTAAGTAGAGCAAATAATAAAGATAAATCTAATGAGTCAGATGAACCTACTAAAAGTTTTGCTTAATGCTCTTCAAGGCTGAGATCTGAAGAGCATTAAGCAAAACTTTAGTAGGTTCATCTGACTCATTAGATTTATCTTTAAATATAATGTCATCCACAGACACTGTGTTTCGACGTTTCACATCTCTTCAGCGTGGCTACACACAACAACTACCTCTGTACAGGAGCAAAACATGACTGACATATATATATATATATATATATATATATACCCAACCTTTCTACCATAGACATGATGTAACACAAGGTATATTTTTAAGTGGAGTAAAGCTGGTTTGAATTTAGTTTTCCTTCGAGACCTAACCAAAGCTAAAGAACCCAGTCTGCTCTATTATTTACCCATACCTAGGGGGTGGGGAACAAATGGATTTGTGCCTTTCCCAAAGGCATTAGTGCAAAATGAAATGTAAACAACCACATTCAGGTTTTGAACTTGAATTGCCAATTCCTTTTTCTATGACAATAACCATATTCCTCAATGTATGAATATGTAATTCAACAATGACCCTTTTAAATTTACATGTAAATTTAATTCATTTTATAGAAATAAACTGTCTAGTTATATCTGAAAATAATGATTCAGAATTGCTCTTTATTTTGTATACTTTTGTATTTTCTGCACAAAAATATTGGGTTACATAACTTTAAAAGTATTCAAAATTACATTTACTAAATTTTCAAAACCATTCAACCCATGAACCTGTTGGGTCATCTTTGTAATAGTTGGCCATGATATTTATCCTTTTTATTTACAAAGGAATGAAGGATTATTAGTATTTCATATTTTTTTTGCATGTTTAAAAAATGATCATTTTGAATATAAGCCCCATAAAATCATTTTCACTTAAATAAAATCTTGGTGAGAGCAATATCTTGATTGAAAGATAAATATTTTTTTAATCATAAATGAATTCGAGAAAGAAAAAAATGAAAAAAAAAAAAGAATTTTTTCTTAGTATTTTTTTCTGATCTCCAAAGAGAATGATTGTGCTAAAATATTTTTTACACCCTTAAAGTCCACTTCATTGCAAATAAATATTATATAATATTTGCACTTAGTTATCTTTCTTGGAAGTTATATTGGTGACCCTAAGTTATGAATTGGATTAGAAAATGCTTTATTCTCGAGAACAAGAATGTTTTAATTTAAACTATGATGGAAAAAATATCCCTAGAATGTGCCATTGTAGTAGAGGTGGCTATGGTGTAATGTTTATTGTCAGAAGAAATAGACTTGATGACCTGAGTTAAAATCTTGGACAGTGTGTTTCTTTAACCTTGGTACAGCAACCAGTTTAGGAGAAGAAAGACTCTGAATTCAAAGTAGTTGTACTCGGCTTAAAAATTGACCTTGTGTCACATACTGCCTATGGTAAATGCATACAATGTGTTATTTCTATTATGTTATTTCTATTGGCATTTCTGTCTCAGAAGACTATAGTTTTTTGTGCCCCTGAAGTTACAGCGCCTCCTGTGACTGTGAAGTCCAATGTTTTTCAAACATTCTTGACCACAGATGTCGCATTTGAAGGCTGTCCCTGAAGATTTTGATGTGCCGGTGCTTTGTTGCTGCTGCTTTCTTTTGGACCTCTTAGCTTCATGGTGTTGCGTCAGGGTGACTTCGGACACCGAGGGCAGTCCAGAACCAAATTTTCCCAGCTGGAAGGGGCAATGCCAAAGCATCTGAGATCATTCTTGCAGACATCCTTGAAACGCAGCTGGGGGAGGGGAGATTAATCTATCTCTTACCAGATGAAAGCTCTGCATAGAGGATGTCTTTCGTGATTCATCCATCATCCATCCGGCGGACATGACCTAGCCATCGGAGAAAAAAAAAAAATGATAGACTTGAAACTGAAACCATTAATGCTGATTTGCATTTTAGATTTTCTTTATCTTTTGGATCAAAATCTAAATTTGTTGTAAAATTCGGTTTCCTAAATTTTCTATTATTTGTATTTACAATTTTTATTTTAGATACTACCTACCAAGTGTGTGTTTTTAGGCAGAAAGGGTGTGTCTTTTTAGATTTCCTGATTTAAAAATTTTTTTTTTTTATGTCAGTGGCTCAATTTTCATTTAAGCTAATACATTTCATGGGTATGATATTCACAGCAAAGCAGTACTCTAGTAAGTTCATAAAATCTAAGATGGTTAAAGATTTAGCATATATTTCAAATTTGTGAACGCATTGCAGAATTTGTAACTATTAAACTTTATCATTTATTTAGTACACAGTACTTTTATAGCCATCCATTTGGCATGGGCCAGACACAATATTGCTCAACTTGGATATAGAAGAATCAGTGTATCAATCTGCCTGCAAAAGGGTTAATTTTAAAGTTAATATGTTTGTCAATCTTCAAACACTTTTTTAATAAAATATACTTAATTTATATAAACTACCCGTGGTTAGCTCAGTCGGTAGAGCGTTCGGATAGAAACCACATGGTTCCTAGTTCAATTCCGGTTCTCACCAACTCAGCGTATAAGTAGCACAGGGGTCTGTGTGGTAAAGTAAGGAGCTGATGGTAGGTGTGGCGCTCCACCTCAGATGGCAAAACAATCTCCTTGGTCTAGCGCTAGTGAAAAGGGGATAGACTCCCTCGCTGATTGGCTGATACTGACTTTAGGCCGCCCCGACGACTTCTATATAAACTAGATTTTTGTCCAATTTCTGATTGGCTTACATTCACTTTTAAGTGGGTTACTTTTTAATACTTTTTAGCTTTTAAATTTATAAAACTCCTGCTGGTAGTGGAGCAGGGGGTATTTAAAAGTGAACTAAATTGCACATTTAGTCCTGTACTCATATAAGTTTGTCTTCAGTCTTCAATTAGTTTCTTTTTCATTTGAATAGTAAATACAACCATAATCCTGTTAATTTCTATTGTATGACTTTGTGGTGAGGTAGAAGAAGGACTGGTTGTGGTGGGGTAGAAGAAGCACTGGTTGTGGTGGGGTAGAAGAAGGACTGGTTGTGGTTGGATATGGAAGTAGACTTGATTAGCATCTTAAGATATTTTTGAAATTTCTCTTTTATCATTAAGCTGAAGATTTTCTTTCCTTAAGCCCTCTTTAACATTTTTAGCCTAAATACTGGATATTGGTAAAGCTGAACAGAACTAAGCTATTATCATCTGTTCAAGAAATGGCTAATAGAATTTCTTTTTGCAGAAAATCTCCCAATCTCAATTAGTATAATTACTTTTGATTAGATCAAATGAAATAAAAGCTTTTCATGGAGAATACAGTGTAGTAATAGAATCTAATTTCATATTTCCTTTAAATTCTTACTATCTTTTGTATTAGTCATATTGAATAACTATTTTTGGACAAAGAATATAATACTACCTCTATCTCCATAATAGTTGCAACATTTTGTATATGGAACATATATGCAAACGTAACGATTATTATGGGACAGATGTTGTAAAAGTTCAGAGTTGAAACCACTAACAAAATTAGATTTAGGCATACAATGTGAGGCGGAGTTAGCATAATGATTGTCTTCAGAAATAGACACTGCTTCCCAAGTTCAAATCCTTGATGAGACTGTTTGCATTTCACTTCACATTAATTCCCTTGGGAAAGGCATTAACTCTTAAAGTCCTATACCACCTCATTCCACCCAACCGGAAGTCACATTTGTTTTCCTAATCCACCCCAAATAATAGCCTTTGTTTAAATATAATATTAAACAGATTTAGAATAAAAAAAAAACAAAATTTTGGAGTACAAAAGTTGACATGATTTTTCTATAAAAATGTCAAATCAAGGATCAATTCAAAAACAAAAAAATAATCAGCAATTTCTTCACCATTTCTTTATTTTTAGGTCTATTTTGATGAAACTTGGTACTCTTATCTAAAATAGTCTCTTCTTTCTGATTATGTACTCAGATTTTAAGTATTAACATCATCTGTAGAAATGATTTGTATATATATTTACCAACCCTTCCGCACGAGCAGGATGTGACACAAGGTCAATTTCTTAAGCGGAGTTCAACAGGTTTGAATTCAGAGTTTTCCTTCTCCTAGACCGGTTGCCTAACCAAGGTTAAAGAGCCCAGTCTGCCCTACTATTTATCCATAGCTGGAGGGAGAGTAGGATTCATACCTTTCCCAAGGGTATTAGCGCAAAGTGAAATGCAATTACCACGTCTAGGATTTGAACTCGGGGGCTACGAGTCCATTTCCTATGACTTTAACCATTACACCATGCGCTTCCTACTGAAATGATTTGTATAACTTCATGTGCAGTTTTGGACTGGAACCAATTAACAACGTAGGGTGAGGTATTACTCTCTCTGTGTATGTTATAATAGTGTAGACACATTGTTCTAACTTCGATCTAAATATACTCTATCAGTTTTATTCATAGATATAGCAAACTACACACGTGTATATGTATACACACACACAATAACTGGTGTTTTTGCACAGGAATATTGCTTCCAACAAAGCCTTCATCAGATGACTCTGGGTTCAGATACACACATGAATAATGTAACTGTTTCTGTCTGTAACATTTTGCCCTGCTGTGATTTGAACCTCCAGCCTGGAGGGGAGCAAGCAAGAAATATATCAATACACTCAATTCAGTAAATTAATCTGCTGCATAAAAAATAGTCACAGTGATTGTCTTTGCTGCCACAACGATAAAACTATCTTCCTCTGCCTCCTAAATTTTTACTCCTACTTTGTCATTGAAGCTTCCTCCCACCACATCTAATTCAATAATGCAGTGGATACAGTCAGCATATTCTAAGCTCTGCTGACAGGTGCTTTTTATCAAATGATTTTAAATGTGAAATGTGTCTAATCAAAAGTTTTGTTTCTTCATTGAAATTAAAACTCTGTTATGACTTATAGTAACAAAGATGGGAATTTCCCCCCCCCCATATATATATATATATATATATATATATATCTATATATATCTATATATATATATATATGAGTCAGATCTTAGCCCTGAAGAGCATTAAGCGAAACTAATAGTAGGTTCGTCTGACTCATTAGATTTATCTTTATTATTTGCTCTACTTAGGTATTGAGCACTTTTTACTTATTAGCTATTCTCCTAGCGGTTATATGAATATATATATATATATCTTATATACATATATATACATATAAATTGTTTTTTCTTTTGGCCAAATACTGTACCAATAGATTATTTTTTGTTGTACAACTATCTTGGTATTTTCTTTCTTTTTTTTTTTTTCAAAAATTTTTTTTCCCCGGTTGATGTTTGGTAGTATATTTTTACAATCAAACTATTTGTTTTTTTTTTTTCTCACCGCAAGGATTTACCAACACGCTTGGTATATTAAATTTATATATATATATATATATATATATATATATATATATATATATATATATTTACATTACTGAGAATACATATTAGTTTCATTTGATAAGACGCATAGATAACGGATTAGGACATAATTATTTTGCATTATAATGATGAATGAGGATTAATTTAAAGTAACTTAATATTTTAAAATGTTATGATTAGCAATTATTTATTAGGGGTTATCTTATTACTTTTATCTTTAGGGCATCTATAAAGTAAGTAAAGTCATCGGAGTGGCCTAAAGTTGGTATCAGCCAGACAGCGAGGGAGTCTACCCCCTTCTTACTAGCGCTAGACCAAGGAGATTGTTTTTAGTGTTTGAGGTGGATCGCCACACGTATCATCAGCTCCTCACTTTACCGCACAGATCCCTGTGTTACTCATACGCTGAGTTGGCGAGGACCGGTATCGAACCAGGAACCATGTGATTCCTAGCTGAACGCTCTACCGACTGAGCTCTATAGTGATGTATTATTTAGTGAGCTAGACTAGTAGATCATTTCTAGTAGTCTAGTGCCCCTCCCCCCCCCATTTCTCATAGAATAATGGTTATTGTTGTAGGAAATGTAATTGTTTTACCCAAGTTCAAATCTTGGATGCTGTTGTTTGCATTTCATTTCCTTCTTTCCTGTTAATACCCTTGGTAAAAGCATGAATCCATCTATTCTACTCCCAGTTATGGGTAGATGGTAAAGTAGACTGGCTTCTTTAACCTTGGTTAGGCAACCAATCTAGGAGAATGAAAATTTGGAATTCAAAGCAGTATTGCATACCCTTTCTTTCCTTACTTCTATTATTCTTCTGCTCATCTTTGGTATCTTACGTTCTTCTTCTAACGTCTCTTCTAGCGTCTGGACTTTGTCTTGGTGGTCGGTCGCACTTAATTCATTTCTTCTTCTAGATCAGTCTTGTTGCCAAGACATTCATCAACCACAAAACCATATTATTTAATTAAACCTTTATTTACTTAACTAAACATATTTCTCTAACTAACATAGCGCGCGTATGCAGTGAGTCCCAGCTAAGGCATCTTATCTGCCTGACGTCCAAGCTGAAACTGAGAGCCAACCAGGTCCCACGTGACTTCACATATTTCGTGGGCTTTCTGTAATATTCCATGGAAAGTCCCGCCCGTAATATGAAAAGGGGGCCATCCCTTCAGAAATACAGGGGGTTGACAATAATATATGCATAGATTATGTAACAGCAGCAGTACTCTGCTTTTGACCTTGTATCACATCTGGCTTGTGGAGGAAGAGTCGATGAATACCTACTTCTGGTCTTGTGCTACAGTTAAGTTTAAATATCTTTAAATACAAATATGTTACTGAATAGGTAAATATTAAAAAAAAATGTTTGTGCTAATTAAATCATAGAGAGTTTAGAGTAGCTATTATTGTTTTTAAGTTACATTGAATATTTGATTGTGGATGTGTATCTCTTTTAATAATGAGAAGTGAGGGAGAATAGTTGATAATTTGTCCTAACATTGATTTTTTTTCTTCCCTTTTATATTTTGGCTACTTTACAAAAATGAATGTCAAAAATAGCTTTTCCTAATGATAATTTTTTTTTGTAAAATGCATAGCTATGTTAACTTTATTTTCTTTCAATATTTCTTATCAGGAATGTTATTAATAACACAATGCACAATTCTTTCACTAAGTTTTTATTTGACTTAGGGATTATAGAATCTTTTCATGTTTAAAGTAACAAAACTTTGAACAACTGATTTGAGATCTTTTAAATGACTAAATAATAAGCTTTCTCTAGAAGGTTTTCCATTTTAATATTTATTATTTTTAGCTTCATAAAAACTCTTAATGATCTGCAGACATTGTCAGCCTTTTTAAATTTCTGTCTTTTGTCATAGACATCAAACCTTATTATAGGAAGCAATCTGTCTTCTCTGTTTTTCCTTTACTATCTTGGTTATGGAAATGGCTGGTGAGGTTGTCTATGCAACAAGAATATGTAGAAAACCTTTAGAAGAAGAGTAACAGCCATAAATTGGTATTGGACATTTTACTGCATTTATAGAGTTGGCAAAAAATCCTTTTCAGTTTTAAATGGTATTCAAAAAGATCACTTCTATGATTGTCCTGTCATATCAGTGTACCTCTCCCCTTTTTTGTCAAAATGGGCATGGTTTTGTTTATTTGATCATAAACATTGAAGATGGAAGAAAATTACGTTTTTTTTTTTAAATTTTTTAAAAATTTTGAGTGGAAATGCAAAAAAAAAAAAAAAAAAAAGTTGAAGGTATTGTGAATGATCAAACATGGTGGTTTGAAATGTTTTCTGCTGCAGACTTTTTGGTAAATGATGCTCTATGGTCTGGTAGACTGTTAAGTCAATAGTCATTGATTTAAAAAAAAAAAAAAAAAAAAAAAAAAAAATGTCCATAATTAGAGAGAAAAGGGTAAAAAAAAAAAAAAAAAAAAATGATTTACCCAACCTGTTCACTATGGGTTGGATTTGACACAGTCACAAGTATGTAGCATCCAGCAAGGATCAAACTCTTTTTCAATAGTAATGGATCTGCGAGACTAGCTTGCTAACCATTACACCACCACAGGATACTTAATTAAAGAGGAAAAAAAAATTAGTCTCACAAATCCATTATTATTGAATTGCAAGTTGGATGCTCGTAGTATGCCCCATTAAAATCCCCATGTAAAAACAAAAGATGTTGCGTTGATCCAGCCACTCTGGAAATAAAAATAGATAGATGTTTTATCTTCAGATAAACATTTATTATTTTTACAGAATTCTCTTGGATAGAGTGATTCCAATTTCCTGGCAAACTGAAAAGGTATCTAGAGCATTTCTTTGCTGAGGAAAGCAAAACGACATTCTGGGGCAATGGAATTATGAAGTTGGTTGAAAGATGGCAGAAAATAGTGGAATAAAAAATTCAATATATTGTTCAATCAAGTTAATGTTGAAAATCAAATCAAAATTATTCCTTAAACCGAACAAAATTTTTTAATTATTTTTTTTTTTACCTATACTTAAGATTTGACACAGTCACAAGTATGGAGCATCCATACTTGTGACTGTTGAATAAAAAAAAATTCTTCAAATAGAAGAGTCATAACATGCTGTAAAGATGTATTATTACTTATGACAATTTTCAGATCTTCCACTTAATATAAAATGGAGTGAATGTTTGTGTCTGTAAAGCAGTTGGTTTGCAAGAAAATAGTATTTATATTCAAAATCTTTATGGAGGCTCGTGGTCTAATGGTTACAGTCATAGGAAATGGACTCGTCAACCAGAGTTCAATTCCTGGATGAAGCTGTTTGAATTTCGCATAGCACTAATACCCTTGGGAAAGGTATGCATCCAACTATTCCTCGTGTTGTATACCCTTTCTTTACTTCTATTATTCTTCTGCTCATCTTTGGTATGTTACGTTCTTCTTCTAGCGTCTGGACTTAGTCTTGCTGATTGGTTGTCCTTGATTCATTTCTTCTAGGTCAGTCTTGTTGCCAAGATATTCATCAACCACAAAACCATATCATTTATTTAAACCTTTATTTACTTAACTAAACATATTTCTCTAACACAACACGCGTGTGCAGTGAGCTCCAGCTAAGGCCTTATCTGCCTGAAGTCTAAGCTGAAACTGAAGACCCAACCAGGTCCCACGTGACTTCACGTATTTCGCGGGCTTTCTGTAATATTCCATGGAAAGTCCCGCCTGTGATATGAAAAGGGGCCATCCCTTCAGAAATACAGGGGGTTGATAATAATCTATGCATAGATTATGTAACACTCAACTATGGGTAAATAATAGGGCAGACAGTGCTCTCCAAGTTTGGCAAGGTAACCAGTCTAGGAGAAGGAAAACTCTGAATTCAAACCTGTTAAACTCCGCTTAAAAAATTGACCTTGTGTCTCATCCTGCTTGTGCGGAGGGGTTGGTAAAATTCAAAATCTGATTGAATGCTAATATTATGTTGAGATTTTTTTATTAAAAATTTTTTTTTAACACCCATGAGCAAAAAATATGGATTTATATTACATTATTCTTCTAATCATTTAGCACTAGTAGTTTATGTGAGGAGAGGGAATATTTAATCAAATACCCAATAATCTTAACGATCTGAATATTGTAATTCTAAGCAAGAATATTCATTTAATCACTGTGCAACAAGTACCTGTATAGATTGGACAAAGAAAAACAAAATTAGGTCAGCTGCAAAAAGCCCCCCCTCTCCCTCTCATTCTCTTTGTTTCATTTTTATAGTTTAGATGACCTGAGTTCATTGTTTGGTTGTATTTGTACAAATTTAAAAATTCTTTTGAATTGCAACAAGGTTTGTGGCTGTACTTGCTTTTCTGCAATTATTTATTTATTTAAAAAAAATCATTTTCATGTTAAATGTGCCAGTTCATTTCTTCAGTTATGCTATGGTCATCTGTTATAATTTGACCCGGAGTGGTAGTGTAGTACCTGTTAGGGTCCCATCTATGGGTTAAATAGAAAAATGTATTTATAAAAAGAATTAGGTATCCGTTAAGAATGAATTTATTTAAAAACTTAATCAATTTAAAATGACCCACTGAGGTTGATATGCCGTAAAACAGACCAAACCAAACCTTTTGAAATGTATGAACATTGAAATTATTTTAAAGCTAAAATTTCCTTTATATATTTAATTGAAGTTATTAGAAACATAAGTGTTATAATCTATATAAACCACTTGTCATTTGTTAGAATTTTTGCCATTTTAATTATTAATTAAGTATTGTTGAATGTTCAGTCTTATAAACTAAATTGTATAAATATTAGAATAATGAAAGCAGGTTTCAAATTTTATTTCCCTAGTAATTTAAGTAGTTTTTTTTTTAAGTAGTAGGTGTATAGGAGAGGGGATACAATCATCATTATTCTTCTATAGTCTTATTTACTATATTTAGAAAATATATCTAAAAAAAAAAAAACGAAAAAGAAAAGTTTCTAAGCGGCATTTGTGTATCACAGTAAATTAATAATTATGCTTGGTACTTATTGTATTTTGATGGCATATAACACCCCCCCTCTCCCTGAAACTATTTAGAACAAAATTGTTGAATGGTATATCAAATGTTACTGGAACTTCTGGAGACACATGTTGTTGAATGGCTATAACCAAGTTCAAATTTTAAATGTGTCTGATGCCATTGGGAAAGGCATATATCCATCTATTCTCCTCCCATTTAGCTATGGGTAAAATAGTTGGGTAGACTGGGCTCTTTAGCCTTAGGAGGGGAAACTCTGAATTCAAAACCTAAGACAGTTCAATGTATTCAACCTCATTCTGGCAACTCCTGCAGTGACACTGATACCAAATTGTATAGCACCTTGTCTTTCCCTTGAACAACATGGTGGTGGGGGAGGGGAAGGGAGACCTGCTGCATGGGCAATTCTTGGTCTTCTATACAGATGTGCTGAGATCCTGGTGTAAATCCATAGATCACTAATGGATTTATGGATGCCATAAAAATAACTGGAACTTTATCTCATCCTGATTTTGTCTAATTCAAAAGAAATTTCATTTTGTGCATTTATTACAAATTCATGAAATAGTAATATTTGGATGTAAAAGTGGGTTTTGTTTGGTTTTACAGCATATCAACCTCAGTGGGTCATTTAATGCCAATAAAGTTTTGAAATAAATCAATTCTAAATGGATAATACAATTGTTTTTATAAATACGTTTTTCTATTTAACCCATAGATGAGACCCTAACAGGTACTACCACTCCGGGTCAGAGTGGACCAGGGAGCAATGGTGATGAAGGGGTGCTCCACATTCTGCAAACCTCCAAAACTGGAACCTCATCATCAGATAGAGTTTAACGTCATTCCCAGGACATGTAGACCCTCAGTCACCGCCTTCTAGCACCCATATGATAAAAAGGGATTGGGACTTGCCATAAGGGCAATAGGGTTTGGAAAATCAAGTGGGTTTTATGCACTACCTAATCCTAGAGATATGGCTCAAGTTCTTGATACATTTCTCTGAATTTTTCAGATGAGGCTTGATAACTAGTATTATTTGGACTATTGTCCTCATCTTCATTGTTATTTGTCCAATTGGACACATAGCCTAGTGGATAAAGGAGTTAGGTTAAGACAGTTCTAAGTGACAGTTATCGTTAGACTGCAGGTTCAATCCTGGCCAAGGGCAGCAGTAACATAAAATAATAATTAACACAGCTTAACACCTGTACCTCAGCTATGCTTAGCGGAATGAGAACAGGATACCCCCGTGGACTGAATAAAGGGTTAGGTTCAAAGTTCCGTGATGGTTCCTGATTACGACAAGAAATACCTGCTAGAGGGCACATTGGCCAAAACGTTGTACAAATAACAATGAAGATGAGGACAATAGTCTGAATAATACAAATAATACTTCTTGATACATATTATTAATTCTGTCATACTTGAGATTCTCTCCAATGTTATAGATTCTATTATCCTCTACAATACTTCTATGTAATGCCATATGTTATAGATTCTATTATCCTCTATCAATACTTCTATGTAATGCCATATGTTATAGATTCTATTATCCTCTATCAATACTTCTATGTAATGCCATATGTTATAGATTCTATTATCCTCTATCAATACTTCTATGTATGCCATATGTTATAGATTCTATTATCCTCTATCAATAATTCTATGTAATGCATATGTTATAGATTCTATTATCCTCTATCTCTATCAATACTTCTATGTAATGCATATGTTATAGATTCTATTATCCTCTATCAATACTTCTATGTAATGCCATATCATTATTGTTATTTCCTTTTTATGATTGTCATTTATATTTTCAAAAATTGAGCTTTGTTTTCCTGTTTTGAGTAATTTCCTTTTGGTTAGCGAATAATGTTGATTCACATTATGCTTTTATAATTTATCCTCAATTTTAAATGTTTATTTAAAAATGTCACTTCCTAAATGACGTATATTTTTATAGGTATAGGAAATTACTTATTAAATAGGTATTTTTCAAAATGTTCAAGTTCAAGTAAGTAAAGTTAGCGGAATGGCCTATTGTCGGTATCAGCTGGACAGTGAAGGAGTCTATCCCCTTTTTTATTAGCGCTTAACCAGGGAGATTGTTTTTGCATCTGCAGTCTAGTGCTACACCTACCATCAGCTCCCCACTTTACCACACAGATCCAAACTGTGCTACTCATGTACTGGGTTATAATTCTTTAGGAAATGCTAATTATAGAATAGTAGTTGTCAGTATTAGCTGGACAGTAAAGGAGTCTATCCCTTTTCACAAGTGCAAGACCAGTAATTCTTGTTTATTTATCGTAATTTGTCGTAATTCTTGTTTAGATATGAAGATGGATATATAGTTTGGAATAGACTTAGATAGATCGATAAACAAACAAAATAATATAGATAGATATGAACAAATGGAGATAGATATTTTCGACAAGTAAATATATTTGGGGGGTGGGGGTGGTCGCATCTTTTTTTGTCGTAATTCTTGTTTATTTAAACTAAAAACAAGACATTAAACAAACCTGAATAAAAAAAATCTTAGTATTTAAAGTAATATAGATAAATATGAACAAATTGAGATACATAGATATGAAGATGGATAGTTTTGAATAGACTGAGCTGGGTCATTATTTTGATAGTAACCGGGTAGCAATTTTTGAGGCAGGAGACCGGGACGCACTTCCTCATAAATTACCAATTTGGAGACCTTTAGCCTTATAAAATGTAATCTCTCTTTAATAGGTCATATCTAGAGTTTTGCTGGTGCCATGTAACCTAATACAACATCTTCCATGTTACTTGGAGAGAAGATGGGTGCTGCTAAGTAACCCTCCCTTTGCCCTGGAGATGCCACAAAGGAGAATTGCTTGTTATAATACTCGATGACCTGATAGGATTACAGGAAACCTTCAAAATTTGACTATTTTACAAGTATGTGATTAACATCATGAAAAACTTCTACAGTCTAACCTTAACTTTTCATCACTTATAAAGTAAAAAAGTAAAGTCGTCGGGGCGGCCTAATGTCGGTATCAGCCAGACAGCGAGGGAGTCTATTCCCTTTTCACTAGCGCTAGACCAGGAGATTGTTTTTTTTTTTTCATCTGAGGTGGAGCACCACACCTACCATCAGCTCCTTACTTTGCCGCACAGATCCCTGTGCTACTCATAACGCTGAGTTGGTGAGGACCGGTATCGAACTAGGAACCTTGTGGTTTCTAGCCGAACGCTCTACCGACTGAATTGTGTAAGTTTTTATTTTGGAATGTAATTTTAACATCAAAATTTATCCATATATCATTGCAGTCTGTATTGGAAAAGTAACTGTTAATGACTAATAGGTGTTTTTTTTTTCAATTTGATAATAATCAAATTATAAAAATAGTTCATTAAAAAAAAGAAAATCATTTTGTGTATTAAATTTGCTATTCATTTCTCTTTCTTTCTTTATATAGACATCTCATTTGGTTTTCATTAATTGATTGTATTTAGGTTACTTTAATTAGTGAAAATGCACAAAAAAAATTCTCATGTTTTTACAGCTTATATTAAAATAAGCTTTAATCATTCTGATTTAAATTTTTTTAAAATTACTCCTGGTTTTTGTGAAGATTTTTAAACTGTAGCTACTACTATTGTAATCTTTTTTATCAGGTTGAGTCAGTAATTTCTCTGTGCTTTCTGTTGTTTTTAATAATGGCTTTGATCTGTTTTGATGGTATTTCTGGTGATTGCTGTCACCAAAATAGCATTCCCAAATTATCCTTTAGTTTTGTTGTAGAAATACCAATCATTTTATTTTCCACTAACATTTCTTTTAGGTAAGTGAAATATATATACACAGCAAATTGATGAATAATCTTTTTTTAATTTTTATTATTTCGATCCTTCTTTTACATAGTGCTTCAAAGTTGCACATAAAAAAATTAGCAAAATATTAAAATTTAAACTAAAGATTAAAAAAAAAAAATGTCATTGGGGTGGCCTAAAGTCAGTATCAGCGAGGGAGTCTATCCCCTTTTCACTAACACTAGACCAAGGAGATTGTTTTTGCGTCTGAGGGGAAGCGCCACATCTACCATCAGTTCTTTACTTTACCGCACAAATCCCTGTGCTACTCATATGCTGGACTCAATTAACTATTTTTTAATAATTTCTGTGTGTTAACCTATATTTTATTCTTGAATTTTCGAGATAAAATCTCTTTTTCAGAAGATCACTGGAACTGAAGTTAACTAGAAATGCCATAACAAGACGACTTCAGTTCCAGTGATTTTCTGAAAAGGAGATCTCGAAAATTCAAGAATAAAATACAGGTTAACACACAACACCATTGTTACCTTATTCTTTACACCTGCATTGTGATAGCCTTCAAAATCAACCTCCAAACCAATATATACACAATGCTTCAAGCAAATTATAAAACTCTCTATATATATATATATATATATATATATATATATATATTGTGTTATTTTGGCTGATTTTCATGTCCAAACATATTGGTTTTGTAAACTAATTTTGAACAATAGCAAATACTTTTTATATAATGATAATGATAATAATAGAACAAAAAACAATTTTAAGATATGCTGAGGAACATAGGTATTTTTTAGGCTGATGCTGGCCTTTTTAAAGCAAAAAAAAATTACATTTTTTTTTTTTTTTTTTTTTTAAGCAGGTGAAATGTGGGGTTGCTTCCCAACAAAAGTAGGTTATGTATACTATAAATAAGAAAGAAAAACAACAAATAAAGAGATAAGGGATAATCTAGCAAGTGAGTTGTTGGCTGAAGCAAGAAGCATGAAATTACTGTAAAGAACATACAAGTAAAAATATCACTACAATTAGATCTTTCCTTAAAGCAGCAATGGTGGCAGCTGAAAAGTCAGTCGAGATTTGGAATGGCAAATTTACCTTAATTATTGGGAGTGCTATAAAAAGTAATACATTCCTCAATAGTCAACATATTTGTCAAAATTAGCAATGCATTCGTTCTTAAAACTTGAAAAAAATTTTTTTATCTTGCATGTCTTATTTTTGGAGACTTCAGTAATTTATTTAACTGAAAACTCCCCTTGAACTTTTTGTATCTAATAGAACTATGGTTCATATTTTGGATATTTTTTTCTCAATATTCTAATTTCTGGTATGAGCATAAATTGAGTACTTTTTTTTTAAAGACAATGTTTTAAATGATTAAACAAAAATTATAATAGATATTTTGATTGAACCAAAGGTTCAATATAGTGATTTACTAAGCTTGGCTTAGTTGTGGCACAAGGTTAGAAGTATGGAGCACCATGTGAGAATTGTATTCTCTAACAATGATCTGCTAATCTAGCTTATTAACCATTATACCATATAAAGTATCCAACCAAAATTTCAATATAAAGTCAAATTAATAGCCTCTGTTGGTTAAAGATCAAGCTATGTTTTCTCAGCATTACATAGCACATTGTACCAACATATATCTGGCATGTACAAAAATGCAAACCTGCTAAAGCATTTAAAAAAAAATTCCCCAAAATAGGATTTTAATAATATTTTTGTTATTTAGAGCAATAAAAAAAATGAGGTTTAAAACATCTTTCTCAAAATTTTGAAGCCTTTTTTTTCTTTTCTTTCTTTCTTTTTTTTTTTTTTTTTGTTATTGTTGTTGTTACCCAGCCTCTAAATTATTTTTAATTTGACTCCCTTATTGAAGGTGCAGATCTTTTGGTATTTAAAGCAATAAACTATGAGATTTCTTTAAAATACATTTGACTTCAAAATTCTGAAGACCTATTTGTTTTTTCATCATTCCCCCACCCCAATCATTTTGTTAATTTGACTCCCTTAATGAAGGTGCAGGTAAATAATTTTTAAATGTTTTAAAGAAAATTCCATGGAGAATTAGATTTTGTTTACATTTGTAATAAGTTTTTCTATTTTGTTCATAATGCCACATTTTTGAAAATTGTAAAAAAAAAAAAAATTACTTTATTCATTTTCGTGGCTTAATCTTCTTAGGATGTGGTTAATAAAAGAGGGAAAAATTCAGGTTAAAGGTTATTTTTTATATTTAAAATTTTTTTAGAGGTTTAAAATTTTTCTGTAGATTAAATTTTTCCACTTGCTGGATTTTGTTAATTAATGTAAAAATAATGAATGAATAAATTACAAAAGAAAAAAAATTTTTTTATCTAAATAATATATTTATTTTCATTGGATGGTATTTTTCCACACGAGAAGTGCATATGTTTTGTACATCCCTAATGAATACCTTTAGATTTATAACTCTAATTTTTCTTTTACTTTTTATGTTTCTTTATAACATTAGTATCTTCCCAGAAAATCCTTGTATATTAATTGTGTGCCCAGGTCATTATATATTGATCTACTATTGTATAATCAGTCAATAATTTGGTTATCTACCTCAGTATAAAATTTGTTTTTATCTTCTCATATTTATTGCCCAAATTTTAAAGCTGGTAGATTTACTTAAGAAACTATTATAGTTGAATTGAGTGGTTTTCTTTGTGTAATGGTTATCATTGTAAGAAATGGTCATAGTGACCTAAGTTTAAATCTGGAGTGAGGCTGTTTGAATTGCCTAATACCCTTGGGAAAGGTATGAATCCAACTATTTCCCCATCAGCTATGGATAAATAACAGGGTAGACAGAATTCTTTAACCTTGGTATGGCAGTCGGTTTAGGAAAAGGAAAACTCTGAATTAAAACCGGTTAAACTCTGTTTAAAAATTGACCTTTTGTTGCATCCTACTCATGCAGAGGGATTGGGTAAATACATATTATTATACTTAAAGGTTTTTTTGTGATATTTCTGGGAAAACTAAGAATTTCCTTCGATTTATCAATCAATTGTTAATTTTTTCCAAGATTTCTTTTCACATTTTTGAGAGGTGGAAAAATTCCAAAGCTCTGAAATGTGCATAACTGATTCTGCTTGTAATAAACTTGTATTTGGAATTATTTCTTTTCTTTTCATTTAGATTAAATTCCTATATTTCAGTTAAGGAAAGTAGATTGTTTTTAATATTTGACTGGATGGAAGTGATAAGAATAGAGGCTAACTAACCACTCCCCAGCTTGCAGAGACAAACCAATGAAAACACACATATATATATATATTATATATATATATATATATATAGATGAGAGGTATCCAAACTTGGTAGTAAGGGATGATTCTATATATGATTTCTAAGATACACTGTATTATTATTGTATGATCCAGTATTTATAAATACAGTGAATCTTTAAATCACTAAAGAGAGCTCAATGTATAATAAACTTTTTAGATTATATACAGATTATTGGTTGAAATAAATTTATTATGGAATTACGGTGTTGAGTTTTTCCTTTCTTTCTAAGATATATATATATATTTATAATATACAAGATATTATAATGGTTAATTTGGTGGGTATTGTATCCTAGTTCTGTATAAACAGGTTGTTACCAAAGTCATTACTATTCTATGTGCTGGTTAGGAGTAGAAAAATACATGTTCTGTAGTTGAGGTATATGTCTGCATATACAAGGTATGATGGGTAAATTGTCACCATTTTAAATGATTAATTTCGCGCATGCGCTTTGTTTGTTTCAGGTTTTGTCTACTGTGAAGCAAACTAGTCAGTTGGGCACTGTGAAGAAAGCAGCACATGACGCAATTCACTCCTCCAGAAATTTGGAAACAGCATGCTGTACTGTTTGGCATTCATGCTGGAAGCTCCAATACGAGGATTTCAGAGTGTTTAGGTGTCAATATCAGGACAGTGCAGAAGATTTTAAAAGAGTTAGACAAGTCCAGTGGTGATTATGAAGGTACAGCAGCTTGGAAATCTCACTCTGATTATTCTGACAAGCAAAGAATTCCCAAATTTGTTAGTGAGATCCAGACCATGATTGACAATGATCCCAGCAAGTCAATCAGGTCCATAGCCAGGGAGATGGGAGTGTCTGAGTTTCTTATTAGGCAGGTAGTACATAAACGCATTCAGTGTTTCTCATACAAAAGGGACAGTTTTTATCATAGGCTATGAAGGACAAGAGGAAACACTTGTGTTGCAAAGCTCTTCAACAAACTTGGGCATTCTCTCCAAGTGAACATGATTTGGATTTTCTCAGATGAGAAAATTTTCTGCTAGGAGTGAACTCACTGACTTTCTCTGTCCTCCCAAGATGTACTAATAGGGATTAAAAGCTAACAGTCAGTCCATATAATGATGTTTGGGGTGGTCACTAGCGATAGTTATATGCCTCCATTGATCTTCACACATGAAGACTCAATCCTAAATAAAGTACTTCGAAGAGGTAATACTGAAACATGAATTGAAGGTAAGAATAAAAGCAGCATTTACCAATTTAAACAAGGAGATCGTCAGAAAGTCCTGCAGGAGATTATGAAGTCATCTAGAGGCCATAGTTGGGGATTTTTTTTAATAGATTTAATCTATAGTATTTAAAGATATTTTCATGTAATTAGTATTATTTGTATTATTCGGACTATTGTCCTCATCTTCATTGTTATCTGTACAACGTTTCGGCTGATGTGCCCTCCGGCCTTCTTCAGGTATTTCTTGTCAAACTCTGGGAACCTTCTCGGACTCGGACTCGGGGAACCTTCTTGTCGTAATCAGGAGACATCACGGAACTCTGAACCTAACCCGTTAATTCAGTCCATGGGGATATCCTGTTCTCATTCGGTAACCATAGCTGGGGTACAGGTGTTAAACTGTGTTAATTATTATTATATTCCAAGAAATATTTTCATGTAATTTTGGTAAATATATCTGAAAGTGTGATGTCAGTATTATTTTCACTTTTGTGTAATTTAGATGACAATTTACCCATTGCACACTGTGCATATTAGATTTTGTTATTCTCTTTTGATCATGTTAAATTGTTGAGTATATTACATCATATTGAAAGAAATGCCCATTATTCATTTCAGTCATTGTTATTACTTTATATGTAAGGAATCTGGTGAGTTTTGCCCTCCTCTCATTTTATTTCTATGACTTTTACTGAATTTCTTATAAAATTTAGCTTAGACTTTTTAAGTCAGTTGTGTAGTGTTGCATAGGGCCAAGTACGAGTTGTAGTAGTAGTCGTTTAGTAGTAGTAGTCATTAGTTCAGAAACAACATACGCAGACGTATAGTCACAAGGGCTGTTTATTTCTTTCTAGGCTCGTGGGTTCTTTTTCAGAGTGAAGGAAAGGAGAGAGGGTACGGCCAAATTACTCTATCATAAATCATATTGGGTACTACTCTGTGAAAACTGGGAGGCTATGTCTGGCTCCCACCAAAGCCCAGCTGAAAAAGACCGATTTTCCTCTTATTCCATTTCTCGTCTTGTGGTGGGAGGGTCACCCAACTTCCGCTTCCGGTCAAAACCCGGAACTTCTGTTTTTATTTTTGTTAAGTTTCTGACTGCCATCCTTGGCCAGTTAAAAAGGACTTTAAGTAAGTAAGTCCTGAGCTATGGAATCCTTTGGTAAGTGAATAAGTCCTGAGTTATGGAATCCTACGTAGTGTCAAAGGTCCAGTGATATAATCCTATGTTCCGTCGTCCACGATGGTTCAAAGCAGTGTGTGTAGGTATGACCAGAACAGCCGGTAAAATAAAAATATCAGCAGCAGAGTACTGCCAGTGATTGGCCAAGAATATGGTCACATGATTATCGCTAGTCTATAAGTAGGAGCGGGCGTCCAGCACACACCTTATATAAAAAAAAGTCAACAATTTTTAAATCTAATTTCGGAGTCATTCATCAGTCAGTTGAGTTCCAAACTTTAACCTCTCTTTGTTCTTATTTCTTTTTCCTCTCTTTCTCCAGAAATCTGAATACTGTTTTATTTTTAATTCCGAATTCCCCATCGACCATTATAATTATGCTACAGTAGTTGATGATTCTCAGTTTGGACATTAATTACTTTGTATTAATGGTTGTTCTTTGGACTGAGAACTTATTACACCATAATAGAATGACAACTATTTTGTGTAGTAAAATATTTGCTTGTCTAGAATTCTTTGATGATCTAATCTTTGTAAGTATAGGTGTGGAGAGAGAGAGAGAGGCTCAAATTCTTTAGACTAGTTGTTTTGTCATTTTCTAGTACAATTTCCTTCTAAAGTAATTAGCTTTAGTATCATTCGTATTATTGTCCTCATCTTCATTGTTATTTGTACAATGTTTCGGCCGATGTGCCCTCCGGCCTTCTTCAGGTATTTCTTGTCTGACTTGGGAACCTTCTTGTCGTAATCGGGAGCCATCACGGAACTTTGAACCTAAACCTTTATTCAGTTCACGAGGGTATCCTGTTTTCATTCCGCTAACCATAGCTGGGGTACAGGTTTCAAGCTGAATTAATTATTATTCTATGTTACTGCTGCCCCTGACCAGGATTGAACTTACAGTCTAGAGACAACTGTCATTAGAATTGTCTTAACCCAACTTCCTTATCTACTAGAATGTGTCCAATAAAGGTTTAGGTTCAAAGTTCCGTGATGGCTCCCGATTACGACAAGAAGGTTCTCGAATCTGACAAGAAATACCTGAAGAAGGTTGGAGGGCACATCGGCCGAAACGTTGTACAAATAACAATGAAGATGAGGACAGTAGTTTGAATAATACTAATTATCAAGCCTCATCTCAAAAATTCTACAGAAATGAATGATTAGCTTTGTTGGGATATTTTAAATATGCAATGTAATTTTCATTGGTGTCACTTTTCAGAAGATGCTAACCTTTTGTCTTGTGATGTCAGTATTATTTTCACTTTTGTGTAATTTAGATGACAATTTACCCATTGCACACTGTGCATATTAGATTTTGTTATTCTCTTTTGATCATGTTAAATTGTTGAGTATATTACATCATATTGAAATACATTTTAACTGTGTAGCTTATATTATGTTTTTAAATTTGATTTATTTGCAGTTTTCTATCTCCACATTTTTTGTTACTGTTTTTTTCTTGACTAATTTTTAACTTTACTAGCAAATATATGCACCCTCCGTAGGGTGCAAGTATTTAAGTTTTAATATAATAAAATATCATGTTAAATTAGAAAGGCTAATGAAACTGAATAAGAATTCAGATAAAAATATTTGGAACAGTGGGGGTATAATCGGAAAATAGAACAACTTTGAAACTAACTGTTCCACCATTTTCCCTTACTCCCGTCTTTCAGTGGTAAATTTCCCTAATTTAACTATTTAGTTAAAATAGGAAGAAAAGAATAAAATTACAGTTATTTCTTTATGTTAATAGATTTCTGTTAAGATTTATCCCCGAGATTTTTGCTCATATTTATTAAGATAAAACCAAACAATTAGAAATCAATAATACTAAGCATATATTTATTAAAATCTAACTTTTTAAGATCAATATGCAAATTAGCCTTCCCATTCACACTGTAAACCGCTATTTCGTTGAATATATAAATATAATTGCATGTTATTAGTATGTAGATATTGTTAACAGTCTTAATGATGTAAAAGAATTTTACTAATAATTGAGGTTTAAATAAAAAATAAAATCACGGAGAATGTGTGTAAATAACAAAGGGAATTGTGACTTGTATAGTAATATAGTTTCGGTTACAGACAGACAAACCCACAATCTCCATTATAATAAGATGTAATATTTGTATTACATTTTGTCAGCTGTATTTTGATTGATTATTTTTGAGAAATAAACTTAGAATGTAGTAAATCAAGTTTGAATTCAATTTTCCTTCTCAACTTCTGGTCACCTAACCAAGGCTAAAGAACCCAATCTGCCCTATTTCCCCATAGCTGGGGGGAGAACAGATTAATGCCTTTCCTGAGTGTGACATAGTCATTATTTAATCACTGCTGCAGGATTTGAACCTGGTAAACTTTAATCAAACACCTTGCCTGAATGCTAACCTTTTATTCTATTGTAAAATATGTTGGTATTGTATAAAATGTAAATGTATTAAAAAAAAAAAAAAGTTTTACAGGTTAAACACACACATCATTTGTTACCGTATTATTTTTTCTTTACTTTTATTATTAGTACATAAAAAAGTACGCCTGATTTTATTATTATTTTACTCCTTGTGGATTTTCACAAGTTTTGAATGATGGTTTTTCACTAAAGTCTGCGTAACAGCAGGTTTCCAAAACTCTTCTAAGTATTAACTGATTTTAACAGTGCTGTGGTTTGAATGGTCTCTATTCTTCCTCTGATTTCCAGTTCTCCCAGTCTCTGTTCCAGGACTTTACGGATCATTCCAAGGGCACCAATAAAATTGGTATCACTCACTTTCATGTTCCACAGCTACTTCAGCTCCCTGATAAGATCCAAATATTTGTTTATATTTTCGCTTTATTTCATTTTTACACTGGTCTGCTGGAATGGTCAAATCCACAAGATGTCAAGTTCATTTTTTTTTGTTTTTTTTTTTTTTTTTTAATTAATACTGGGTCTGGTCTTCTGGTCGGGATGGGGTGAACAGTTTGTATCTCAAATTCCTGAGAATTTTATGGGTCTGATGTTTTTAGGACAGATTCTGGTTTGTGCATAGACAATTTGTTAGCATGGTCAAATTTTAATCTCTTGCATAACTCCCAGTGGACCACCCACTCAGTCGTGCCTAGTATTGTATTTCTTTTGGATCTGTTTGCTGCAATTGCTTATGGGATTAAGCGTTTCATCTCTGTCACCATATAACCTATACTGGCCATTCATCTGCGTATTATCAATTTTTGCTTATTATTCTGAGAAATCTCACCCCCCTCTCATTTCAATTTATACCCCAACATATCTGCTTAGTGGTTGGCATACATTCATTAATGTTCATCACTAATTTCCATTTGGCATCCTCATTTTAATTGCTCTTTAAAGGTGGATCAAAGATATTACTACAATTGGGATTTTGTTGAGCCAGGGGTGGGGTGGGTGTCTCATCTTTTTAAAAAAAAAAAGAAAGCTTGCCATTGACTCACAGGAATTTTTTTAACAGAACAGGGTGTTGGTTTTTTGAGTGTTTGAAGAGAGTGATCACTTGATAGGTTTTGATTAAGTGTCTTATCAATGAAATATCATTTAAAGCTAGCGTGCCTGTAAAGACAAGTCATCCCAACCTGATGTCATCGTGCCTGAATCAGTGGCACACTCATACTGACATTCAATAATTTATTCTTTACTGTCGTTGGATCATCATTGTAATCTTCATCTTCTATTGCTTTTCACCTCCTTGTCTATTTCTTCTTCTTCCTCTCTTTCATAATAGACACACAATTGTTGGCAACTGCAATGCTTTTAGAAATGGATAATATATTGTACAAAGTCTAAGCACTAACGAAAAAAAAAAAAAAAAAAGAAATTCTCATTGATTGGTGCTGGCATATGTTTAATGGATTATATCTGCAAATGATATTGGAAAAGTATCAGTTACTTGTGAACTAATGCTGAAATTGTAGAAATTAAAAAAAAAAAATTAGCTAAAAGATCCTGTTAAAACACTTTGAGTACTCATTAAAGTTTGTAGAAGCTAACAGTAATGTGGGGAGAAAGGGGGGGATCTTTTCTTTTTTTTTTCTTCTTTCTTTTAAAAACCTGTAGAAATCTAATTCAATAGCTTTAAAGATTGTTTAAGATTTCTCTATCTCTGTAGGATTGACATGTGATGCAGTGTTGAGTTTATTGGACCTGTAAGTAGGGACAAAGAAAATTGCCCAGCTCAAGTTATGTATTTACCCAACCCAGGAGCAGGATGTGAGACAATATCAAGTAGTTTTTAATTCAGTTTTCTTTCTCCTTGTCTGGTAGTCATACTAAGGCTAGATAACCTAGTCTGCCCTACTATTTATTCATAACTAGGAGGAGAACAGATGTATTCGTGCCTTATGCCTTTCCGAAAAGCACCAGTGCAAAGTGAAATGCAAACAGCCTTGCCCCAGAATTGAACTTGGGTTGCCAATTCCATTTCCTGCGTTTCAAGGATGTCTGTGAGAATGATCTCTGGTGGTTTGGCATTGCCCCTTCCAGCTGGGAAAATTTGGCTCAGGACCGCCCTCAGTTGCGGCAGGCTCTCCCTAGCGGACTGTTTAAGTCTGAAGCCACCCTGGCGTAACACCATGAAGCCAAGAGGTCCAGAAGAAAGCAGCGGCAACAAAGCTCCGCCACATCAACATCTTCACGGACAGCCTTCAGATGTGACATCTGTGGTCGAGGCTGTTTTTTGAACATTGGACTTTACAGTCACAGGAGGCGCTGTAACTTCTGGGGCACAAGAACTATATTATAGTCTTCCGAGACTGAAATGCCAATGAATGAATCATGTATGTAGTAATATATTTTGTTGGGTCCGTGTAAAAGGATGTATCATAAAATGTCAACACTGGATTCTTGTTAAGCTTTAGCAAAGGTTTGCATCCATCGCTTCACCCAGATATGGGTAAATAGCAGGATACAGTTGTTTTTTTTAGCCTTGGTATGGTAATGGGTAAATTCTGAATTCAAACATTCTGTCCTCTGCTTAAAAATTGACTTTTTGTTGCTTCTTGCTCATGGGAAAATGGTTAAGTTACTACATACTAAGCTTAACTTATTTTGGTACTTTCTTAATTTTTATTTTTTTATTTATTTTTTTTTTTTTACCTTTTAAAATGTGCGGCAACAAAACCTTCATCAGATGTCTACTCTGGGGTCAAGCGTGGTTTTGGAACCAAAACATCATTACCACTAACCCAGAGTGCCCCAGCAGCATCTTACAATACCACAAGACTTTGTTGGTTTTCCCTCACTTCATGGGAATGCCAGATCAAGATGCAATCTCTTTTATATTGTATTCACAACTTTGCAGCAACAAAATGTTAATTCAACACATCCTATTTATAGAACTTATAATTGATTACAGATAAATAAGTAAAAGTATTTTCTATAATTAGTCTTTTAATAATTGTCTTTCACATGTAATAATGATTAGGATAATAATGTAACTGCAGTATTGGGTGAGTTTAAAAAAAAAAAAACTGGCAGAATTTTTAATTTATCTTATAAAGTAACACCTTTTTTAAAAAAAAGATTTAAGAACAAACTATACCTTACTATATGCAAGGATAAATATTTACATATACTAAAATGGATGTAGATGTTGAAATAGAATATAAATTGATTATATAACTATTGTCAAAGAAAATAAACCATACTATTATTGGTTCAGAAATTGCTTTATTTGCAAAATTAAAACAATTTAATACTAATGTCCTCTCCTTTGTTCACCGTCACTTCTGAAAACTCCAACTCTTCCTTCTCTGAAAGTCTTAGAAAGTATAGGGCACCTAGTCAGAATCAACCCGCTAATAATCGTCTGCTAATCTAGCTTTCTAACTATTACACCATGTGAGGTGCCCAAAAGGGGAAGGGTTCAAGGCTAGCCATGATTGGCCAATCATACCAGCACTTATGCAAATCAATAATCCTGTACTACCTTGTAGACATGTCTCCAAACAGCCAATTACCAAAAGGAGTTTAACTCGACATTAACTATGATTTAAAAAAAAAATTAAACAAACTAATTGGATAAACAAAATATTAAAAAATAAAAAAAGGAAATAGACCAATTTGAATAAGTTGGATAAAATTCTAAAATAATGATAGGAAATCTACTGTCTTGAATAGTTCTCAATATGTCAAAACTTGAGGCTCTGTTTTGTGATTGCAAAAGGCATCTCTTTTCGTTCCGCTGGAGCCTGCCATAGTGGTCATCTGTTGCTAGTAGAGGCGGCTGTTGCGTTCGGTGGGGCGGTTCTCCGTTGGGCGTGGCTTGCCGTGGTTGCATACTCCGGAAGAGGGTCTCCTCCACCGATTCTGACGGTATCCACCGGAAAGGATCAGGATGAGGTTGGGCCTTGTCACTCATCCTTCGGGGCCGTGGGCTGCAACTTATAATGGTCATTTTGATTTCTACACTACTGTACACAAATATTAAGAATCTAATAATTATGTAACAATGAGAGCTGTAGACGTAGTCTGTTCCAGGATAATTGCCATGAAGTGGTATAAGTCTGTTTGACTGAGAAGATGAATTAGTCAGACATGGCACAATTGATTTCTATGAAAAAATACAAACACATGAGATCAGCAATGATGACATTGCCAAATCCACAGCTCTCTCTCTCCAAGAGTGCTTGAAACTTTCATGCATAAACTTTGGGACAGATCCAGAGTTAGGGAGGTTGGTAAATGAAAAGTTTCAGTTTGGTTCCTGTCGTAACAGATCTTGATCTAACTCTTGAAGAATGACTAAAGTTTGTACAGTGCTAGTCAAAAGTGTCCCACAAAGTGTCCTTGCAGCACAAAACTGTACTCATGTGCATCACAGCGTGCAGTGATTATTGAGGTACTGATTGCAGCAACATTAGTCAGGCTGAACAAGAATTAGAAGAGGAATGTGAAAATTAAGTTACCTCAATTGAGCATTTATTTTGAGGACAGAAAATGGTCTGTGAATTTACCTTTTTGGTTGAGATTGTATTCACAAAAGAGGCAGGAAGAACTGTAATTCTACTCCTGAGTGCTTATTTTCCTTTAATGTACTGTACTGTTTCTGTGACGGAGAATGAGAAAGGAAAGGGTGCAAGACATTGTCTTGCCTGCCGGGATCGAACCCGCGTCCTCCCGCATGCGAAAACAGATGCGATGTAGGAACTGGAAGGACGCGAGGTTTGACTGACGTGCCCGGATGTTTGGCTAATATGCCCATAAAATAACAAGTGAGTCAAGCGCTGGGCAGTCAGCAGAAGCAGTCGACGACGAAGCGCTTTTCAGTAAGGAAATGTGATTTTGAACTGCTAAAGATTATTTCGACTATGACGACGGACTTTTTTAGCGCTAGACGAAAAATGTGTTGACCAAAAGAGGGTCTGACTTGTGAGAAAACTGAGAACTCGCTTGTTTTTGGTTCCCCCTTGGCAGGATCTTGTTGATTTGAAGGTCTATTTCGCCCCATATATTTCCCCACCCTTCTATAGTTTCATTTCTGTATTTTTGAATATAATTGTAATATCAACTAACAAAGGAGAAATATGAATTGTTTTTACTCGCATTCATCATTTTAGATCTGGTTTGCATACTCTCTCCAATAAAAAAAAATATTTTAAAAATTTCCCCAGTTGGTCAAAAAGAAGTTTTCAAAATTCAGAAGAGAATACTTTAGCCTTTCAAAAAATATAAAATTTAGCCTTTTTCCTCTGGTACACCTTCATATCTACCAGACTATAGCATATTGGATGATATGTAATTTTGTCATAGATTTATTTTACATATTGAATCTCTGTCTTATATGCTGGCAAGTATAGTTCATACAATTAAAATATAATTATCACATTCCCTTAAAAAAAGAAAAAAAAGATTGTGCTAGTTTAATGTAGGTTGAATTGACTGGTATTGGCACATTCCTGTTCATCAACAT
The DNA here is from genome assembly GCA_023376005.1 of Doryteuthis pealeii. Lineage (NCBI taxonomy): Eukaryota > Metazoa > Mollusca > Cephalopoda > Myopsida > Loliginidae > Doryteuthis > Doryteuthis pealeii. Next base: position 16,886,289 of record CM042170.1, on the reverse strand, counting down.
GGTTCATAAACATAAATAAAATGTCTTTTTACTTTATACACTGACTGCATGTATTTTGTTACATTTATTTTTACTACTTATGGGGTGTGTCATTTAAGTCACTCAACCATTTTAATGTCAAATATGAGGGTGAGTCAATAATTATCCTAACTTTTGGTATATAAGATTATGCCAAAAATGGCGACTAATTGACTCACCTTGCATTTAAAATTCAACTAGATTCTTTATGTATTGCTTTGAGTTTTCGCCAATGATCTTTATTATATAAACTAGCAAATATATGCACCCTCCGGGTACAAGTATTAATGTCATAAAATATTATATTAAATTAGAAAGTCTAAAGAAACTGAATAAGAATACAGATAAAATTATTTGAAGCAGAGAGGGGTATAATCGAAAAATATAACAGCTGTAGCTTCCTCTCCCATCGCCCCCGTCTTTCCTTGCTAAACTTTTCTAATTTAACCATTTAGTTAAATTAGGAAGTAAAGAATAAAATTACAGTTATTTCTTTTTGTTAATTGATTTCTTTTAAGATTTATCTCCAAGATTTTTTACTCATATTCATTAAGATAAAATCAAATAATTAGAAATCAACAATACCAAGCACATATTTATTAAAATCAAATTTTAAATATCAATATGCAAATTAGGCTTGCCGTTCACACTGTAAACCACTATTTGTTGTACATATAAATACAATTGCATGTTATTAGTATGTAGATATGGCCACCAGTATTAATAATGAAAAACAATTTTATTATTAATTGAGGCTTAAATAAAAATGATTCATGGAGAATGTGATGTATAATAACTAAATGGATAGTGACTTGAGTAGTTATATAGTTTCGGTTACAGACAAACAAACACATAATCTCCATTATAATAAGATATATTTATCTATATTGCAATTACATATATTAAGGTGAGTCAAAAGTTTTGCAATATTTTGTTAATGTGAGGCAGCTCTGGATACTTTTGCCAAGGTTGTGAAGCTGACAAACCATATTGGACTGAGATGCCGAACTCACCTGATACTCCCTGATGGATTTACCTCTACGGCTTGGAGCATGGCCTCAGAATCTACAGTTTTAAGCCTATCTGACCTTGCCTGATTGAGTTTCTTGCAACCCAAGCAAAATTTCTTTAACCATTTAGTTACTGTACTGTGATCCACTGTGCCTTTACCTTTTGCAAAACAAATGTTTTTGGTTCCTTCTGTGGGCATTATGGCCCATTTTAGACTTGTAAAGCATAAGTTCCCAAATTAGATTACGTTGCAAGTTCATCTTTGCAGCTTCCAAATCACACATGGAGTAAAGCATCACGCAACATGCCAGCACACCAACTACCATGATACTACCAACCATAGCAGGTACTGCTTCAGTCACTTGCTATACATGACACAAACAAGCACTTATTGCAAACATTTTGACTCGCCCTAGTAAGTAAAGTAAAGTCGGCAGGGTGGCCTAAAATCAGTATCAGCCAGATGGCGAGGGAGTCTATCCCCTTTTCAATAGCGCTAGACCAAAGAGATTATTTTAGTGTCTGAGGTGGAGCGCCATGTCTACCATAAGCTTCTCACTCTACAGTACAGATCCCTGTGCTACTCATACGCTTAGTTGGCGAGGGCCAGTATCGAACACGGAACCTTGTGGTTCCTAGTTGGACGTTCTACCGACTGAGCTAAGCCGGCCCTTTATAATATTTTTTGCCCCGGTACTATGTTTGTATCCAAGTTAATTATTTGTCAGTGTTCTGGAATATAATAGCCAATATTAGACAGTATATTGGGTATTGTGATCATAACTATTTAGCAAATAACATAAAATGAACATTTCTTTTAGTATCCTTATACCTTTGGAAGGTAAATGATGTTCTGATTTTTTTATCATTAATATTTAAATGTCTCTACTTAAAAAAAAAATCTTATAAGACTCAAATTCTAAAAATTAATTTCCAATTAAAGTTGATGAAATCATCTATGCGTGTTTAGTGTTGTGTGAGTAAGGAGTCCCAAAGAGATTAATGAATGGATTTTTGGCTTATTAAGTGGGTCATATGGGAATTATTTTCTCCTTTAAAAATTTTTTTTTATAGATGATGTATTCAAAACCAAACTTATTTTTGATACTTTTTCCCCCAGTGCCAATAAATTATTATACTGTATTTATGTGGGAGTCAGTTATTGATTTATGGTCATGAAAACATTAATTGATGGAATTCATCTTTAAAGACAAGAGTTGCTCTTCGTCTTTTGAATTTCAACCTTAGAAAATTATTACTTGTTTATGTCAATTTTTACCTTAAGAATGTTGACTTGCATGGGTAATAATAATCTTCATACAATGACTGTTGGTTGCAATGCTACTGTGTAAATAGCAAAGCCTTCATCAGATGATGACTCTGGGTTCAGGCATGGTTTCGGGGCCGAAGCATCATTACCACTAACCAAGAGCGCCCCAGCAGTATCTCACGATACCACCAGATTTTGTCAGGTGGAATGAGGTGGTATAGGATGTTAAGAGTTAAAGTCAGATGATTTTTTAAAATCCTTGTAGAGGGAGTGAATTATTTTCAGAAAATTTACAAAATAGAGGATATGTTCAAACAAGTCAATTTTATATATAAAAAAAAAAAAAAACCAAACAAACAGAACATGATAATTTAATCTGCGATTGTACATTTGCATGAAATAAAGTACCCACTTTTAATTATATTTTTTTAAATAACCTTTTTACAATCCTACACCATAGTGAGGTCTAGCGATGGTTCTATACATTAACATTGAATTAGTCAATTAACAGCCAATATGAAAATGCCTTACATTGAGCTACAAAAGAAAAAAAAAAATGTCAATCTGCATTCAAAAGCATTAAAAGGTATATTACTACTGAACATATTATTTCGAAGGTAATAATATAAAATGATTAAAATCAATGGACATTTAAGAGAAAGATAATTTTTTTTTACTGAAGAAAATTTGGCTGCAACTGGCTAATTTAAAATTTTAAAATTAAAGGTACATTCTAATATTTCAATATTTGCTTTATTTTGAAATGTAATTACATTTACTTAGCTTAATATTTACCTTAAAAGATAATCATAAATCAAATTTTGAATATTAAGTTTTTCAATAATCTGCATAAATATGCATATAAACCTAATTCTTCGTCTTTTAAACTGAATGAAACTGTTTGATTTATCCCCTTTTGAAATTCATCTTACTACAACATTTTGGTATTAAGAATAGTTACTTTACTAAGGATTATCATTAGTTACTTGAAACTCTAGAACTGTGTGCAAACAAGTGACTATTATTATAGGAATAATTACTTGAAACTATATAAATTGGTAAATCCTTGCAGTGAGAAAAAAAAAAACAGCAAATAGTTTGTAAAAATATACTACCAAACATCAACCGGGAAGAAAAAATTTTTTCGAAAAAGAAAAGACCAAGGTAATCGTACTAACAAAAAATAATCTATTAGTACAGTATTTTGGCCAAAAGAAAAAACAATTTATATGCATATATATATATATAAGATATATATATTCATACAAAACCGCCAGGAGACTAAAGCTAATAAGTAAAAAGTGCTCAATACCTAAGTAGAGCAAATAATAAAGATAAATCTAATGAGTCAGATGAACCTACTAAAAGTTTTGCTTAATGCTCTTCAGGGCTAAGATCAGATCTTAGCCCTGAAGAGCATTAAGCAAAACTTTTAGTAGGTTCATGTGACTCATTAGATTTATCTTTATTAATCATTAGTATTAGATAGGAATACTTGATATTGTATATATATTTACCAACCCCTCCGCACGAGCAGGATGTGACACAAGGTCAATTTCTTAAGCGGAGTTCAACAGGTTTGAATTCAGAGTTTTCCTTCTCCTAGACTGGTTGCCTAACCAAGGTTAAAGAGCCCAGTCTGCCCTACTATTTATCCATAGCTGGAGGGAGAGTAGGATTCATACCTTTCCCAAGGGTATCAGCGCAAAGTGAAATGCAATTATCACATCCAGGATTTGAACTCGGGGCGACGAGTTGATATTGTATAACTGTACAAAGAATTCTTTAACAACACACAAATATATAAATGTACAATGAATACAATTCCCTAACTTATTGGCATAAAATAACTGGTTAACATGCCGTTAAAATCAATAAATAATAAATACAAAATTTTGGCTACAAAAAACAAAAGAACAAATAACGTTTATATATATACTTACAGCTTATTAAAATTCATCTTTTAATATTTTTTTAATAAAATATTTAAAAGTTTTATATTTATTCCGTTTGTTGGAAATCAACTCTCTGTAGGCAGATCATGCATCAAATGACTGCTAGAATTATTTTGCAAAATAGAATTAAAAAGGATTGCTTTGTTTTTATGCTGCTGTACTATGACACACAATTGCTGATCAAATTATCATGTTTTTTTTATTTTATATATTATTGACTTTTTTGAACAAATCCTTTATTCTACAAGGATTTAGTGCCGGGTTAGCCCAGTCGGTAGAGCGTTCGGCTAGAAATCACAAGAACAAATAATGTTTATATATACTTACATCAAATGACTGCTAGAATTATTTTGCAATGATCAAATTTCCTATGCATGTTTCAATGTCAAATCTAATAAATGTTGTGAATTAATAGACTATTGCTATTATATATTGGTTATATAAGCCGTGCTGCAATCCACCACTTAAATTTATAGACTAAGTGAGATCATGTGGTTTTAAACCTCAGCCAATCAACAGCCTGAATACGTGTTTGGTTAATTACTTAATCGGCTGATATTGACAGACGTCCATTTGCACGAACAACCTGCAAGACTGAGGAGCACCAAGGAACAACCAAAGGATTATACCCAATATTAAATGACACTAAGGAGCAACAAAAGGATTCTTCACTAAGGATCGTGCTCTGCTTAACACAAAGGATCTCCGCTGGACAGCGCTCTTGCTTGAAGCATAAAGAATGGCCACAAAAATCATTACAGTTATCTTGTAGATAAAAACCAAAAAATTACTACTTATATTCCAATGTTGAATACTTTAACCCTTTTGCAGGCACAGTGACATATTTGTCATTTTAGTTATTGAAGTCAGTTAGCCTACTGTTGGTATAAATAGGACTCAAGAATGATCCATCCATGAATCTGGGTGATTCCATTCCTTGAGTTCTGATTGGCTGCTTGACTGCTTGATTTGAATGACATTGTGGAGTCTTATATATACTCTGTCATTTTGCTGTGGACTTTGTGGCTTTCGGGATTGTATTGAGTTGCAACCGTTTGCTGCCTTGTCTTCCCAGTTCGACGGTAATTGGACTTTAATTATTCTTCATTAGTGATGACTTGATGTAAGGCTTTTTCCTTTATTGGCTGCTCAATAACCAATTTAATGTTAATGTATAGAAACATCACTAAATTTATAGTGTAGGATTGTGTAAAGGTTATTTTGCAAAATAGAATTAAAAAGGATTGCTTTGTTTTTATGCTGCTGTACTATGACACACAATTACTGATCAAATAATCATGTTTTTTTTATTTTTATTTTATATATTATTGACTTTTTTGAACAAATCCTTTATTCTACAAGGATTTAGTGCCGGGTTAGCCCAGTCGGTAGAGCGTTCGGCTAGAAATCACAAGGTTCCTAGTTTGATGCCAGCCCACGCCAACTCAGCGTATGAGTAGCACAGGGATCTGTGCGGTAAAGTGAGGAGCTGATGGTAGGTGTGGCATTCCACCTCAGATGCTAAAACAATCTCCTTGGTCTGGCGCTAGTGAAACGGGGATAGACACCTGTGCTAATTGGCTGATACTGACTTTAGGCTACCCCAACGACTTTACAAGGGTTTTTTAAAAATTATCTACTTTTGAAAGGGATGATGATTAAAATAATAATAATAATAATAATAATAAATTAAAACGGATCACCTTATCCCAGCAAGAAGACCAGACCTAGTGTTGATTAACAAAAAAGAAAGAACTTGTCAACTGGTGGATTTTGCAGGGTGAAGTTAAAGGAAAATGAAAAAATTGACAAATATCTGGACCTTGCCAGAGAACTGAAAAAGTTATGGAATATGAAAGTGAAAGTTATACCAATTGTGGTTGGTGCGCTTGGAATGGTCCCAAAAGGATTGGAAAGGGGCTTGGCAAGTTTGGATATCAGAGGAAGGATTGAAACCATTCAGAACACTGCACTGCTGCAATCTGCCAGAATACTCAGAAGAGTCCTGGAGACCTGAGGAGACTTGCTGTCACTCAGACTCCAGTGAAAGACCATCAGCTAACACTGATGTGAAAACTCAAAAGGAGTAAATAATAATAATAATAATAGCATTATACAGTTTTAAATGCTGAACACTAAGCTTGAATCATTGATACACATGCAGTATAATGACAATTATTTTTGTTTGTCTGATGAGGACAAGTTACAATTAATAAAGAAATCAAATTTGTTAAAACTAAGTTTTAATTCATTATATTATATATAGGCATGCACAAAAATGACTAAGGGGGATAATTTCTTTTTAAACAATTACCCAAAAATCAGGGAATTGTCCGATTCTAATGAAATTTTCACCAAATTCAATGGTTTAATTTTTATAATGAATAGCTTATTTTATTTAAAAAAAAAACTTAAAAAAAAAAAAAAAACTTTAAAAAATATTTTTTTATAATTCAAAATGTGTGTATGTGTAAGGGGGGGGTGTGCTCTTTATTCATTTGAAGAAAAAAAATTCTGGTCCCTAATTTTTACATTTCTTGAAAGATCAAATCCTGGGGGGGGGGGATATATATATATATTATATATATATATATATATATATTTGAATTCAATACCTGAAAAAAGTGATTTGACAATTCAAGTTATTTTCTTAAAATTCAAAAAATAATTTATGTAGCATGTTTTTGCAACTCCCCAAGAATTACAGAGCTGGAGCCTCACCACCGAATGCAGTTTAGTGTAATACTCAGGATAATGTCTCATAGAAGAGTTTATTTCACTCAGAAGAAAAAAATTGAATTAAAAATCACTAAAGATAGTGAAATTCTTACGGGACGGCTTAACTCGGTCAGTAGAGCATCAACCACAAGGTTCCGCGTTCAATACCAGCCTTCGCCAACTCAGCGTTTGAGTAGGTACAGGGATCTGTGCGGTAAAGTAAGGAGCGGATGGTAGGTGTTGTGCTCCACCTCAGACGACAAAACAATGTCCTTGGTCTAGCGCTAGTAAAAAGGGGATAGACTCACTTGCTGTCTGGCTGATACCGACTTTAGCCCACCTGACGACTTTTATTCTTTACAAAGCTACTTGAAATTGTTTTTACATTAACATTAAACCTTTTAATTCATTTATTTTATTTTTTGAGATTTTCTCCTTTCTCTTCTAATGTCTGTACAATTTAATGAAAAAACAACCACTAAGAAATTTGAACCTTTTCAGTTGTTTATCGACAAAATTATTATTGGTATATAAAAGGAAAATAAATGCTCGATCAGTCATGCATAAAATGTCAAACTAAAAAGCCTTTAAGCGACTTTGTTTAGCAATTTAAAAAAAAAATCCATTTATTAATATTAGTTGATGAAAAATTTCTCTAGAGGATTCATATTACTTGTTAAAATATGTCAACTGAGTTTTTGTTTCTTGAATTTCTATTAAATTTTAAGATTTTTTATCATTGTTTTTATTTATGAATATTTTCTGAAAAGATAGAAAAAAATAAATAATGGAAATTGACATTTTAGATATTTTGAAATGTTATTTATTCTAATTTACCTTTTTTTTTTTTTTTGAAACCCCTCAAAATTTGAATGCCAACTCATTCTCTGTATGAAGTGAATGTGTATTTCAGCTTTGTAGCTAGATATCTTATTATAATGGAGATTGTGTGTTTTTCTGTCTGTAACCGAAACTATATTCCTACTCAAGTCACAATTCTCTTAGTTATTGACATCACATTCTCAATGATTTTATTTATATCTAAACCTCAATTATTAATAAAATTGTCATACATTATTAATACTGTTAACTATGTCTACATATTGACAACATGCAATTATATTTATATATACAACAAAATAGCGGTTTACAGTGTGAACGTGAAGGCTAATTTGCATATTAATATTAAAAAATCAAATTTAATAAATATGTGCTTAGTATTATTGATTTCTAACTGTTTGGTTTTATTTTAATCAATATAAGCAAAAATCTCTTCAGTGAATCTTAAATGAAATCCATTAACAAGATAAAATAACTGTCATTTTATTCTTTACTTCCTCTTTTAACTAAATACTTAAATTAGAAAAAATAACAATGAAAGACGAGAGTGATGGAAGAGTAAGTTTCAGTTGTTCCATTTTTTATTATACTCATTCTGTTTCAAATCTTTTATTATACTCCTGTTTCAAATCTTTTTATTTGTATTCTTATTTAGTTTCATTAGCCTTTCTAATTTAATACAATATTTTATTACATTAAAACTTAAATACTTGCACCTGGAGGGTGCATATATTTGCTAGTTCTATCTAAATAACTAACTAACTGTCTTCTTTGTTAATCGATTTTACAAGCATCTATCTGATGCTTTCTTCAAATGAAAAGGTCGGAGTTCACTTGTTCGGAACATTTTAAGAAAATTCCACTTTGCTCAATTTGTGAGTGGGTTTTTAATTTCCTACACTGAATGGTATTTTCCTCCTGAACATTCCAGCTTTGTACATGTGTGTATTTTCATTTTTTTATTAATTTGAATGAAGCTGGTGATTATCTGTCAACATATAAACCAGATTAAATCGGATTAAGATCAGATTTCTATTCATTAGCCAAACTGACCTTGGATTTTGCCAACCACATTGACTATCACCTTTCTCTGGTGGGTTACTAAATTTAATTTGGTCGTTATATGTAGCTATTAAATAAGTGACCTTTGATTCCCTTGTAAATATTTGCTAATAGCTAAATGATTTTAACTTAATTTTCTTTTAATAGTTCACATAACCTTTTCCTGGCATGTGTTATATATATATATATATATATATATATGGTAATGAGTAAGCCTTGAAAATTTGCTTCTTCTGTAGTAATAGTCCATTCAAGAATGAAGTAATCAATATATTCATCAAAATAGTATTTTAAAAAATTAGTTTATTTCAACTACCATAATTTATATTTAAAAAAAGAAGTTTCCATTCATTAGAGTTACTTTAAAAATGGTGTTTAGTATAATGGTTATCTTTGTAGGAATTGGTGACTCAAGTTCAAATCTTGGATAAAGTTGTTTGTATTTCACTTTGCACTAATTCCTTGGGAAAAGACATCAATCTGTATGTTCTCCTTCTAGCTATGGGTAAATAGTAGGGCAGATTGGTTTCTTTAGCTTAAGTTAGGCAACTAGTATAGGAGAAGGAATACTCTAAATTCAAACCATCTGTACTAAATTGAGCTTTTTTTTCAAATCTTGCTGATGGTGAAGGGATTTGGGTCCTATACCACCTCATTCCACCCGGCTGGAAGTCACATTCATTTTAACTCATCAGCCCCAAACAATAGCCTTTGTTTAAATTTAATATTAAACGTAAGTCGAAATCTTTGATTTAAGGGAAATAATAGGTAATTTTTAGCCATTTTTTTTTTTTTTTTAATATATCCTAATAGGAATCCTCTGGACTTAGAAAAATCTCAACAGGATGTTAAGAGTTAAAAATGGGTAACAATTCTATGGAAGCACTGAAAATGCTTGCTATTTTATTCATTTCTTTGATTATTATATTAAACTTTTTTCTTTCTTTTCTATAAACAATAGAAAACTTCTTCAAATTATTATTGAATACTTTCTTTATTGATGATTTCAATTCAATTACAGGTGAATTCAATCTTCAGGTTGAACCTAGGTATTGCTAAGAATAATACATACCCCTTTTGAATATAAGATGGTTTATGCAGTCATTTTTATTTTTTATTCAATTTAAAAAAAAAGTTACATGATTGGGGATTGTGTGTTATTAGCTATAACATAATCAAATGCTTAAAAAGTTGGTATAAATGTTTATACCAAGTGTTGATTTAAAAAAAAAAAAAAAAAAAAGTGCTATGAACTAAAATTTCTTTTTATCATGGTTTCATAAAATTCTTACCATATAATTTTTGAGCATTGGATAATTTGTCACTTGGTAGAAAGTAACAAAAATATCAATTGTAGTTGGTCTGAGACCCATCAGAACTTGTGGAAGTTAAGGAGTCTCTAAAATATTGACATGACCCCATAAAAATTTTTATTTTTATTCATCCAACCCTTTCACCACAGGTAGGATTTGACACAAGGTCACAAGTATGGTGCATTCAGCTAGGATTGAACCCGCTATTCAATTGTAATAGATCTGCAAGATTAGTTGCTAACCATCACATCATGACTGGACGCTCTTGACATGTCTCCATAAACTATTATTTCATCAATGCTATGCTGAGTAATTCCCCTTCTTAGCATCTCCTAGGAGTTACTTGATGGTATCCATCTCCTCTTCAATTAACAGGTTGTTCTGGATTATGTTGTACCAGTAGCAAGGAATGGTCCCTAATCTGACCTTCTATATTGATAAAACTGTTTAATCTCGATAAGCATTAAGTGAGGAAGAAAAAGCAAGAATTGCTGCTAAATAAAATTGAAAAATTATTACATTAAAAAAATGAGCATATGTAACGAGATGATGAAGGTCCTGAGTTTTGGGAGGACTCCTATTAGAAAAGGAGGGAGAAGAAATGAGACAAGGTGGAGGCTTTGAAAAAGCGTAGAGTGATGAACGATGATTTGACCGGGGCATGACCCCTGAATGGGGAAGTGAAGTCTTGGTGTTGACCGGAAACGGAAGTCACATGGTGACATAGAACGACAAAGAAAAATACCGCCTTTTTTGCTTTCCGAGGCCTAGGGTACGGACGGGCCTCTGGTCCCTAGTGTGGGATTACAGTAATTTAACAGTGTCCTCTCTCTCTTTCTCTCTGCTTTTTCTCCTCTCCGAAACAACCCACGAGACGAGCCTGGAAATAAAAGCTAAGCAGCTTGTGAAGATATATTTCTCGCATTGTACCTTTTTATTGACAAGATGACCATCGCGTAACGAATACCTTTTTAGTGTCGTGAATTTGGAGGCACGTTGACAAGACCCGCTATACAACATATATTGCTATTAGAACGTTACACATATTTGAATAATTATTTTGAGTTTTAGTGATTATATTTATCACCACCATTTGAAGTGTTTATAGTGACTCTAGGCAATAAGCTGACTGAATTGTTTCTGAGAGATGTAAGAAGCTTATAATGGTTGGCTAGACTTGAAACAAACATGCAAATCTTACAGCTGGTGTTTTTTTTTTCCTGTACATAGATGAATGTGAATATGATATATTGAAAAAACAAAGGATGTTTACAAATGCATGGGCTTATCAGGAGAGAATGTGCAAACCGTTTCGGGGCCTTCCTCTTGACGGTTTTTTGATTAATTCCAACTTTAGACCAGCAGTGTTCTGTTTTTGCTGATGGTCATTTTTTCCCCGTCATATTTTTGTTGATGACCGATCCACGTGCGGTCGATGCATGATATTGCGAGGGTCCTCACATCAGTGAGGTAGGGCCGGTGTTGCTTTTTAAACCGTCGAGAGGAAGGCCCCGAAACGGTTTGCACATTCTCTCCTGATGAGCCCATGCATTTGTAAACATCCTTTGTTTTTTCAATATATCATATTCACACTGTCGGATTAATTTCCATTTTATTTTCACATAGATGAATGTGCAAATATTAGCATTCATGTATTGTTGATCTCTATATTCACCCTTTCTGTTCCTCAGATATCATCACTTGAGAATATTAGTTTCTTCTGTAAAGGAGATTATTTAGCAAATCATGCAATCTGTCATACTCTCATTTATGTAGCTAATATTCAGATTACCAGAAATCTTACTTATTGATTGTTTTTTTTATCTAAACTTGGTAGGAGAATTATCTGTTCAACCTTCAAGAAAGTGTTACAATATGAGGAGGAGGATGTCTCATTATCTTGTGTAAGCATTTTCCACAAACGGTGATGCTTTCTGGTGCTGTCTGTCTTTCCTTCCTCTTTCTGGCGCTCTTTGCTATCAAGGCTACTCTCCTCTCCACCTCACCACTCTCTGTGCCTTGCTTAACGTTAAGGCACCAGGCCGCTCATGTATTTGTTGATCTCTATTGTTTTATCTAAAATTGGTAGGAGAATTATCTGTTGAACCTTCAAGAAAGTGTTACAATATGAGGAGGAGGAGGATGTCTCATTATCTTGTGTAAGCATTTTCCACAATAAAACCAGGTTATTGTGTATTTTTCTTAAAATTGGACTCAATTTTTATTTATTTTTAAAAGTGCAATGGATAAGTAGGTAACGGTTTGTGTATATTTGTGAGGAGTAGACAACAAATGTCCCCTGTTGTGTTAAATGGATAGTGAGTTAGTATACCAGTCATTGTTAGTTAGTTGAGTGCTATACATATCTGGCTTTGTGCTAAAGTTAAGCAAAACACCTTTTGGATAAAACTCTCACTTCTACCATAAAAATTCCATATATTTTTCCTGAGATAGTTTCAAGTAATAATTTAATTTTTTTTTTTTTTACTTTTAGTTTATCTAATTTTATGGATGTAATCATTTGAATAGTATTTGCAGATAAAAAATTAAACCCTAAAAATGCGTGATAAAATATGAGATGTTGAAACATCCCCTCCCCCCCCAAAAAAAAAAGAAAAAAAAGAAAAAAAGAAGTTTTTATTCTGAAGTGAACATTTAAGGGGAAAATTTTTGAACAGTTTGTTTGTTTTGTTTTACGGCATATCAACCTCAGTGGGTCATTTAATGCCGATAAAGTTTTGAAATAAATCAATTCTTAATGGATAATACAATTTTTTTATCAATCATGTTTTTCTATTTAACCCATAGATGGGACCCTAACAGGTACTACCACTCCGGGTCAGAGTGGACCAGGCAGCAATGGTGATGAAGGGGTGCTCCACATTCCCTAAACCTCCAAAACTGGAACCTCACCATCAGATAGTTTAACGTCATTCCCAGGACATGTAGACCCACAGCCACCGCCTTCTAGCACCCATATGATAAAAAAGGGTTGGGGCTTGCCATAAGGGCAATAGAGTTGGGAAAATCATATAGGTGCTAGGGCTTGACGTGACTAGCCGATTGATCGGAGGGGGCTTCTCCGACCGCCAACAGTCTTTGTAAATTAAAAAAAAAAAAAAAAAAAAAAGCTTTAACAATTCCCTATTAGAATATGAGGCCAGGTAAACATTTCTTTAAATAAGAATAAGAAAGGTAAAACAAAAAAACAAAAAAATTAAAAGTACTTGCCAATTAAAATTGTCATTTTAATTTTAAACCAGTGATTTCTATTGTACTTTTCACTTTGAGCGTGGGTGTTTTGTCTGGATCTGATTTGTGAGACTTGTTACCACACTCCTGGAACCAAATTCTTAGATTCAATACCTTCAATCCAATACTTTAATTGCTTAGCTATCATTATCAATAATTATGTTATAGTTATTCTTTGCTAAGTTATTTTGCAAGATGTATCTTAAAGAATTCCTGTAAGCTTAATTGTGATTAAATCGTTACTCTAATTACATTAATTCCTATAATCAACTCTAATTTTAAACCTTTCTATTACATTGAACTGTTTCCTCTATTCTTTGTTTCCCCAGTAGAAACTCTGTTTACGTCTTTGACTTTTTTCTCTCCTTTTTATACTTGTCAGTAAGTAAAAGTAAAGTCGACGGGGCGGCCTAAAGTCGGTATCAGCCAGTCAGCGAGGGAGTCTATCCCCTTTTCAATAGCGCTAGACCAAGGAGATTGTTTTTAGCATCTGAGGTGAAGCGCCACACCTACCATCAGCTCCTTACTTTACCGCACAGATCCCTGTGCTACTCATAACGCTGAGTTGGCGAGGACCAGTATCAAACTAGGAGCCTTGTGGTTTCTAGCCGAACGCTCTACTGACTGAGCTAAACCAGCCCTGTTACTTGTCAGTAGCAAATTGTAAATATTGAGATTCTCATAGGAAACCTATTTTTTTTATTTAGATAAACTTAATCTCAGTTTGAAGATTGTTGCTGGTACCTTTCCATCCATTTAAGGATGATGGCATAGTGTCCCCCCCAAAAAAAAAAATCTGCATTTGTGAAAGTGATTGCAGGTCAATTCCTGAGTGACATTCTTTGGTGCACTGTCTGCACACAAACTGTGACTTTCTGGCTGCTGTCTTTCCTCCCTCTTTCTGGCTCTCTTTGCTATCAAGGCTACTCTCCTCTCCACCTCACTGCTCTCTGTGCCTTGCTTAATGTTAAGGCACCAGGCCGATCGATTTTTTTTTTTTTTTTGCATCTACCTCCCATGTGTTTGTGTCAGTGTGGCATATTTGAAGATTTGGAATGTTTATATTTTGTAAGGGGATGAAAAGTAAAAGGTGGATTTCATTAATTATACTGCTCAGTTTTTGTTTTAACATCTAAATGTTATAATTACAATGTTTCAGCTATTGTACCCACTATCCTTCTTCAGTTGTCAGTTGTAGTCAGTAACCTAAGAATTTTGAACTGACTGACACTTGAAGAAGGCTAGAATGTACAGTGGTTGAAACATTGTGACTATACAATAATATAAAGATGAATACATCCGTGTGTAATAAAGATCAATCTTATGAAATGTTTTTTCGTATATATATTTTACCAACTCCTTCGCACGAGCAGGATACGACACAAGGTCAATTTCTTAAGCAGAGTTCAACAGGTTTGAATTCAGAGTTTTCCTTCTAGACTGGTTACCTAGCCATGGTTAAAGAACCCAGTCTGTCCTGCTATTTACCCATAGCTGGAGGAAGAGTAGGATTCATACCTTTCCCAAGGATATTAGCGCTAAGTGAAATGCAATTATCACGTCCAGGATTTGAACTCGGGGGCCACGATTCCATTTCCCATGACTTTAACCATTACACCACGCTTCATATGTTTTCTTCGTATATGGCATTCCATACTGTGTAACAAAGCCCTAGCACCTATATGATTTTCCCAACTCTATTGCCCTTATGGCAAACCCCAATCCCTTTTTATCATATGGGTGCTAGAATGTGGTGGCTGCGGGTCTACATGTCCTGGGAATGACGTTAAACTCTATCTGATGGTGAGGTTCCAGTTTTGGAGGTTTGGGGAATGTGGAGCACCCCCATCATCACCATTGCTCTCTGGTCCACTCTGGCCCGGAGTGGTAGTACCTGTTAGGGTCTCACCTATGGATTAAATAGAAAAATGTATTTATAAAAAAATTGTATTATCCATTAAGAATTGATTTATTTCAAAACTTTATCGGCATTAAATGACCCACTGAGGTTGATATGCCGTAAAACAAAACAAACCAAAACAATACTGTGTAACAAGACATTAATTTGTTTATTACAAAAGTTTTATATATTTATTTTCATAAATATTGCGAAAATAGGGCCTTATTTAAAAGAAAGAAAGTATGCTTTTGAATCTGGTGAAGTGGTTAAGATGTGGAAAACTTAACAGAAGTTAAATCCGCAGTATGTGTGGGTGTATGTTTTGTGTTATTGACTGGAAATCAGGATTCAAAATAATGCCACTAACCTCATCTTTCACGCTTAATATTTTCCTGTCAGAGATGGCTGGGTCATTTAGTGCTGTAATCTTTCAGAGGAAAGACTCCTGATATGCATTTTGACTATCCCCGAAATGCCATTTTGATAGTTTAGATATCTTTGTGTTCGTTGATCTTTCTCAGTTATTTGTTATTTTGAACTTTGAGATTCCCCCCCCCCCCCCCCGTTTTTTTTTTTTTTTTTTTTTTTTTTTTTTGAGAAATTTATTGGAGCTTCAAACCTGGGTTTATAATCTGAAACTGTGCTACTTATTTTATATTTGCTATTTCTAAGTTTACCCCTCCTCCTTTCAAAAGGGGTGTGTGCAAAAGTTCTGTTTCAAGATTATTGGAAGGGTCAATTTTGATTTGATCACTTATATTAATTAAAATTTATTTGATTATTTTGGTAATCACTTGAAAATTTCTGCTTCCAGAAACAAAGTGTGTGTGTATATGTGTGTGTGTGGTGGGGGGGGAGAGTCCTGTAGGATTTTTGTTTTGTTTTGTTGATAGACCTCGTCATAAAGGAAGTAGTAGGGAAAAGGCAAATTGGGAATTAACACTCCTTTCCTTTTACAAAATTACTTAGCAACAATTTTTTTTTCTCGACATGTTCAATATTGCTTTAAGGAATCTCTCAAATATTTAGATGTAGCTTTAATGAACTGCATATCTAATACTTGGATTCCAAATAAACTTTATAATCTATACATATATAAAGGGCAGTTGTGTGTATGTATGTCCGGAGGAAACTATGAAAATAAAACAATTAACAACAAAGTAAATATATATAAACATTAAATATCACCAGGTCTTGCTTTTTAAGTAAAAATAATGATTTGATTTATATTCGTGAAGATAATTAAAAAATAAGATATAAATGATAAAAGCATAGAATTTTTTTTTTTTTTTTTTTTTTTTTTTTTTTGCATTTAATATTTTCCTAACCCTATTTCCCTTATGGCAAGCCCCAACCCCTCTTTATCATATGGGTGCTAGAAGGCGGTGACTGAGGGTCTACATGTCATGGGAATGACGTTAAACTCTATCTGATGGTGAGGTTCCAGTTTTGGGGTTTGGGGAATATGGAGCACCCCTTCATCACCATTGCTCTCTGGTCCACTCTGACCCGGAGTGGTAGTACCTGTTAGGTCTCATCTATGGGTTAAATAGAAAAACATGAGTTGATAAACAGAATTGTATTATCCATTAAGAATTGATTTATTTCAAAACTTTATCGGCATTAAATGACCCACTGAGGTTGATATGCGTAAAACAAAACCAAACAAACAAATCTGAGTAAAATAGTAAGGCAGACTGTGTTATTTAGTGTTGGTAAGACAACTAATCTATGAAAGGGAAAACTCTGAATTCAAACCAGCTTTTCTCTGCTTAAAATTTACCTTGTTTCACATCCTGCTAGTGGCAGTGTTTGGGTAAATATGTAGTTTTGCAGTAAAAAAACAAAAAACAAAAAACGATTGGTTAATTAAAAAAAAATACCTTAGATAATGTTATAACATTGAACAGGTATAAATGATTAATTGTTCTAAGAGTTCTAAGTTAACAATTATTCAACCTGAAAGTTAGACCCTCTTGAGGTATGTACAGGTGAAAATGTTAACTACCAGTTTAAGTTTGGTTTCTGATTACATATTCTAGATGATATAGGTTAGTAGGTTAACAGCTTTAAAGTTATTGGATGCTTTGAAGATAGTGTATGGGGAGGAGGTTCTTAGTGAAGTTTTTTTTAAAGCCTGTCTGTTACAGAGAAATGTTGAATTATTATTGGTACTCAACAAAATATAACAGAACATAACCAATTATCTCCATAGAACCACTACTTTAAAGACTGAAATCCAAAATAACCTTTTTGGCATTAAATGACCCACAGAGGTTGATATGCCGTTAAACAAAACTCAAACCCCATAAAACCACTACTTTAAAGACTGAAATCCAAAATAACCTTTTTGGCATTAAATGACCCACAGAGGTTGATATGCCATTAAACAAAACTCAAACTATTATTGGTACTATCTTGATTCATTATTTTTTTTTTCTATTTTCAGTGTCAATTTACCATTTGAGTTATTAATTGGATAAATCCTTTGAAATGAAAATCATTTTCAAACGTTCAATGTTTATTTTTTCTGCTTTTTGTATTTATAATTATTTCCACTTTTGTGGAATCTGTTTACCTTTTTATTGTTTATGAACTTGGCTGATGAAAGTCACATTTAATAGTCCTTCCTTGTATTTAAGCTTTTGATTTGTTATGGTTTCGAAATCTGTCATTTTCACTATTGTCATAAGCAATATTTTTTTAAAATATTGGACATTAATTTCTCTGAATGTTTGAGATGAGGCTTGAAGATTAGTATTATCTGCGTTATTCGGACTATTGTCCACATCTTCATTGTTATTTGTACAATGTTTCGGCCGATATGCCCTCCGGCCTTCTTCAGGTATTTCTTGTCGGATGGCTCCCGAATACGACAAGAAATACCTGAAGAAGGCCGGAGGGTATATCGGCCGAAACGTTCTACAAATAACAATGAAGATGGGGACAATAGTCTGAATAACACAGATAATACTAATTGGATATTAACTTAAAAAATCTTCTGTAATTTAAAAAGATTTTTTTTATTTTTTTTTATAAAGATTTTTTCATTCATATTAGTGTTTTCATGCTAGTTCATGTATTCTCAAACCTTTGTCACATGCACATTCATTTTGATAAACTAAAAGATCTCCCTATCCTGCAATTTGGTGTATTACAGTTTAAATGGTGGAAATTGTAGACAACCCACCTCTTTACCTCATTTTGTCTCTGCTGAGCCTCCTTTCCCAGCTCTTTTTGTGTCATGGAGAGTTAGAGATCCCGGCTCTTGACTTTAATTTCTTGGGAATTTCATGAATGGATTTTCTCATTGTTTGCAGTTAGAAAATGTCTCCCCCCCCCCATCCACACACCTTTTTTCTTTAAATTTGATTTAATTTGGGTAATATCTAAATTGAGTCAAAAGTTTTCAATATTTTGATAATTCAGCAGTTTTGGATGCTTTTGCTGAGGTTGTAAAAGCCACTAACCACATTGGACTGTAAAATGCCAAGCTCGCCTGATACTCTCAAAATGCTACTTGCAGGATTTGCCTCTATGGTTTAGAGCACTGCCCAGGAATCCACAGTTTTAAGCCTACCTGCCCTTGCCTGATTGTTGAGGTTCTTGTAATCAGAGTGAAATTTCTTGAACCATCTGGTATTGTACTGTGATCAATTGTACTTTTACTTGCACCACAAATGTTTTTGGCTATTTCTAAGACATTATTGCTCTCTTAGAACACTTAAAACATAAGTTCTCAAATTAGACTGTTGCACGTTCATCTGTGCAGCTTTGAAATCACACATGAAGTGAAGCAATGCACAATTTATAAGTGCACCAACTACCACAAAACTACCAACTACATTTAGAACTGCTTAGGTCATGTGATATATATTCTGCAAAATAGCATGTATCAAAATATTGCAGAACTTTTGACTCACCCTAGCAAAAAAAAAAAAAAAAAAAAAAAAAAAAAAATTTTTTTTTTTTTTTTTTTTTTGCTTTCGTAATAGTCTTAATAAAACTTTTGTTATTACCCTTACTCTCATTGTATTGATTTGATCATTTGTTAATGAAAGTTCATGTTTACTTATAAATCTTAAATTGTTTTTAAAAAAATTTGCTTTTTGTATCTTATTAGTGGTGGTGATGTTTAGTTCTATTTAACTGGCACCAAAAGATCTTGGAATACAAGTTTAATAATCATGGATTAAAAAAAAAAATGAAAAAAATGGAACTGTGCATGCATTGTTTATTGTTCCCTGAAAAACAGATTTGCTATAGAGGTTAGATTTTTTTGGACCAAGTATCCAATAGGCACCCCAGCTGGGTGCCACCTCGATTGGAACACCTTTTGCTTTTCACTGCGCACTTCCGGTTGTGGTACGAGAGGTGCATGGAAAATAAACTTTATACATTGTGTGATACCATTTCTGAACATCATCCTTTTATTTAAATAAACATAAAAAATATTTTGTAAATAAAAACTATTTTCATTTAAATAAACATATCTGCATTTCTCTTCTGATTAAACAAAAACTATTTTAATATAAAAACATGTCTTTCGTTTAAAGTTTTATAAGTGAAAACAAAAAATTCCTATTGAATTAACAACAACATGAAATAACTAATTTTTTTATTTATTAAAATCGAAAACTATTTTAGTATAAAAACGTGCCTTTTGGTTGTAAATATTCATGAACAAACTTTTAAAAAATTTTACAGTGAAATTGTAATGCAAAAAAAAAAAAAAAAAAAGAAAAAAAGTCTGTTATTTGTAAACAAACAACCGGGAGTTTATGGTGAAAAGCAAAAGGTGTTCCTTTCAAAACAGCTCTCAGCTGGGGTACTTATTGGTTACTTGGTCCGAATTTTTTCTCTCAAAATTACACTGCAGATTTTAGCAATATGAATATTTGAATAAATGTAGTTTTTTTTTTTTTTTTTTTTTTTTTTTTCTGGGACAATATCAAGAGTTAAAGCACTTTTCTATAAAGATTGAATTTCTGCATCTGATTTCTGTAATATTAATGTCCATTAAATGTTGGCAATGTCTCAATTGTAAAGCAGGCGTTTCGCTATGTGCAAGTGAGAAAATGATCAGTTTATTATCTACCCTTTTGCAAATAAACAAACACCAGGATAACTTTTGGATATTATTACAGATATACCTTTTCTTTTCTTTTTTTTTTTTTAAATTGTAATGTTTTCAAGTCTTAGAAAACCTAGAATTCACTAATATCTATCTATCTATCTATCTATATCTATATATATCTATATATATAATGTTGAAAAAATGGACGGTTTGAAATATGAAAGGTTTTTTTTTTTTTTTTTTTTTTTTTTGTGCAGCGTGAGTATTAGTGTGTAAGTGTGTGCATCGAAAAAAGTATTGTGCATTTTTTATGTGTTTATGAATGTGTGGTTGCGCGCGCGCGCGTGTGTATATAAATCTTTTGCGATAAACGGAATTGAAACAAACCTTAAGGTTGTGTGTGTGTGCGTGCGAGCATGATTTTCATTGATAAAAGTGGCAAGAGAATATTCTTTTAACTTTTGAGTTGCTGTGTGTGTTTGTTAAGGTTTGTTTCGATTCCGTTTATCGCAAAAGATTTACACACACGCGCAACCACACATTAAACACATAAAAAATGCACTATACTTTTTTTCGATGCACACACTTACACACTCTAATACTCACACTGAAAAAAAAAAAGAAGAATATTTGAAGTCATATTTCATATATATATATATATATATATATATATATATATATATATAACAGATAAAATGGCACATCCTAATGAATTATTAGAGCAATACACTTATAATGCTCTTTAAGAATAAAGCAATTTCCAGTCCAATTTGCAACTGAATGATTACTACTGAATGTCATTTTTAATCATCCAAATTCTCTGTATAACTTGAGATAACATGTTTGTTTTATTATAGGTGTTGATCAATTGTTGATAATTTTATTACCTTTTTATTGAAGTAAAATGTGATTACTTGGTTTTGCCTCGTAACTTCAAATGGCAGTTTTGAATACATCAAATAACTTCAATAAATCATTGATACATACTTGAAATTTTAATTCAAGTTTTGTTTTGACATCTAAATTGATTGTTTAAAATTTGACTTTTCTTTTTTTTCCAAACCAAATTTGGATTATTGAAATTTATGTAATTTGCTTAATAACTTCAGACTGGGTGTAGTCATATTTGAAATTGTTCAATATATACTTGGAGTGATGAAATATTATGTATAAGATGTCCTTGAACCTAGTAACAGTGAAATGTTTGGGGGGGAGGTTTGGCTATTGCTTAGAAATTCATTGCATATCATTTGACCATGACAAGATGGATAATAGCTGTTTATAGCTGTTATGACATGTTAAATTTTTGTCACTGACTCTTGCTATGTACAAAACAAAATGGTTGCTTAAGTGTTTAACAGCCAATGGTTTTCTTCTGGCTTTATGTCCACAATATTTCATATTTGTTAGCATGGACACTTTGTGAATGTGGGCAAATTTCCATTTTCTTGATTTATTCACAAGCCTATAAGAATTGGCCTGAGGTTATTTATTCACATTTTATGGGTCTATGGTGGATTACTGCTTCAGAAATACTTATATGCTGGGTAAAATCTTAACACTTTGTGACTAACACAGTCTATTGTCTTAATTATGGATGTATTAATTTAGGGTGGATTACTGCTTCAGAAATACTTATATGCTGGGTAAAATCTTAACACTTTGTGACTAACACAGTCTATTGTCTTAATTATGGATGTATTAATTTAGGGTGGATTACTGCTTCAGAAATACTTATATGCTGGGTAAAATCTTAACACTTTGTGACTAACACAGTCTATTGTCTTAATTATGGATATATTAATTGTTAGTTGACAAAAAAATATCCATATTGGAGTGAATGTGGTATTTCTATTTGGCTTACTGTTATGTTTTGTGATCATATCTAATATTTCTGAAACCAGCTGTGTTTTTCTTTCTCTACCCCCCCCCCGCTTTCCTATGTGGATATCTTTGAAGAATGTCTCCACTGTGAAAAAAGTCCTTCAATATATGTGTGTGTGTTTGTTCCTTCCTGCTTTCCTTTGCTTTCCTATGCTATTTGAGGCTATGAATATAAACAAGCTATTGACAGCAAGTAGGGCCTGATTGGTTTGTCATCCCATCTCCTTATATGTTATTATAAAGGTTGTTAGTTACCAGCAGTACTACTATTTCTTATACTATTAGTTATTACTTCTATTACTGCTGCTGTCCTAGTTTGTTCTAGTCACACTTTGTGACTGACTCGTCAGGTGGAAGTTGAAAAAGAGCAGGGTATTCGCCATCAACTTGATAGACCTGATGACGACATGCAGCTGGTTGGTGTATGTCACCTGCCTAACCTGTTCTTGCACATGTTATGACTATTACAACCGTGGTGAACTGTACTACCCAATACAGCTACTATCAGTATTAAAACCTTTATATAGAGCAGTGCTTGCTTATATATATATATACCCAAATTTGTCGGCTACTAGCTTTTTAAAAACTAATTAAAATTAATTAAATCTATTATTTAAGGTGAAACTTTTGTCTAAAATGATAAGTAGTAAGATAATGACGATCATTAAAAGAAAAATATCATTACATATGCAGTTTATTTTTAATAGATTTAAAACCATTTGTTTTGGTCAATTTTGACGCAATCTGCCATTTTTGCCTCTTTTTCAATGGTTTTAGGCACTTGTTTACAATTTTAAAATAACATTTGGGAGGGAAAATTTTTTTTTACCAAAAATCAGGTAATTATCCGATTTTAATGAAATTTTCAGTATTAATTTATCAATTAATGAATTTTATAATGCATTAGTTATTTTATTTCAAAACTTTAATTTAGTATTTTTGCTATGAAAAATTGATATATAAAATTCATTTAAAATGTGAAAAGCCTGATGTTAAATTTAAAATGTTATATTTTTAGATTCTAGAAATAAATATCAACTTAATGCAAACCTTATTTTTTTTCGAAAAAGGATACGTTTTGAAGAAAAACTCTATTGAAAATGTACCCTCCCCCTTTTAAGCAGAAAAAATATCGATGTATGATTTTTTCTTTTATAAAATAATAGCCAATTAGATAATTATCGAAATGAGTAAAAAAGAAATCTCCAAAAAATTTATCATTTTTTTTACATTTTATTTTTCGATTTTCAGTACTTATTTTCCTGTAGAAAAGCCACCGTAAAATTTTTTTTTTTGTTTCTATTCATAACTTCGGTCTTTTATCCCTTTATTTACTGTAATTAAAAACGGAAAGACCAACTTGAAAAAAAAAAAAGTTATACCCCAACATAAGGGGGGGGGGGTTAAAAAAATAAGTGACCTGAAAAAAAAAATGAGAAAGTTTTGAAATAAAATAAGTAATGCATTATAAAAATCATCCATTGATACATAAACACTGAAAATTTCATTAAAATCCGTTATTTCCCTGATTTTTGGTAATTTTCCCGGGGGGAGGGGCTAAAGTCATTTTGTCAAAAATGCAATTTATTCTCATTTTGGGTATCACTAATATATATATATATATATATATATATATATATGTATTCTTAGATGTAATCTTTAAAATATGTCAAGTTTTCTCACAATTTTCACCTGCTAAAGAAATTTCACTGCAACTGCAAAATACTTTGACTATGTATATTTAAAAAGATAAAAAAAAGTCTATGCCTACTTGCCCTAGGACTATTAAATGTTTGAGAACTCCTTTTACTGTTACTGTATTTTATCGTATATATTCGTATTTAGGTTGAAATTTTAAAGACCTAATTTTGCACCCCTCCCCCTAGCAATTGGTGTTAACCTATAAGTAGTAATAATTTATAAGACTGTCATTCAAATATAATATCACTGTCAGTGGGGCTTAGAATATACTGACTGTAACCCCTCTTTCAAAATGGTGTCCATGGTATGACACTAAACTGCTTCTGATGGTGAGGCTCCAGTTCTGGGGAGTGTGGGGTACCTCTTCATTACCATCACTTCCACATTCACTCTAACCCAGAGTAGTAGTACTTGTTAGGGTCTCATCTATGGGTCAAATAGATATGTTTAAAAATATTTTCATTTGAAAGGACCGTTGTAGGGGGAGGGGGGAGAGAAAATCTCTTAGGAAACAACTACACAAAAATTGTAAATATGAATGCAATTCCCTAACCTCTAGGCATAGAATAACTCATGATTGGTTAGCATGCCATTAAAATAAATCAATCCTAATGGAAAGCACATGGAGCAACTCTTGACTTCAAAAGTTAATTCTATGAATTAAAATTCATGACTTTATAATAAGAATTTATACATTGAATCAACTTATAGATGAATATATATTGTATTTGTTATGATGTAGTGTTGGGAGAAAAAATTTTGATTTGTTGCCAAAATGCCCCACCCCCTTCAAATTGCTCGACACTAACATGGTGATAACCAGGAGACGTACCAAAATTACAATCTGGGAGGCTTGCTCTTGAGATTTTATTCAAAAATTATACATTTAAATCTTCTTGATTGTTACAGTAATACAAACAGTAAAGCTTGTGTGTGTGTGTGGGGGGGGGTTAAATTATAGATGTGTGTTCAGGAGTTGATTATTTCAAAATAATAGTAATGAAGGAATAATGACCACTGGTGGGAAATAATGAAGTAGATATGGGGGTGTATAGATGAAGGATTAATGAAGATAATGAGGGTGGCTGTATATAATATATTATTCAAGATGTCGTAATGATGGAGATGTAGATATTTGTGGTATGAATGAATAGTGACAGTAATGACTTCATATGAAATGGTGGTTCTATTTGTATTATGATGATGATGATAAGTAAAACCTTGTAGTTGTCATTCAACTTGACCTATTATTTTGTTTTGGTACTTTAGTTAATGACATACGAAGATGATAATGTTTACTTACAGAAATAAGTAGTTAATTGAGAATGTATATTTCTTATGGCAGAACATGGAACAAAAGTAATAAACACTGATATCAGAATGAAAAAGGATTTTCAAGTATTATCATATAAAGTTATGATTATAATTTTTTTTTTATGGTGTTGTTACATATTAAATATTTACAACTTTATTTTAGTTTTGGTTATGGTTTTGATACTGGGAGCATCCAGTTTCATTCATTAAACTCTAATAATGGCTTGTAACACTAGATAGGTAAACCATATATATATATATATATATATATATATATATATATATATATATATAAAATGTCACCAGGGTGGTGAGGTTGCACACAAGTTCAGGGGGCGGGGAGTATGATTTGTGTTTTGAGAATTAGCACATAAAATTAATTCCTATCACATTCCCAGGGGGTAGGACAACAAAACAAATCCTAGTCCAATTTGTGATAAATCATCCAGATTCTATGAAATGCTAATTAGAATCCTTCATTCCCTCCAAATTAGAATCATCATTATCTTCATAGGCTGCTGTTACAATGGGAACCCAACAGGTCATTTAATTCTCAATATTATTGATAGATATCTGAATTTTTGAAACAGTCTGAATAATACAAATAACACATAGAATAGCCTATTTTCCACTTCTTTCATGTTATCTACACAATATTTCAGGCAATGTGCCTTCTGGCCTTCTTTGGGTATTTATTGATGGACTCTGGAACCTTCTTGAACTCGGAAACCTTTCCGAAGGTTTCCAAGTCCAACAAGAAATACCCGAAGAAGGTTGGAAGGCTCATTGACTGAAACATTGTGTAGATAACATTAAAGATGAGGACAATTGTCCGAATAATATAAATTATCAAGCCTCATCTCAAAAATTCAGAGAAAAAGTTATTCTATATTTGATTTGGCAGTTCATATTTTGTCATTAATACCCCCCCCCCCTCAATTAAAAAAACAAAAACAACACTGACTTGATTTACATACAAAAGTAAAAAGGAGGTGCTTGTGATGTAATGGTTATCATTGTAGGAAATGGATTTGTCGACCAGAGTTAAAAATCTTAGATGAGACTGTTTGCATTTCACATAGCACTAAAACTGTTGGGAAAGCTATGAATCCAACCAGATTTTAGCCTTGGTAAGGCAATCAGCCTAAGAGAAGGAAAACTCTGAATTCAAAATAGTTATACTCCATTTAAGAACTAACCTTGTGTCACATCCTGCTTGTGGTGGAGGGGTTGGGTGAATACAGGCAAAAATTACAAAAATTATATTTTTATGTTTCTTGTGAAATTTTTACTGCAACCTTTTTCATAAATCCATATTTGAGTTTTCTTTCTTGAATTTAAAATATCCTATAATGCCTCATTCCACCTGGCCAGAAGTCACATTCATTTTCCTAATCTACCCCAAATGATAGCCTTTGTTTAAATGTAATATTAAACATTTAGCAGCCTTTGATTTAAGGGAAATAACAGGTAACTTTAAATGAAAAGGCCATTTTTTAGCCATTTATTAATAAATCCTTATAGGAATGGAGCTCTGGACTTAGAAAATTCTCAACAGGATGTTAAGAGTTAAGGAGAAAAAAATGATTTGTATAATTGGAATGCCTTTATGATTCATCTCCAACATTTAGTTATCTCAGAAAGGTTGCTACTTCCCTATACATTTTCCCTATATCCTGTAAACTTAAAAAAACAAACTTGTGACTGGCATTTCTTGGAAAGCTATTATGGCAAAAGCAGCAATTGTCCAGTGAAGAACTGGTGCTTGGCTTATATGAGAAGTATAAGGAAGCGCGTGGTGTAATGGTTAAAGTCATGGGCAATGACTTGGCGGCCAGAGTTAAAAATCCTAGATGAGACTGTTTGCATTTCACATAGCACTAAAACTGTTGGTTAAATTATGTCACATCCTGTTTGTGGTGGAGGACCACAAATTGAACGTCTCTCATATCCAGCATTACGACAGAGAAGCCGTAGCAGGGGATCCGATAATTCATCCTACCTCAGGAGTCAGCTAAGTTTTTTACAAATTACCTACATTTGTGCAAACTCGTCGCCACGAGTTCAAATCCTGGACGCGGTAACTGCATTTTCACTTAGCGCTAATACTCTTGGGAAAGGTATGAATCCAATTCTCCCTCCAGCTATGGATAAAAAGTAGGGCAGACTGGGCTCTTTAACCTTGGTTTGGCAACCGGTCTAGGAGAAGGAAAACTCTGAATTCAAACCTGTTGAACTCCGCTTAAGAAATTGACCTTGTGTCACATCCTGCTCGTGCGGAGGGGTTGGTAAATATCTATATGAGAAGTATTTCTTGGGATAGACAATTTGTTGATCATTAGTCATATTTGTGTAGGATTTTCTGCCAATTGTTCTCCAGATCCTTTTTTTCAAGGGTTGACCACTGAAGCAATAATAGTTGGTTCACAGATATGTTTTTATCTTATTTTTTTAGTAAACCTTAAAAGTACAATCTTAAACACTGACTGTAAAATTACTGAAGTGTTTTAATTTTCATTGTGACCATAAAGTTTTGATTTAAGCTAATGAAAGACGTGACACTAAAAAGAATTACTGAGGTGGAAGAAGCTCTGCTGTTTAGTAAGAAGAATCACCTACAAAGAATTAACAAAGTAAACAAATCTGAAAAGCATTTGATTTAAGAAAGTAAAGGGGGGGGGGCAATTCAGTATATTTTGAAAATTATCAGACAAGACTCTAAATGTTGATTATGAATGATTTAAAAAGAACTGCTATTACAGTATTATTCTCTTTAGAGATGCAGGAAAAGGTATTTTCTTTTTGTGGTGCCTTTATAGTATGTGGCCTACCTGGTTTGAATGTGTCCTACCCCAGTAAGAGTATATTTATAGATATAAGTAGTAGGCAATTTATTGAAACTAATTATTTTTCACATATATTCTATTTCAAGAAATGCAATTCAATCATAAGCTGTATATAGTAATTAAGAATAATTAAAAAAGAATTTATCCATAATTTATGATTCAGATCTATTTAATTCTAAAATATTAAAAAATTCTGAAATAGGGGTTAGGGTCAGCAGTTGTTATTATTATAACCTTATAATATGCTTTTTATGGTAGGCCACATACTATAAGAGAGACATGATTTCATAGGCCACATACTATAAGAGAGACATGATTTCGTAGGCCACATACTATAAGAGAGACATGATTTCATAGGCCACATACTATAAGGGAGACATGATTTCATAGGCCACATACTATAAGGGAGACATGATTTCATAGGCCACATACTATAAGGGAGACATGATTTCATAGGCCACATACTATAAGGGAGACATGATTTCGTAGGCCACATACTATAAGGGAGACATGATTTCATAGGCCACATACTATAAGAGAGACATGATTTCGTAGGCCACATACTAAGGAGACATGATTTCGTAGGCCATATTCTATAATGGTACCCGTTTTGTTATCTACAGGATCATAAAAGGTAACTATAGTTTTAATATAGAAAATATCATTTTTGTCTATGATAATTGAAAAGATTTCATCTACTAAAAGCAGAGAAAAATGTATACTTGAAGCAAAATCATAAACTTTTATGGCATGAATGCTTTTATTGAAATGATTTAATAAAAAAATCCTTCAGAATAATCTACTTTGTTTTTATATATATATATATATATATATATATATATATACACACATACACATACACACACACACACACACACTTATTTAGGTCACACCAACTGATCTTTTGCTCTCTCAGCAGGGCTTAGAATACACAAATTGTATTCCTTGCAAACGGGTATAATAAAGGATATGACATTAAACTACATCTGATGGTGAGGCTCCAGTTCTGGGGAGTATGGAGTACCTCAATTTCCATTACTCCCATATCTACTCTGATACAGAATGGATGTACTTGTTAGGATTCTATATATGATTCAAATAGATCTGTTTAAAAATCGGTCGTATTTGATAAGATGTGCAAAAAAAAAAAAAAAAAAAAAAAAAAAAATTCCAGCTTTTTATTTTTCAAAAATTTTCCATTTTTTTCTTCTGTTTCCCTGAGTGATTTGAAAGCATTTTGCTCATTAAATGCTTAATTCGCCAATATAACTGATGCCACTATTTTGAACTGATTCAATAGCAGAAGTACCAATTTATGTATAAATAATCCAGTCATTTATAACTAGAACTTCTGTAAGTAAGTAAAGTCGTCGGGGCGGCCTAATGTCGGTATCAACCAATCAGCGAGGGAGTCTATCCCCTTTTCTCTAGCGCTAGACCAAGGAGAATATCTTAGCGTCTGAGGTGGAGCGCCACACCTACCATCAGCTCCTTACTTTACCGCACAGATCCCTGTGCTACTCATACGCTGAGTTGGCGAGGACCGGTATTGAACTTGCAGTTTCTAGCCGAACGCTCTACCGACTGAGCTAAATGAAATATTCAATCTTTATTTGTATGGAAATTTTAGATAACAATTCACCTAGGCTTTGAGACCCCTGCACCGAAAAATAATTTTTTTCAGAAAACTTTTTGTAATTTTTATGACCATATCTCAGGTGCGTTAGTAAATGATAGGTTCTATATAAAGTATTGTAAAATATGAATACCAGTGACTGATATTTAAAAATTAATATAGATTCTTAAACAAATAATTTGAATTTGCAGATTTTGCTAAGTGTTCATCAATAGTGATTTGTTCATTATTAATTATTGAGTACTTAGAATTAATTACAGGAGATTAAAAAAAAAAAGAAAAAAAAAAGAAGCTTCTGAAGTATTTCAACTGTCATCATCTTGGTTGTTATCCTTTTGCTCTTTTCTTGTGTCTTTATCATTTGTATCTTTCTGGAGAAATTCAAACTGAACCATTTATTCAATCCAGAAGAGTAGATTGTTTCCCGTCTTGACATCCATACTTAGAGGATATCTTGTATCATTTAATTATTTCTTCAGATGTTACTCTGAACCAGAATATATGACTTATTTTGTTAGTCAATGCCTGGGCTGAATAGTACAAGCTAGATACACTTTGTTTTTTATCTACTAGGCCAGAGCTACTCAAAGTGGTCCATGTAGACCCCTGGGAGCGAATAAAATTTTGGCAGGGTGAATAAAAACATAGGCGTCTACGAGGGTAATTGCATTTATAAATCCCTCTTATAACAGAAAAAAAAAATCACTGGATCATATAGACTAGTTGGCACACCTAGCAGAATGCTTGATTGAGTGTGATGACCACTAGTGATGTATTGTCCAGATTTTTTTTTTTTTTTTTTTTTAATTGGTATTTCAGTCTCAGAAGACTATAATATAGTTTTTGTGCCCCTGAAGTTACAGCATCTCCTGTGACTGTTTTTTCAAACATTGGTCTTTACATTTCGACCACAGATGTTGCATGTGAAGGCTGTCCCTGAAGATGTTGATGTGCCAGTGCTTTGTTGCCGCTGCTTTCTTTTGAACCTCTTAGCTTCATGGTGACTTCAGACATGAACAGTCCTCTACGGAGACCAAGAGCGGTCCTGAGCCAAAATTTCCCAGCTGGAAGAGGCAAAGCCAAAGCACCTGAGATCATTCTTGCAGACATCCTTGAAACACAACTAGGGGCAACCAATCTGTCTCTTACCAGACAAAAGCTCTGCATAGGGGATGTCCTTTGGGATTTGTCCATCATCCATCCGGCTGACATGACCCAGCCATCGGAGACGCCGCCGTCTCAGTAGAGAACACAAGCTGGAGAGTTGAACCTTCTCTAGAACTGCTGTGTTAGTGATTGTCCGCATACAGGTCATTTAAATGAATGAATGATCTGATTCTGATTAAAAATATCCAGATCTTTTTGGTGTTGTTAATGACACATCTAATCATATTTTCATAAAAGAAATCATTTAAAAACAATTATATTTGAAATGAATTATTTTTAAAAACTGTAGCAAAATATCTCATGCTTTGTGTAATAGTTGAGCTCATTCTACTATCTTTTCCAAATCTGTATATAATGGAGTCTGGGTTTAGCCATGTGCATTATTTACAAAGTAAACAG
The DNA here is from genome assembly GCA_023376005.1 of Doryteuthis pealeii. Lineage (NCBI taxonomy): Eukaryota > Metazoa > Mollusca > Cephalopoda > Myopsida > Loliginidae > Doryteuthis > Doryteuthis pealeii. Next base: position 16,854,926 of record CM042170.1, on the reverse strand, counting down.
AAGAACTTTGAACAGAGTAATTTTTAGCTCAAACTGGCAAATATTTGTGATCTCTTCAATGTCCACAAAACCCAATCTTCTCATTAAAAAAATAATTCAAGAATTAAAGATGCATTTGAATTTATTGTTTACTGATTCTATTCTCATGTAATTTTTATTAAACACTGAATGATGATATTTTATCTGAATCACTAATTTATGGTGAGTAGTCTACATTATCTAGTGAGACTAGTGGAATGGTCCACTTTGAGAATCCCTGATTTTTGTTCTTATGTTCTAGTGGGGAGAAAGGTGGTCATTCCCAAAAAATGGTCCACTTTGAGAATCCCCATATGAGAGAAACATCACTAGTGGTCATTCCCAAGGGTCAAAATGGTCCACTTTGAGAATCCCTGTGTTAGGTGTATGATATCTAACAACTAGTCTACATGATCCAGTGATTTTTGTTCTTCTGTTATAAAGGGATTTAATATGAGAGAAACATCACTAGTGGTCATTCCCAAGGGTCAAAATGGTCCACTTTGAGAATCCCTGTGTTAGGAGTATGATATCTAACAACTAGTCTACATGATCCAGTGATTTTTGTTCTTCTGTTATGAATTAGTTAGGTTTTATAATTTGATATTTAATTTATTTGGGGGTAAATGGAAATTAAATTTGGTTATAAGGGTTTCATCAAGTAAAAGGTTTGGTAAGCCCTGTATCAGCCATTTGTGGTAATGGTAACTTAAGTTTAATGTAATGTCTGTCTCTTTTGTATAATTTGGTGATAGAAATTTAAAGTCTTAAACCTTATTGAAGTCAGTCAGTCAACAATTAGTTTGAACAATATGACTGGCCAAGCACAACTGAACCAGTGTCAAGACAACTGGTACTTATGGGAATTTAGAACAGTCCACTCATGCATTTGGGTGATTCCATTCCCTGAGTCCTGATTGGCTGCTTAGTTTGTATGATCCTCTGAGGCCCCCATAAATCCTGCCACTTTGCAGTGGTCTTTACAGCATACCAGAATCGTATTGGGTTACGACTGCTTGCTGTCTTGTCTTGCCAATTCGACGGTAATTGGACTTAGTATGATTATTCTACAAACCTAATGTCCTTTCTTTTTTAATTGCTACCATATTGTTTTCATTTCTATATGGATTATAACTAAACCTGTTGAATGATTATTTGTTATGGAACAACTGATATCATAAATAGATAATACATTATCTGCGTTATTCGGACTATTGTCCCTATCTTCATTGTTATTTGTACAACGTTTCGGCCGATATGCCCTCCGGCCTTCTTCAGGTATTTCTTGTCGGACTCGGGAACCTTCTTTTCGTAATCGGGAGCCATAACAGAACTTTGAACCTAACCCTTTTAGTCCATGGGGGTATCCTGTTCTCATTCCGCTAACCATAGCTGGGGTAGGAGTTGTGTTAATTATTTTTCTAACTGCTTCTACTCGGGATTGAAAGAAGGTTCCCCGAGTCTGACAAGAAATACCTGAAGAAGGCCGGAGGGCATATCGGCCGAAACGTTGTACAAATAACAATGAAGATGGGGACAATAGTCCGAATAACGCAGATAATACTAATTTTCAAGCCTCATCTCAAACATTCAGAGAAATAGTAGATACTACATGTTGAATTATTTATCTAGTAAATTATTGGAAATGTTAGATATTATGATATCTTGAATCATCTTTCCAAACAAATATAGAAATAAATTTGGAATGCATTTTGTAGTCTTGACCTGATAATTCAGTGCTTTAATTTATTATACTACAATACATGGCATATTCAAAGAGGTGCACTTAGCCTAATGTTTATTGCCATAGAAAATGGAAACTGCAGCCATAGTTCAAATTGTTGTTTGTATTTCACTTCATGCCAATGACCTATCAAAGGTCATGAACCCATCTTTTCTTCTCCAGCTATAAGTAAATAGTCGTACAGACTGGATTATTTGACCTTGGTTAGGCAACCAGTCTAGGAGAAGGAAAACTCAGAATTCAAACCAGCTATAACACCTCTTTAAAAAATTGACCTTGTGTCATTCTGCCAGTGGTGTACATGCCACATTTGACTGGAATAATATAAAAAAAGGATTTTGAAATGATAGGATACTCGAGTTAATATTTGCATGATGGACATCATGGATTTTGAAAGACTCAAAGGTAGAAATATCATTTGCCATATTTTGAAGCCATTTTATTTTCCAAACATCAGTTTCTCTAGTTGCTTTTTTGCTTTCTTTACTCTAACAATACAGTTTTCATACAGCCAGCACATATATCTATTCTCATTATACTATGAAAATTTTGTTAATTTCCAACTGGTAGTTTTAGGAAAAAATGAAAAAAAAATGTCACCTTGTTAATAATTTGAAAGAGTGTGTGTGTGTATATATGTGTGTATATGAGCCACTTTCGTGCAGCTCATTGAACTTTTTGAAGCTCACCATTATATTGTTTGAACTATTGAGCTTTTCTTTTTTTTTTTTTTTTTTTGTTATTGTTACTATATCAAGCAATGGCAATACTTGAATACGAGTTTGCTGCCATCGTGTGTGTGTATATATATATATATATATATATATATATATATATATATATATATTCAATAACAAATGCCTGAAAAATAACTTGCTGCCAAAATACACAACATATATATTATTTTTTTTTTTTCTGTGTCCAATAGTATTGCCATACCAAAGTGACCTAAAATGAATTCTCTTATATTTGATATTTACCCCCTCCCCCCAATATGCTCAGAAATGAATTTTGGTGGTAGACGCGCTCGTTTCTTTTTCTTTCTTTTATTGGCAGATAAGAAAGACATGTTGGAAATGAAAGAGTATCTGAAAAAGCTTTGAGAAAATACCTTCCTGTTCTAATTCTGTTAACCTGATTCTCTGATGGAACATTGATCTACAAACTGTTCTGTATTGATGCGTTCAAACATTTCTCTGCTCTTTGCATCTCTTGCTTAAAGAAAAAAAAAGAAGAAAAGCTAACATGGTGGCTTCCACCACCGTTCCTTCTTCCACCACCCTTCCTTCTTCCACAGTTGACATTATTGGTGGCTGAGTTTAGATGCTAAAAGGAAATTTTACTTTCTTTCAACATGAGTCTCTGCCACCATCTTGGGGAAAAAATAACCAAAGAAAAACTACCAAAAACAAAACAGTGACTTGATTTTTTTAAAATTATTTTTCTTCACTTGGTGAATCTGTTGTTAAACTAATTGTTTTGGTAATACTAGTAAAATTGATTATCACTGAAATCTCCTGTTGTCATAGCAGTTCTTAATGCTTTTAGGTTTTTTTAATCTCATAGATAAGGATTTGTTTATTTAATATGAACTTTTAATACTCTTACAAAAGTGATTCTCCCCACAATAATAAGATTGCTTGTTTGTAGCACTCAAAAAACCTTACAAAAGAAATTCTTTTGGTTTTGCAAGGATTTTACTCTTAACATCCTGTTGAGAATGTTCTAAGTCCAGAGCTCTATTAGTTACTTGTTGGATTATTTAACTCTTAACATCCTGTTGAAAATTTTCAAAGTCCATAGCCCAATTCCTATAACCATTTATTAAAAATGGGTAAAAATTGCTGTTTCATTAAAAGTTACCTGCTATTTCCCTTGAAATAAAGACTTCTAAATATGTTCAATATTATATTTAAACAAAGGCTATAATATCGGGTAGATTAGGAAAATGAATGTGACTTTCAGTCGGGTGGAATGAGGCTGTACAGGACTTTGAGTTAATGCTGAAGTTGGATTATTGATCATATGGAAATCTGATCTCCCTGATAAGATAGAGCAAGAATTCTTCCAATCTGTATCCATGTCAGTGCTACTGTACAGCTGCACTACTTGAACTCTAACAAAATGCTTAGAGAAAAAGCTAGATGGGAGCTACCTGTTCTGTAAGACTATAAAAAAAAAACTACACATACTCTAAAACCAACCAACTAGTTAGAGTATGTTGTCTTATTTATAGAATTTATATTATAATTGCAAATAGATAAAATGTGGTTCAACATTGAGCTTAATTGCTACTGAAGGTGACCTTTAAGTGAGTATTTTGAAAGATACAGATTTTTTATATAAAGTTTTTTATATTCTCCCAAAATTATCCTTAGAATAATGGTAACTATCTAGATGATGGTTGTAGGCTTTTCTTCTTTGATGATTTTAATCATTTGAAGTGAAATCTTATATAATGGAGATTGTGTGTTTTTCTGTCTGTAACTGAAACTATATTCCTACTCAAGTCACAATTCTCTTCGTTATTGACCTCACATTCTCCATGATTTTATTTTTATCTAAACCTCAATTATTAATAAAATTGTCTTACATTATTAATACTGTTAACTATGACTACATACTGACAACATGCAATTATATTTATATATACGACAAAATAGCGCTTTACAGTGTGAACGGGAAGGCTAATTTGCATATTAATATTAAAAAATCGAATTTAATAAATATGTGCTTAGTATTATTGATTTCTAACTGTTTGGTTTTATTTTAATGAATATAAGCAAAAATCTCTTCAATGAATCTTAAATGAAATCCATTAACAAGATAAAATAACTGTCATTTTATTCTTTACTTCCTCTTATAACTAAATACTTAAATTAGAAAAAATAACAATGAAAGACGAGAGTGATGGAAGAGTAAGTTTCAGTTGTTCCATTTTTTATTATACTCCCTCTGTTTCAAATCTTTTATTATACCCCACCTCTGTTTCAAATCTTTTTATCTGTATTCTTATTTAGTTTCATTAGCCTTTCTAATTTAATACAATATTTTATTACATTAAAACTTAAATACTTGCACCCGGAGGGTGCATATATTCGCTAGTCTGAATAGAGTAATATTTAATTTTGTTTTACTCACTTTGTCTTTAGATGTTTCTCTTAATGATATGTTGCTATTAGATATTTTTACATGCCGTTCAAATGTCCTTATCTGGTTCCTGTTCTGATGAAAAGCATTCTTAACTATCAGAGATAGTACATAGAAGAACTACCATTTTCCGCCCCCTCTTTCCCACCTTTTTCATAAGATAATGTTCAAAGCTCAGATGACTGTTCTTTTAGTTGAGGAGACATGTCCCAACCCCCTTAACAAGTTTTTTTTTTTTTTTCATCTTTTTCTTTTTCAGACAACCTTTTTTTTTTTTTTTTTTTTTTTCTGTAAAATAATTGTCTCCCTAGACCCTCCCGCCCCAGCAGTTCTACTTTTGTATATTGTTTTGCCCTTTACTTATTTGGGAGTAAGTAAAAGCAGCTATTTAAGATTACTGTCAGGGATATCAAGACAAAGTTTTTTTCTTTAGAATTGGTGTGGGCATTTTTATTCACCTCATCTTTTTTAGTTTTCATTTACTCAATTCTTTTTCTCTGTCTCCTTCATTAAAGCCCTTATGTTTTTTTGTTTGTTTTTGTTTCAAGGACAAGTACTTGAACTTGACTTTCTTCCTTGTCCTGCAACTATCAATTAATACTCATATTGGGTAGAGATAAGTGTATACTCTTGAAATGTGTATGTATGTAAAAATAAATCCTGGGAAAAGCTGGCACTGGAGAGAACTGACTGGAGAGTTCCTGTGGATGATGGTTGTACCAGTTTTGAGAGTGAAAGAATGTGCATGAAAATCTAAAGCGTCAACTTCGAAAGGGTTACACCTGTCATATTGGAGAGAACATGGAGGGTTGGAAACGTCAGATGTGATCGAATTTTGCTTTCTAAGGCTGGATATGTCAATCATGGGAAATCTCACCAGGGTCAATCCATGCAAATTCCAGGAACAAACAATTTGTCTTGTGCTATCTGTGGCAAGGTCTGTAAGTCGGCTTCTGGTCTTAAGAGACATATAGTGGTGCATAAGCATCAAATTTTATCATCTGATTCATCTGAATCATCTTATTCATTGGGAAGGAAGTCCTCTCAATGTCATATTTGCATCAAACTTTGTGGATCTGCAGCAGGTTTGATGAGTCATTTGAGAGCTCATGCAAGGAAGGGTTCTGTTGGTGGAGTTATAGGATTGTGAGGGACGGCAATGATCTGTAAAGATTATGCTATTATTATATATAATATTGTAAAAAAATTGAAAAAACACAAGTTTATAAACAAATGTTTATTTCGCCTATGCTGCAGTGTTTCGGTCTGTTCCGATAGACCTTCATCAGGGCTTTTGCTGGTTTAAGGAAAAATAAATATTACTGAAAATAAAAGGTTGCGAGCCTCTGTTTTTGGTGTGTTGGGCTTCTTTTTGTCGATCTTCAGATGTGAAGAAGAAAAAGAAGCCCAACACACCAAAAACAGAGACTCGCAAACTTTTTATTTTCAGTAATAATTTATTTTTCCTTAAACCAATGAAAGCCCTGATGAAGGTCTATCGGAACAAACCGAAAAACTGCAGCGTAGGTGAAATAAACATTATTCGTTTATAAACTTGTTTTTCAATTTTTTACAATATTACATAATGTTAGATTCACTTCCATTTTTTTCTTTTCACACACACACACACACACACACACACACACACACACATATATATATATATATATATATATATATATATATACACACCAAGAGTGTCACAGTAGTTATTAATTCAGAAAATATATAATTTTGAAGTGCAAAAATATTCAGGTATTTACAGTATTTATGATATATATTTTGTGTGTATCTTTCAAGGCAACAATATTTGTAGATTTCTCCAAGGCATTTGACTCCATACACAGAGGAAAGATGGAGCAAATACAACTAGCATATAGTCTCCCCAAATAAACTGTTACCACTATAATGATGCTCTACAAAGGATTTGAACTCTGATTTCAAGTTCAAATCCTGGGTGAGGCTGCTTGCATTTCACCTAGCACTAATACTCTTGAGAAAAGTATGCATCCAACTACTCTTCCTCCAGCTATGGGTAAATAGTAGGGCAGACTGGGCTCTTTAACCGTAGCTAGGTAATTATCATAGAAGGAGGAAAAGTCTGAATTCAAACCTGTTAAACTCTGATTAAGAAATTGTCCTTGTGTCGCTCCCTGCTCATGTGGAGGCGTTGGGTTATGTGTGTTTAAAATATCTATCTCTCTATAATATATATATATATATATATATATATATATAGTGTGTATGTATGTATGTGTGAAGAAGTTGACATAATCTACCCTCCCTAAATTGAAGATAGCTAGTGTGTAAACTAGTCAGACTTTTTATACTATTACTTTGAGGAAATTTTTATTTAATATTAAATACTCTTGTTTTTATTAAAATGTTTGTACCAATTTTTTTTTTATTTAATATTAAATACTCTTGTTTTTATTAAAATGTTTGTACCATTTTTTTTTTTTTTTGTAGACTTGTCAAAATTTTTAAAATATTTCAATGAAACCAAAATGAATCATGGCTTGTATGAAAATATTGTTAAAAGTGCAAAGCCATAAACCTATATAAAAGTTATTTTTGTGACTCAATGATATTGCAATTTTAATGAGATTATTTTTTATGATATGTTTCCGTGTAATTTTTATATTAAAATTGTTACTTGTGAGATTACAATACCCCCTCCCCATAATTTTTGAATAAATATTAAATGCAGTCAATAAAGTATATATGCTGTTTTAGCTCAATAAATTTACCTGATCTCAAAATTTGATATCACTGTTTAGTAGTTATTAAATTTGTTACTATTCAAGTTTAGCATGAAGCCAGAAGTATGGGGGCAATTAGTGATAATCTAACTTGATTGTAATGGGCTGCTTATCTAACTCCCTAACTATCACATCTTTCAAGGTGTTCTATATTATAATATACTTTAGGATCCCATCATCTTAGAATCAGCAAAATTTTTCAGATTTTAAAACTTATTAAACTAATTTATAAAATATTTTTTCAAATAATAATACCCCCCTCCCCAAAAAAAGGCATAAATATTTAGTAATGATGATAGTATTTTGAAAATGTATATTTAAAAAAAAAATCAATTTAACTGACCTAAAAAAAACAAACTGATTCTTCAAATTCTGAGGTGAAAAGGTCAATTTAATGAAATTGTAGTTAATTGACGACAAAAAATGTTTTTTTTCCCCTAATTATATTTTTATAGTTGATTTGCTATAATGTTCATCTTCTGCTAATGGTTCTCTTAATTTAAACTTTAAATAAAAATAAAAAATAAAAACATTTTTTTTTTTTTTTTTCCAAAATAGGATTTTAAAGTAGGGTGTTGGCTTTGTACATACATAGTATGGGGTGAGGTTTAAAACTTGCAAAGTGTATAACTTGTATATATTATTCAAATTTTAATTGAGATTTGAATTTAAAAAAACCCAAAAAAATCCGAATAAAAAAAAAAATAAAAACATTTTTTTTTGATTAGGGTTTAGTTTGATTATTGACTAAAAAATTTATTGTAAAAGGAACATTTTTTATTTTATTTTTTTTTTCAAGGGGAAAAATTAGTTCTAAAATATTCCTCTCTATGTGTGTTTGTGTGTAATTTTATTTCTTATAACTTTACTTATAAAGATTCAAGCAATATTTGTACATTTTGGTAATGTTTTCAGTTTTTTCTTAAGGAAAGGAGGTGGAAAGGGGGTGGGGTCCTCTACCCAAGTACTTTGTCTTGTGATTCTATTTTACTGATCATATGACTTGAGTAGCAAATGTTCATGTGACTCTGCCAATTGATGGTACCACTGCTGAGGCTCAATCTTAAGATCTCGCTTATTATTCTCATGAGAAAATATAGTTTCTTTTTAAGTAACTTAATCTTTATTATCAGAGAAACAGCTAAAAGAAATCACCAACCAGTAGATACCTTGTCAAATGTAAAGAGTTTTTTTTATATAGAATAATTACAATTGTGATTTATAATCTCAGTATTAAACTTTTTGTGCACACTTCAATAATGCTAAATCCTCTCAAAGAAATCTGAAGATTAATATTATGGGGGGAGAATTTAAAAAAAAAAAAAAAAAAAATTGTAGCTGTAAATTAAAAAAAAATTTTTTTAAAATCAATGTGTGCATTTTAAGCAAATCAACTGATTTTATTGAAAAAAAAAAAAAAAAGCAAATGGTAATTTATGAGGAAGTGCGTCCCGGTCTCCTGCCTCAAGAGTTGCTGCCCGGTGACTATTAAAATAACGACCCAGCTCAGTCTATTCAAAACTATCCATCTATCTATCTATCTCAATTTGTTCATATTTATCTATATTACTTTAAATACTAAGATTTTTTTTTGTTCATGTTTGTTTAATGTCTTGTTTTTAGTTTAAATAAACAAGAATTACGACAAAAAAAGAAGTGACCCCCCCAATACATTTACTTGTTGAAAATATCTATTTATCTATCTCCATTTGTTTGTATCTATCTATATTATTTTGTTTGTTTATCTATCTATCTATCAGTCTATTCAAAACTATATATCCATCTTCATATCTAAACCAGAATTACGACAAATTATGATAAATAAACAAGAATTATGACGAGCTGGGGTTGTTATTTTGATAGTCACCGGGTAGCGGTTTTTGAGGCGGCAGACCGGGACGCACTTCCTCATAAATTACCATGCAAATATTTGCCTGCCTATTTTCTTTCATGCATATATAATACATAAAAAAAGTTGGTGTTAGCAAGACATCTCAAAGATTATATATATATATATATATATATATATATATATATATATATAATTTTTTTTTTTTTTTTTTTTTTTTTTTTTTTTTTTTTTTTTTTAGTTAGGAAAAAAATGTATATATATATATATATTTTTTTTTTTTTTTAGTTAGGAAAAAAAAAAAAATCCGCCAAATTGTTATTTCCCTATAATTTCAGCTTAACCTAATTTACCCTCTGGAATTAATCAAAGGGAATTTTTAGAAAAACTTTTATTTAGCAATTAACCTGGGAATCTTCTAAAAAATGATGTATACATAATTTAAGATTAGTATGAGAAGTTCTTTCTAATTTACAGGACATTGTGGAGTCTAAAATATAAATATAGTTATTTACTATGTTTAGATGTGGCACAAGGCCATATATATGGAGTACCCAGTGAGAATCACTCACTAATAATGGTCTGCTAATCTAGGTTGCTATACTATGTGAGGTGCCCTAAAATATAAATATAGCAATTTTTGTAAATCTGTAAATAAATTTGATGTTAGCACTTTTTGTTTTAAGAAATTTAATTTGAAATTAACATTGTTGATGGAAATGTTGCAGTTTTAGTTTCTTATATTTAATCCTATTTTGTATTTTTTCTTTCTAAAAAAAATTTTTTTTTAGAATGAAGCTTGGCATTGTATTTGATATTTTCTTAGATTTTCAAAAATTGTTTTTTATTTTATTTTAGATGTTCATATATTTAGAGAACTAATGAAACGGTTTCATATTGTAACTTCAGCTCAGTGTTCTAATATTATTTATATGTGTAATTCCATAAAGTAATTAAGTGGTTACAGTTACTTTGTATTTATGATCAACATTTAATAAGATTTTTAATTGCAAAATTTGTTATATCAAAATTGTATATATGAATATATAGTGTTTTGTTGATTCAAGAACGGTTTTATTGAAAAATGTGACTTGAAGATAGCAACTTTTTTTTTTTTTCAAGTTATAATTTACAACTTCTTATTTTATTCATTTATTTTCTTCTTCTTCTTGCAATTATAGAAAAATGTACAATACAAAACCTTTTTTTTTTTTGTTCATATTTTATCAAATTTATTTTCTTTTTTAATTTCAGGTTGATGAGGTATTGTAAGGTGGATGAAGTTATAAATGAGTGTGCATAGGGCGCTGTGTTTGTATTCACATAGAGACCGCAGGTAGTGAGGAGCTGTTACCATGCCTTCCCTACCCAAGCCAGGAAGCTTAAAGGACCCTGAAACTGCATCTCTCTTCAATTTAGAAGATCCAGAAAAGGTTTTTACGGAACTAAGAGAGATTGGCCATGGCAGTTTTGGCGCAGTATATTTTGTAAGTAACTCTTTTTTTTATTTTAGATTTTTTAAAAAAAAAACAAAACATTTTTTTCTTTCTTTTTTTTTTTTTGTACATTGTTTATTTTTTTTATATCAAAAGAATTGAACCCCCCCCCCCCCAAAAAAAACCAAAAAAAAAAAACCTTGAAAACATTTGATGTATCAAACATGAAGTATTAATCTGAATATTTATTGTTGATTTGATATCACTTGCCATGTGTAAAGGATAATCTTTAATCTGATTTCTAGAAATATCCTAATTATACTTAAAAAATGCTTGAAAGATTCTGTCTCTTGCAGGAACACTGTTGGGTGGATATTTTTATGCATATTACTGATGAAAAATACTTTCATGCAAGCTTATCTTGAAAATAAGTACCATATTTGTCAGCATATAAGACATATTTAAGTTAAAAAAAGTAAAAATTCATACAAATATTACAGTGTCCAATGTGCTGGTATTATGACTAAAGAGTTAACTATGAAAGCCTGAAATCTATAGATCCTGGAATGAATGGCAGTGAGTATCTATTTACCCAACCCTTCTGCATGAGAAGGATATGACACAAGCTCAATTTTTAAGCAGATATGAGTGGTTTGAATTCAGTTTTCCTTCTCCTAGACCAGTTGCCATATGTGTTAAAGAGCCTAGTCTGTCCTATATATATATATATATATATATATATACACACACACACACACACACACACACACACACACACACACACCAACCCCTCCGCACGAGCAGGATGTAACACAAGGTCAATTTCTTAAGCGGAGTTCAAGAGGTTTGAATTCAGAGTTTTCCTTTCATTCAGAGTTTTCCTTCTCCTAGACCGGTTACCTAACCAAGGTTAAAGAGCCCAGTCTGCCCTACTATTTATCCATAGCTGGAGGGAGAGTAGGATTCATAACTTTCCCAAGAGTATTAGCGCAAAGTGAAATGTAATTACCACATCCAGGATTTGAACTCGGGGCGACGAGTCCATTTCCCATGATTTTAACCATTACACCACACGCTTCCTAGTCTGTCCTATAAGTTATGCCCCCCCCCACACACACACTAAGCAAGCTTGGTGTGGGTACCGTTTTAGTCGCTGATGATCCAACTATGAAGCAGGTAGTACGGGGTTACATAATACCCACAGTTTATTGTGCGACCTGACATACCTTTGATAGATTAGTTGGCAAATTCAACTTCTTAACTTGGCTAACCATGTTCTTTACTGTCTTGTTTATGTTCTATTTTTACTTTTTGTTTTAAAACAACTTGTGTACACACAATTATGTGAATCTTTTCTTTAATGTAAAGAATTGTAGTGCAATTGGTGGTTGGAGCTCCAATTATAATTCTTAAGTCTTCTTGTTTTTCCCTAAAGGATCTCTCTTATGAGGTCAGTACTGTTTCTCTTAATCTTAAAAACTTAGAGAGAATAGCAAAACATCAGCTCTTGAAAACTCGCACATAATCTCACCTCATGAATAATAATCAGTAATTCTTTTAAGAATGTTTGCTGTGATAGATTTTTTTTTCTCATGCCTTTCACTCATTGAAAACCTTACTATATATTTTAGTATAGTATTAAAATAAAATTTAATACTATCAGTAAGTAAGTCGTCGGGGCGGCCTAAAGTCGGTATCAGCCAGTCAGCGAGGGAGTCTATCCCCTTTTCAATAGCGCTAGACCAAGGAGATTGTTTTGGCGTCTGAGGTGGAGCGCCACACCTACTATCAGCTCCTTACTTTACCGTGTAGATTTTATGTTGTTTTTTGTTTTAAATAAAAAATGTACTCGATCGAGCAAAGGTGACTTTTTCAAGTGAATTTAAAAAAGAATCATAATACTAGCATTAAATATTTACCAATTTATAAATAAGAAATTTTAAAAAATATGTAAAATTGATACACAAAAATACAGAAGGTATTTTTTAAATTATTTTATTTTAACTTGTAGTTTCCTACTATCTGAAGAACAAAAATTAAAAAAAAAAAAAAAAAAATTCTATAGATAGTTTAGTGCAAAGGAATAATTATATATTATATCATGTTGACAGCACACATTCTCTTGACTTTCTCTTGCTATTCGTCCCTATCAGTCATCCCTCTTGGTAATCTCATCTAGATTATATCCAGTATCTGCACAAAGCGGATAATGTAAGTGTGTCCATGTGTAGGAGTCCATAGGAGAACCGCCCTGTTGGCTAGGGAGTTAGAATACAGCGACTGCACCTCCGCAGAGGGGTAAGATTCCCCCAATGGGGCCACCTGTTGGCCGTGGGTGGCAACGTGTGATGCTTAAGGATGGAACCCAGGTAGCTGAGCAGTCCATGACATGCAACACCCCATTTTGGCCCTTACTTGGGCTAGACGGGCGGTTGGAGAGACCCCCTCTGATCGATCGGCTAGTCATGTCAAGCCCTAGCACCTATATGATTGCCCCAACCCTTTTTATTATATGGGTGCTAGAAGGCGGTGTCTGAGGGTTTTCATATTCTGGAAATGAAGTTAAAATCTATCTGATGGTGAGTTTCCAGTTCTGGAGGTTTGGGGAATGTGGAGCACCCCTTCATCACCATTGCTCCCTGGTCCACCTTGACCTGGAGTGATAGTACCTGTTAGGGTCCCATCTATGGGTTAAATAGAAAAATGTGTTTATAAAAAAATTGAGTATCCATTAAGAATTAATTTATTTCATAACTTTACCAGCATTAAATGACCCACCGAGGTTGATATGCCACAAACCAAACAAAAAAAAAAAACATAGGAGAATGTCATTTATGAGTTTATCCTTACTTCTCCAGCATGTTTTGCTTCTCTGTGAAATAAGAGGTAAGTGGCTATATCAGACCATCTCATCCCATAATCTCTGATTGGCAATGATGATGCCAAAGCAACCTGTTAACACAATGTTTATTGGAAAGTCCTTAAATGAATGAAATTAGTCTAGATAGGTTTTTAAAAAAAAAAAGATATCTTCAGCACAAGATGCAACATGACCAGATTATCCTGTTGAGATTAACAATATTCTACCTACTTAAATCTGAATTCCATCCATTTAACAGTTTGTCATTATTTGCAACAATTTAAAAACTTGCAAAATAGATTCTCCATGATTTACAAAAAGCCAATTGTAAAGCAAGAGTGGACATGTGTATTTTTCTGCTTTTTTTCTTTATGAACATATCTTGCCATTCTTATCGTGTTTACTGGTAATGAAACCAGGTTATTTGTAATGTACTTATATCATTTGATAGGATTACATTAGCGTGACCCACTTTGAGTTGCTATCAGTCAATATTACAATTTCAGCAGGCAACTAGTGTCAGTAGATAGTTTTTAAACATTGCTTTGAATGAAAATAAGCCTTGTTTGATGAATTGGAAAGGTATGGTGTGGTGTTCTATTATCATAATGCATGGACTCCCTTACATAAATCACACTTGAAAAGATTGAAGACTTGCTCTGTCTGTTTATCACCTACTCCACTGTATACAAAATGATCTTGGACTTGTTATTACAGTACCCCCCCCCCCTTTTTTTAAAATAAATACCATATTTGACGGCATATAAGACGCACCCCCATTTCAGCAGGTCAGATTCAGGGAAAAAAAGTTTTTATTGTATTTAAGCATATATTGTTGAAAACAGTCTAGCTGTGCATTACACAAGCAGAAACATAGCTGTATAAAAGCAATTTGGTAGTACAGGCAAGCAATAAGCATACACAAGTAGGTAAAAGTACTGAGTGTAAGCTGGGTTAGTGAGCATCAGAGAAGATTTGCCTAGGCCTACAGGAAGTCTCAAACTTCACCTATGATGTATAAGACATAGGGTAATTTTTTGAGCCAAAATTTTTGGAAAAAAGTGCATCCTATATGCCGTCAAATATGGTACTTACCGTATGAAGGGGCTTCAGCTCTTATTGGGTGAGTGAAAAAAATGACCCCCGAATGGAGAATTGAAAGCCAACCGGAAGTTTCGGGTGTTGACCGGAACTGGAAGTCACATGGTGACGCCAAACAAGAATATCGTCCTCTTTTTGATTTCCGACAGCGTAGGATTTGGACGGGCCTCTGGTCCCTGGTGTGGGATCACAGTAATTTAACAGTGTCCTCTTTCTCTCTTTCTCTCTCTTTCCTCCTCTCCGAAAAAACCCACGAGACTAGCCCAAAAATAAAAGCTAAGCAGCTTGTGACGATGTATTTCTCGCGTTGTACCTTTTTATTGACAAGACGACCGTCGCGTACCAAATACCTTTTTAGTGCCGTGAATTTGGAGGCACGTTGACAAGACCCACTATACAACATATATCGCTATTAGAACGTTACAAGAGAGTAACATGTATATTTCATATTCCAATCTTTTTGAAAGATACTATACTAGTATATTACTACTTTATTTACCTCCTAGTTTTTTTTAAAGTAATGAGTGATGTTGCAATCCCTTTAATTATCCTAAAGAAATTGATACTTCTGAAAGATCTACTCAACCAAGTCTGGATTGGGCAGGTCCTACCAAGATTTTGGCAGTCTACTGAATGTTCCATTTGGGTAAAGGCTGTGCAATTTGAGACTCTAGTAGAGCCCACTTAATTCTCTCTCCCCCCCCCCATGCATTATATATATATATAGAGGCAGGGCATGTTTCTATCGTCAAATATCAGCATCTGTTTACTATTTAAATGCATTCCATAAGTAAACTGAATTCATTTGCAACTTAGGATTTTCTGTACACTTTATAATCCCTAATATTTTTACCCTTGTGGGTGATGTCAAAGGTTAAATGCTGGTCACCTAGTGCTATCAGGGTTAAAGGAGACGGGGACTTTCAGAAGCCATTGAAATAATTTTTTTTTTTTTTTTTTTTTTTTTTTGTACAAGTTAAACATTACAGATGTAATAAAGAAATATTAGTTATCCTGTTTGAGTCTGTAATATTAAAACTTTGATTTAGTATTTCTTTTATTTTTACATTGATTAAAGGGAGTTTGCTTAAATGGTCTATTTAATTTTGTATAGAGTATTAAATTTCAAGCTCTTAAAATGTTAAAGTGGGTAAAGGAATTTTCTGTAGAATTAAGAAGAACGTCTTTATATAAACTTTTATGGGAAGTGATTTAGTAAATTTATTACTTTATATAGAGCATATAACTGACAGAGAGTAATTTAATATTTTAAACTTTGTCTTATCTCATTAATGAAGTAATGTTACACTTGATGGCATTTTAAAGAAATAAGTGTTGCTTTTAGTATACAGAAAGCTTGGTCACATGAAGAAAATTTTTTTTTTTAAAGGAGGGGTGAGGGGGCTTTAAAAAAAATTTTAAGAAAAAAGTTTGTTTAAAATGCCAAAATTTGATATATGTATAATCTTTTAAATTCTGTATCCTAGATTATAGACCTATTAAGTAAACTGATAGTAGTAAGGACTTTGTAATCCATATGTTTACAACCCCCCCCCCTTATTGCACATCATTATTGAATTTCTCTTATTTGGATTTTTTCACTCTAAGTATTTGATGAATGATTGCAAAATAGGATTGTATATAATATAAAGTATTTAATTTTAAATAAGTTTTAAAATTTATTTTTATTTAGTTAACTCTTAACATCCTGTTGAGAATTTTCTAAGTCCTAAAAGAATTTTTCAATAAATGGCTAAAAATGGCCTTTTCATTTAAAGTTACCTGTTATTTCCCATAAATCAAAGACTTCTAAATATGTTTAATATTACATTTAAAAAAGACTATCGTTTGGGGTGGATTGGGAAAACAAATGTGACTTCTGTACAGGTGGAATGAGGTGGTATAGGATGTTTTAAATATCACCTTTAGTGGATATATAGGGTAGCAAGAGGTTTGGGGTGTTTTAAGGTTTAAATGTAGCTGGATATTCTGGTTGCGTGTTCTTAGGGTTTTTGCTTTGTATCCCATCTCATTTAGTGGTTGCGCTGAAAGGGAAGAAATTTAAGGAACGAAAAAGAGACGGAGGGTGGTTTTGGGATTTAGGCTTTATTCCCAGTAAAAGTCGCCTCAGTAGGAGCGACTAGACCCAGTTACGGCCTAAACTACAATGGATGAGATATTCTTTTTGGGGGTAGGGAGTCATTCCTTTTTGTCGCACACACGCGGAGGGTTCTTCCGGTGAAGGCCCATGGGAGTTTGTTGTTGTTTTTTTTATTTTAATTGTATTTAATCCCCACAGATATTATGTTCAATATTATGTTACATGCAATTTTTAGAATTTATAATCAGTTGATAATAAGGGGAACGACTCAATGATTAACATTTACTAGTTTTTTTTTTTTTTTTTTTTTTCTTTTAGTTTCTAATTGATTTATCAAGCAAATAATGATTGATATATCTTAGGTGGAGTGCAACACCTGCCATCAGCTCCTTACTTTACCGCACAGATCCTTGTGCTATTAATACGCTGAGTTGGCAAGAGCCATTATTGAACTAGGAACCTTGTAGTTTCTAGCCAAACGCTCTACCGACTGAGCTAACCTGACCTAATCTTGCTATACTGTTCAGACATTTTTTTTGCATAAAAGATATTGGATTATTATTACAGATTTAAAAAAATCATAATTAGGTTGTCTTTACCTGTAAATTTGTTGGTGTCAAGAAGTTTCTTTATAAATGATTTATAGATGTAGGCGCTTTTTATGATGTCTTTAGTTTCTAATTGATTTATCAAGCAAATAGTGATTGATATATGTTAGGTATATATATAGTGGGGAGACCACGCTTGCTTTACTTTAAAGATGGCTGTAAGAGAAACATGAAGACATGCCACATTAACACCAACACATGGGAGACTTGTGCAGAAGACGGTGCGACCTGGCGACTCCTTGTCAGACAAGGAACGAAAAGGAGTGAAAAAGAGAGGAAAGAAGCCGCCACGGAAAAGAGAGCCAAAAGGAAGGAGAGACAACAGCAACTCTAGCAAGCATCACTGTTTGTTTGCAGTCACTGCTCCAGAGACTGCCATTCAAAAATTGGTCTGTTCAGCCACTCACGCAGTTGCAGATTTAAAAAAGAACAAAAGAAAAAAGGGGGGACACTACGCCATCGCCTTTAGTAGACGGAAGGGTGCCAACAACAGATGTGGGCACTCTGTATGATGTCTTTAGTTTCTAATTGATTTATCAAGCAAATAATGATTGATATATCTTAGGTAGTTCTAATGAACAGATTTTTTGATAGACCTAGGCTATTTGTTAGATTATTTGTGATTGGTTGTCAGTTTATTGATTTTTCTAAGCATCTTGTTTGTTATTATTCTTATTATTCTAAGCTGATTTGTTTGAACTGTTGTCATCATCTTGATTGTTTATAGTCCGTTCATGGGAATAGACTGTTCATATTCTGCTGTTTAAGTGAGATGATACATTGTACTTTATGCTGCTGCTTATATATCCCCCTCTATTGGAATCAACTGCATGACCCAGGGATTAAACTTGTGAAAGAAGAGACGAGGGTTAAGGCTCTGAAATTATGGATGATGACCTTGTGGATATAAGGATTGGTTGTAATGGGTTCAATACAAAGTTAAATTCAGTATTATTCGGACTATTGTCCTCATCTTCATTTTTATCTGTACAACGTTTAGAACGATATGCCCTCTGGCCTTCTTCAGGTATTTCTTCTCACTCAGTAACCTTCTTTTCGAACTCAAGAACCTTCTTGTCGTAATCGGAACCATCATGAACTTTGAACCTAACCCTTTATTCAGCCCACTGGGGTATCCTGTTCTCATTCCGCTAACCATAGTAGAGTCTTCATCTGAGGAGTCTTAATCACTGTAATCAGCAGTTCCTCTACCGTTCATCAAGTGCTTATTTGCCTGAAGAAGGCCGGAAGGCACATCGGCTGAAACATTGTACAGATAACAATGAAGACGAGGACAATAGTCTGAATAATACTAATTATCAAGCCTCATCTCAGAAATTCAGAGAAACAGTTGAATTCAGTAAAATATCATCACAAGGATGAATTAACAAGATCATGAATTAACAGAATAATTAATTAATCTGAGACATATCTTAGATTGGACAGCAAAATGAGAATAGTTTACTCTTTTGGATTCAGTTAAAAATTTTCAAAAGTGTAATCAAATGAAATAGGCTGTAGAGTATAACAGCCAAAATATCATTATAATGACTTTTTCTTGATAGAAGTATTTGAAGAATAATCAAAGTTCCAATTACCGTTGAACTGGGAAGACATGGCAACAAACGGTTGTAACCCAATACAAACCTGAATAGTCGCAAAGTCTACTGCAGAATGACAGGGTATTTATAAGACTCCACAATGTCATTCAAGTCAAGCAGCCAATCAGAACTCAAGGAATGGAATCACCCAAGTTCATGAATGGATCATTCTTGATTTCTATATATACCAACTGTCTCGGACACTGCTTCATTATGTACTCAGCTAGCTGCTGTTATTCAAACCAACAGTAGACTAACTGACTTCAATAGTATTAAGATTTCTAACTTAAGCAACTGTTCATTGGGATTTGTTACTTGTCTCCAATACAAATCACTAAATGAATGCTAATTTATTTCTTACTGGTAGATTATGCATTATAAAAAGATCTTAAGTTTTTCTTAAAACTAATTGAAAAAGGATTTTTCCTAAAATGTTCTGAGTTTTATTTATAATTCTTAATAATGATTTGCTTTTCACTTTAAATTGTTTTATTATCTTGTGTTCTGATGGTAGCTGAAGAATTTTCTTTTCTTGGTCTTCCAGAAATTAAGAATGTAATTAAATCTTAATTGATTTACATTTTAGACATAATTTACTTTTATTGTGGCTTCTTTGTTTCATTTAACAATATTGCTTTAATATAGAAAGATTTTTGGTATTTTGAGAGATGCTTTTAAATGGTAACAAAATTAATTTTTATCTAGATTTTGATTTTGTGATAGATCTGCAGAATTGGCTTGCTAAAATTTAATTATGGAACATTTTGTTTTTGTGAAATTAGCTGTATTTTCCATAATTGAAATTAATTTACCAATTAAGTCAAATTTAGGTTCATTGTTTAATTTGATATTTTGCGGAAATAATCAATGGAGGTTATTAATATTTACTTAAATTTAGTAATGGGTTAGAAATAGAGCAAAAAAGATTGTGTACCATTATAGTATGTGGCTTACCTTTTGAATGTGGCCTATGAAATCATGTCTCTCTTATAGTATGTGGCCTACCATAAAAAAGCATATTATAAGGTTATAATGATAACTGCTAACCCTACCTTATTTCAGAATTTTATAATATTTTAGAATTAAATAGATCTCTGATTCATGTAAATTATGGATACATTATTTTTTAAATTATTCTTAATTACTATATACAGCTTATGACTGAATTGCATTTCTTGAAATTGAATATATGTTAAAAATAATTAGTTTCAATAAATTGCCTACTATTTATATCTATAAATATACTCTTACTGAGGTAGGACACATTCAAACCGGGTAGGCCACATACTATAACAGAATCAAAAAGGTAGGCCACATACTATAACAGCACCAATGATTGTGTTATACCAGATTTCCAAGTGGTGAGGGCCTGTCTGACTAGAAAATCTGCATTTAAAATCCTGTTTTTCATTTAGACTCTTAACACTCTGGCACTGGTGAGTATTTCAACCACCAGTTTGGTCTTCAGTACATTCATCAATCAAAAACAATTGTATATATTATCTTATTTACTTCAGGTAAAAAGCTGGTAATCTATATTATAATGATCAGATTTTTATATCTATGGTATCATAATACAGCAAAAATAGCGTATCATAATGGGATTTTTCTTAGAGCAATAGCATTAAAATGCTCTAAGTTTGAAAAAATAATTTCTAATCAAATTTGCAACTTAATAGTGTTTAGGTATTGTTATAGGTGATATATCCTATTGACCAATGGAATGCACCGGCGGGTTACTATAAGTAACAGGGATAATTGTGGCTTGGCAGTATGCGAGTAAGCCAATAACTCTATTTGTCGGACGTAATTTCCACTTATCTGTATTGTATTTGTCTACTTTCTGTTAATACATTTTTCTACATTTGTTATCCGTCGTTTTGTTCTTATTTGACCCCTTAAAACCTCACAACAGGTATGCATTCATGCTCACCCTAATCATTGTAATTTTTCAAGGAGAGATATATCAAATTTTAGAGTATTTCCTTTTTATAGATTTGGTATTATAAATTCTGTAAATCGGATGTTATTTGTCATCAGATTTAAATCTTCTTAGTAATCTGAATAAAGGAGTAGCTTTGCCTATGTACTAAATTTAACTTCTATCTTAATTGAAAACTAGTGTTAGATAATATACCTGATTTAGAATATAGTTTTTGGCAACCCTTACTGCTACAGTTTCTTTTTCCTAATTTAATGTTAAAGGTTTGGGTAACAGTGAGAATTGATTTAGCAAGATAATTCTAGCAAAGTGTGAATTCTATTGCTATTTTGATAGTTGTTAAAAAATTTTGAACTTAATATCGTGTGATCCTGGAATTAGATAATGATAATCTCTATTGTTGAATTCTTACTAGAACCTGCCATTATTCATTTGCCCAAAAAGTATGTGTGTGTGTGTGGGGGGGGGTGAATAATTATAATGTGTGTGTAGGTGGGGACATCATGAATTTTGCTTCAAGCTGGAGAAAAATATTTTTTTTTGGAAATTATGTACCAGTATCTCAGCATCTAAAATGGATGTTCACTCAGTCCATTATTAAAGTTTGGATGTCTCTTTGTCTTTGTAAGATTCAAAGTGATAATACTTGAAGATAAAACTCTGACAAAGGTTGATAGACAAAACATTTTATATACAGCATGGAATAAACAGGGTACATAATACATTGAGGTGTACATGAACATACATACATAAGTAATACAAAGTTACATGTAAAAAGGATAAACATAAAAGTAACAGACATGAGACTAGGAATAGTCCATGCTGTATGAATCACTTACAGTAATGTAGGGGGGCAAAGCCCCAACAAGAGGGGTAGACCAGAGTTAACCCATAGTGTCTCGTAGGTCGAGCAACAAGAAAAGACAGAGAAGTTCGAATCAGCCGCTTAAATACACCTGAGGCCCCTAGCGGGAACCAGCGAAACTAAATGGGCAGACAACTCTCCAGGCAAATATGAAAATAACACCACATCTTCTTTTTCTTCTTTTTCTTTCTACGGTTCTTTGACTTTAAGGGGGGGGGGAACAAAGATGAGAATGGAATTGCATGTACATTTGGTATCTAAATTGGTTATGTGGAAATACTAATTTGTCTAGACTGTAAGTCTTATTTGTCTGTATTTTTTAGATGAGGCTTGATGTGTATAATTTTGCTTTTTCGGACTGTTGTCCTCATCTTTATTGTGGTATGTAAAATCACATTTCATCCACTGTATCCTCCTGACTAGGCAAATTAATTAACAAAAAAAACAAAACAAAAATATCTACCACACATTTATCAGAATTTTTTGAGATGAGGCTTGATATGAATAATTTTGCTTTTTCGGACTGTTGTCCTCATCTTTATTGTGGTATGTAAAATCACATTTCATCCACTGTATCCTCCTGACTAGGAAAATTAATTAACAAAAAAAACAAAACAAAACAAATATCTACCACACCTTTATCTGAATTTTTTGAGATGAGGCTTGATATGAATAATTTTGATATTTCGGACTATTGTCCTCATCTTTATTGTGGTATGTATAAACACAATGTTCAGGTCACTGTAATCTCGAGCTCTATTTAGATGTTTTTTTTTTAATTAACTTAAAATAAATCATCATACAATAACCCTGAATTCAAATGTGGTTTCGGAGCTGAAATCATTACCACTAATTCAAAGGGGGCTCTGAGCGACATAAATGTCACCAGACTTTTTTTTCCTGAATTTTTGAGATGATCTAGTAAATAAACAAGCATTGCATGACATAGGGGAGTGTATTTAGAGAATTTGTTAAATGTTCCATTACATTGTAATTATTAAAATTATTCACCAAGTTGAGATTAAAAAAAAAAAAAAAAAAAAAAATTTTATGTATTTGTATGAAGGTTAAAAAACAAATGTTTTGGGTCAAATTCAACTAAATGAAAATTAACACTGGTCAGCAATTATTGGAATGTTTTAAAGAATGTTCTATTAGAGAAAAAAAAAAAAAAACTCTTATGGAAATTGTAGTTGACATGATTGATGTTGAGAATGGCACCATTTTTTCTCTCTCTCTGTGGTTCTAATTATCCATTGAAACTGAACTCTTCTACCAGTCAACCAATTAACTGACATGGCACTACTGTCAAATTCTGTAAAAGTATTTTGTATAAAAAAGTCTATATACATATTATATAAGTACATGGTCTCGCAATAGTAATAAGGAAATCTGTTATGGTAACATTGAATCATTTTAAAAATTCAAATATTTTCATTTTTTTTTTCTGTCCTTTTTGAAGGAAATAAATTATACCATAGAATATTGACATGAACTTAATCAATACCATAGAACATGATCCCCAATGGTGCTAACACATTGTTAAAACCAATTACTACAAATGTATAAATATAAATACACAACATATATTACTTCCTAATCGTTAGGCATGACATAACCCCAGACGGGTTGATATGCCGTTAAAATCAACCAACCAACCAACCAACCAGATAGACTACTTAATGCCCCCCCCCCCCACATTTGTTTTCTTTTGATTAGTTTAGCTCCAGTTCTGGGAATTGTGGAGTACCCCTTCACTGCCATTACTCCCAAGTTCACTCTGGCCTGGAAAGGTAGTACCTGTTAAGACGTTAATAACTTAAAATTGGGTAATTTAGAGACTTCTTTAACATTCTTTGATTCTTTTGGCCAAAAAACTTAGAAACCAATTCTTAGGAGTTGGGAAGCTCTAGAACTCATTTTACTGACAGAAATAGATTATAAAAGGTTGCATTTTTTTTGTGCATCTTCCCCCAAATTTGGAGAGCTAAAATCGACGTAACTGCCAATTTTTGGAATTAGAAGCTCAAATCTTTGGGGATTATCTTACTTTAACGTAGTCCACACCTGGACAAAATTTCAGAAAAATCGAAAGGTAAGGGTGACCTGGCCTGGATGATTTGATGTGAAATTACCCATAAAAAGTGTAAATATAAATGTTAGCTGAATGTAATTCATAATCACCTGATATAAAATAACCTAACATGCCGCTAAAATCAATCAATTGAACCCATTGACAATTAATGAAGATTTATATGTAAATAAACACATCATTTATAACTGAAACTGTATCCATAATAAACTCTTCCTAATCAAACTGACTTTGGGAGGCTGCAGACCAACTTTAAGGAAGTCTAGAAAGGAACAAGTCATTGTGTCCCGATTATGCATTGGTCATACAAAACTAACGCACTCTTATATACTCAAACAAGAACAACAACCACAATGTGAAACATGTCAAACACCCCTGACAGTTAAACACTTATTGATGGAATGCAGATTTTTTGCTCCCATCAGAAACCATTATTTTAAAGCAAACAATATGAAGGATCTATTTGAAAATGTTAACATTGGGGATATTTTCTCCTTTTTGAGGGAAATAAAATTATACCATAGAATATAGACATGAAACAAATCAATGCCATTCAATATAATTCCCAATAATGCTAACACATTGTTAAAACCAATTACTAAAAGTATATATATGAATACAATATGTATAACACCCCAACCGCTAGGCATGATATAACCCTGGACGGGTTGATATGCCGTTAAAATTAATAAACCAACCAACTATAACTGAAACTGTTTTTGTATAACATATGATATAGTGTGTGTGTGTGCACACATAACCATTTATGTATGTATATCAATTGTGCCCCAAAGACCCACTGTGTGATGAACTAGTGGAGGGTACCCAACCGGCAGGGAGACCACGCCTACGCTTCAAAGATGTCTGCAAGAGAGACATGAAGACATGCCACATCGACATAAACACGTGGGAGGCTTGTGCAGAAGACCGTGCAACCTGGTGCCTCCTCGTCAAACAAGGAACTAAAAGAAGTGAAAAAGAGAGGAAAGAAGCTGCCACAGAAAAGAGAGCTAAAAGAAAGGAGAGACAGCAGCACCCCCAACACCTACAGAAAGCATCACCTTTTGTTTGCAGCCACTGTACCAGAGACTGCCATTCAAGGATTGGTCTGTTCAGCCACTTACAAAAAAATAAATTAAAAAAAAAAAAAGGACACTATGCCATTGTCTAAAATAGACGGAAGGTTGCCAACTAACCAATTGTGCATTCTAATTGCCATTTTATATTCTTCTGAGACGTGGACTACATATTGTCATCACATGAAAGTCTTGGAAAAATTCAATCATGCTTGTGTTAGGAGGATCCTAAACATCAAATGGCAATCTCTAACACCAGGCACCATTGTTCTTAGCAGTGAGCTAATACAACCAGTATTGAGATGCTGCTCATGAGCTAATACAACCAGTATGAGATGCTGCTCATGCAATCAAGCTTGTTGAGCTGGGCACCTTACTAGGATGGAGGATGTTAGGTTACCTAAGCAGTTGTTTTATGGAGATTGACAATATGGTAAATGTCTAAGAAATAAACCAAAGAAACATTTTAAGGATGTTGAACCCTAACACATTTAGTGTAGATGTTGAAGCCTGGAAGCAGATGATGGGGGGTGAGGGGTGGAAGTGATCTACTATGGTTATAAAGCATTTAAAGCATGGAGAATCAAACACTCCAACTTGAAACAAGCACTCTAGAAACAGGATTTGATCTTGGTCCCAGACACTTTTCAAGGTTTGTTTGTCAAAAGCCAGACTTGTTAGTCATATGAGATCTCATGTCAGGAAACAATCACAGGCTGATTATACACAGATCATTCCTCAGCAACCTACATGTAATTAGTGTCAATTCTGTGAACAAGTATGTTGGTCTGCAGCAGGTTTGAAAAGCCATATGAGAGGGCATGGGGTTAATGTCAATGCCAAAGATAGGTCTTTTGCTTGTCACATGTGGCAGGGCTTGCAAGGGTGAATTTTGCCTGAGGAGCCACATGTGTTTTCATGGGTGTTTTTTGATGGATTGTGATGATGGTCTTTTTCTTTAAAGAAGAGGCAATCACTGTGTATGTGTGTGTGTGTATATATATATATATATATATATATATATATATATATGAGAGGTATGTGTCCCAGTATTTCTTTTTTTCTTCTCCTCTTCTCCTCACCATTTCAAGCTAACTGTAAATACATTTCAATATTTTATTATAAATGAATTACACAGGATAAGTTACAAGGTTGGGGTTAGACAACTTTAGTTGTTTCCCCACATCATAAATAAAAACCCTACAATTTATTAAGAAACTTTAGTTGAGTCCCATCAAATTTCCAGGGGACTCGTTCAAATCAAATGTGTGCGTCCCAGGACGCACTAAATCAAAAAGCTATCAGCATCACTATATATATATATATATATATATATATATATATACATACATACATACATACAATAAATGAAGGAAAAAACTTTAAACTTGCTTCATTACAATAATTTATTTCATTACTATATATATATATATATATATATATATATATATATATATATATATATACACAGAAAATTCTCTTTTAGACATCTTTTATTAAATATGATAGACAAAGATTGTTTATTGAGTTTTCTTACTAGCAAGATGTGGATGAAGAAATTTAAAATATCTTTAGGATGTAAGTAACAATGCAGTTTTATAAGTTATTTATGCACAATGTCATTTTCATTCATTGTGGAACCTAAAAGATTGATTTTAGAGTCTCTCTTTTTGATAACATTTTTATAATTGGTTAATATTAATGGTATGTCAACCTGTCTAGGGTTATTTTATGCCTAGACATTAAGGAATTGCATTCATTGTCCATTCATATGTACATTGTGTAGTTGTTCAAAAGTTTTTTAATCACTGTTATGTGATATAAAACATTCCTATCTAATACAAATAATTTGTACACAATAATTTGGTCTCAAGTAATTAATGACAATAATCCTCAGTAAATGAATTTTATTTGACCCATAGATGAAACCTTCACAGGTACTACCATTCCGGGTCAATGAACCTAGGAGTAATGGTAGTAAAGGGGTACTCCACATTCCATCAAACTGGAGCCTCACCATCAGATTCAGTGTCCTACTCAGAACACCTCTTTCTTGGAGGGGTGGGGGGGATCTTATCCTTCTGCAGGGAAAAGTAGTGAAAAATATTACTTTGTACAAAATTACAATATTTGTGTATTAAATTTATCTCTCTCTCTCTCTCCTCAAGAATCAAGTCAGATTCTTGCTCTGATGAGCTACTAAGCGAAACTGTTAGTAGGTATATCTAACCCATTAGGTTTAACTTTATTATTTGCTCTACTTTTTATTGAGTACTTTTTACTTTTAGATAATCCTAGCAGTTATATATTTCTTTTGGCTAAGTTTTATAATTATTTTTGGTTGGTACGACCTCATTGGTCATTTCTTTTTGTTTTCATTTTTTTCCCCAGGTGATGTTTGGTAGTATTTTTACAATCAAACTATTTTTTTTTTTTTTTTTTTTTTTCCGCAAGGGTTTACCAATAAGTTTGGTGTGTGTGTTTGTGTGTATATATATATATATATATATATGAGTAAGAAAAAGTGGAATGAAAACATCACACAATGCTGTTAAAGAAGAAAACAATTTATAATATAATATAGCGGATACTGATCAATATTTCGATTTTACAAAAATCATCATCAGAGCTCATTCACTCCCGTAGTTTTTTACTTATATATATATATATATATATATATATATATATATATATATATCAATTCTGTTTTAAATGATAAACACCTTTTGAATGTGAGTTTTGTTAGTAGTCCTGTTTGCTTGTGAAGGTGAACCAATAAAAATGTTGAAAGCATTTAGCTTTAAAAATAATGCAGAATTCTCTTCAGAATTAATTTGTAGCAATTTAGATGCATATTTAGAATTCTTTGCATATTTGATGAAACAATTTCTGTTCTTCTTATATATTTCTTGATTAGTAAGTGGGTGCAGAGAAGAGAAATTTGTTTTGACTGACAAGCTACATGTATGATCACCAAAATGACAAATAAGGTGTATGCAACCTACTTACTAAATAGTTTGTTTTTTATGGAATTTGTAGGATCTAGGTTATTCAAACCTTTTATCTGATAAGTTGTTGAAATAAGACATTTATAAATTCTGTGTCTATATGATATGTATCTTATATCAATTCTAGATAAGTTGTAGGGGAAAATGTTTTTAGGTAAAAAACAATGATTTCTAAATTCACTTTTTAAGTTTAGAATTTATTCCATTTTTTTTTTTTTTTTTTTTTAATTTATTTTTTAAACACTTAACAGGAATAGGTCATGACTTGTTCAAAATGTTTGTATACTTTTTGATAGCAGTTTTCTGGTTTGAGAATGGCATTAGCTTTAAATTAGGGCTTCTCAAAGTGGTCCATATAGACTCCTGGGGATGAATAAAAGTATAGGCTCCACTGGGGTTGAATTTACTAGTTTGCATTTATAAATCCCTTTATAACAGAGAACAAAAATCACTGGATCATGTAGACTAGTTGTCAGATATCATACACCTAACACAGGGATTCTCAAAGTGGACCATTTCGACCCGGAAAACAATTTTGGCTATCAGTGGATCATGTAGACTAGTTGTCAGATATCATACACCTAACACAGGGATTCTCAAAGTGGACGATTTGACCCTTGGAATAAAAACAATTTTTAGGATGAATAAAAGTATAGG
Source organism: Doryteuthis pealeii (assembly GCA_023376005.1). Classification (NCBI taxonomy): domain Eukaryota; kingdom Metazoa; phylum Mollusca; class Cephalopoda; order Myopsida; family Loliginidae; genus Doryteuthis; species Doryteuthis pealeii. Next base: position 16,826,056 of record CM042170.1, on the reverse strand, counting down.
GCTCCACAGGGGTTGAATTTACTAGTTGCATTTATAAATCCCTTTATAACAGGAGAACAAAAATCAGTGGATCATGTAGACTAGTTGTCAGATATCATACAAACACAGGATTCTCAAAGTGGACATTTTGACCCTTGGGAAAAAACAATTTTGGCAGGATGAATAAAAGTTAGGGCTCCACAGGGGTTGAATTTACTAGTTTGCATTTATAAATCCCTTTATAACAGGAGAACAAAATCAGTGATCATGTAGACTAGTTGTCAGATATCATACACCTAACACAGGGATTCTCAAAGTGGATTTTGACCCTTGGGAATAAAAACAATTTTGGGGATGAATAAAAGTATAGGGCTCCACAGGGGTTAATTTACTAGTTTGCATTTATAAATCCCTTTATAACAGGAGAACAAAAATCAGTGGATCATGTAGACTAGTTGTCAGATATCATACACCTAACACAGGATTCTCAAAGTGGACATTTTGACCCTTGGAATAAAAACAATTTTGGCAGGATGAATAAAAGTATAGGGCTCCACAGGGGTTGAATTTACTAGTTTTGCATTTATAAATCCCTTTATAACAGGAGAACAAAAATCAGTGGATCATGTAGACTAGTTGTCAGATATATACACCTAGTAGAATGTTTGATTGGGTGTGATGACCACTAGTGATGTGTTGTTCACATATGCATGTTCAAAATATATGAGTCATCTAAATGAATGAATGATCTGGCTCTGACTAAAAAATAAGGATGAACTCATAAGTGATATTCTTTTATGGATACCCCAGTGTTAGCTGACCAGCAAGAACTTGCATTCATCAGCTATGTGCAGACACTTGATGTTGTCTTGAGGACTTGTCAGATATGATAACCAATAGACAGTTGGCTTGAGCAAGAAAGTAAGTTGAGGGAATCTGTACTGTCAGCATGCCTTGATGATTTCTTTCATCTTAATTTTAATGGCTTTTCATTGCAACTCTGACATTCTATAGTCATAAGTAGGCACATGGTCTAATGGTTAGTCATAGGATGTGGACTCATCGACCGAGTTCAATTCCTGGTCGAAGCTGTTTGAATTTCACATAGTGCTAATACCCTTGGGAAAGTATTAACCTTGGGCTAGGTAACCAGTCTAGGAGAAGGAATACTCTGAATTTAAACCTGTTAAACTTCACTTAATAAATTGACCTTGTGTCATATCTAGCTTGTGCGGAGGAGTTGGTGAATATATATAGTCATAAGTAGGCAATAAAATTAAAAATATAAGAAAAGCCGGGAAGAATTTGGGTCTAGATTAGAAGTGTAACATTCTTTTTATTTGTCAATATTAATTTTGAATATGAGGTAGTTGAAATTTAATTTAGAAGAAATTAGGTTGCTATTCGCAGAATTCTGTCCTGGCCTCCTGCCTCAAAACACGCTAGGCGGTGATAGCTGATAAAACAACACTCCCTACAAATGAAGTCCCAGT
>CM042170.1:16817084-16819584 GCA_023376005.1 Doryteuthis pealeii | reverse complement strand
GCATAATATTTCTGTATGGTCTTTATCACCATAAAAAATCAAAAACACTTTTGATTTTAATGGCATGTAAGCCTGTTGGGGTTATTTCATGCCTAGAGATTAGGAATTGTTTTCATTGTACATTTTTTTTTCTTTTTTTAAATTTTTTTTTTTTTTACGCACTAATACCCTTGGGAAAGGTATGGCTATGGGTAAATAGTAGGGCAGACTGGGCTCTTTAATAGGCAACCGTCTTGAATTCAACCTAAACTCCGCAACATTTTTTGTGAATTTGTTTCAATTTTTGCACATGGTTATATACCTATCTGATACAAATAATTAAAACGTCTATTTGTCCCATAGATGGGACCCCAGTACTACCACTCTGGAAACCACTTTTGAATATGATTATATAATTCTATTATCATGGAGATTGTGGGTTTGTCTTTCTGTAACCGAAACTATATTACTATTCAAGTCACAATTCCCTTTAGTTATCTACATCACATTCTCCTTTATTTAAACCTCTACATCATTAAGACTGTTGACCATGTATACATACTAATAACATGCAATTGTATTTATATATACAAGAAAATAGCGGTTTACAGTGTGAATTGGAAGGCTAATTTGCATATTGATCTTAAAATTTTGATTTTAATAAATATATGCTTAGTATTATTGATTTCTAATTGTTTGGTTTTATCTTAATGAATATGAGCAAAAATCTCTGGGATAAATATTAAAAGAAATCCATTAACAAGAAGAAATAACTGTAATATTATTCTTTACTTCCTATTTTAACTAAATAGTTAAATTAGGAAAATTTACCAATAAAAGACGGGAGTAAGGGAAAATGATGGAAGAGTTAGTTTCAAAGTTGTTCTATTTTTCAATCATACCCCCTCTGTTCCAAATATTTTCATCTGAATTCTTATTCAGTTTCATTAGCCTTTCTAATTTAACATGATATTTTATTATATTAAAATTTAAATACTTGCACCCGGAGGGTGCATATATTTGCTAGTTTTAATAATAATCCATCATAATCTATTCTTTTGAAACAGTCTTTTAAATAAAAACAAATGATATTGAGAATGTTTGAAAGAAACAAAATTATTCCCCACCCCCAGGAGGTGGGTTGCCATGTTGTGTAAGATGCTATACTTTGTGTCCTACAAAGAAATGGTGATAGTGTCAGTAAAATAAGTGAATGGTAGAAAGTGACATTGAAATGTTTTTGTATGATGGAATGCAAAGCACTCCTTGTCGCTCCTGAATAAGTATCAGCTGGTGTGTTTTTTTTTTTTTCTGGTTTGTCATGCCTTAGTAGATAACCAGTGCATATAATTTCAGACTGTTTTGACTGTGTCAATGCAGACGCTTCAGAATCCTGTTTTGCTTCTTAATTATCCGCTAAAAAAGGAGGTTATTGTATTTCATTAAAACTTTTGTCTTAAGTATTTTGCAAAGGATGGTTTGATTTTTGTTTTTAAGAGTTTGTCTAAAAAATATATTAACACAAAATGAAATAGATATGATTGTGTTTGCAGTTGTGTATCTTGTGTGTATATTACTAATAATGTCTGGCATGATGGCGTTATGATGTAAGTAATTTTAAAGGTATAACAAATACTTTGACTGAAAAGATTTATATAATAGTTGATATATAATATATAACTGAAGGTTCAATGTAAGTTATATAAAGTCAGGTTAAGGACACTTTGGCTTATAAAGTCATGTTTGTTTTGTATTCTCAACTGTATTTGGCACACTGGCCTCTCTCTTTCTTTCACTCACCCACTTACTATCACTCTGTCTATCTAAGTCTGCCAAATCTCTCTCTCTCTCTTTCTCTCAATATATGAGCATTCTTTTGGGGGTGGTGGTGTAAGGGAGATAAATACTTAAAAAATTGTACAAAAATAACTTTGGTTTTTGTGTGTAAATAAGTAAAAATCTATGGAGGACCATACAGTAAAATTTTTGTGTATCTCACTGATCTGTGTCATCAGAGGAGAATTTTTTTAATGTTTCATGATCTGTACACAAAAATAAGATCGTTAGTAATAATTTTTTTTAAATATATAAAAATTTCAGAAAATATGTTGCAAAATTGTGCACTTTTAAACTTATATTTTTAGATGAATTAAATAAAGCTTTCAATATGATTAAAATATTGACTTCAACATGGCACCTTCCAGAGGTTTAAAATTCACTATTGAATTTTTAAGTGATTAAAAATAGGCCAATTGAATCAGAAAATACTTCTTTTTCTCCCTCAATTCAAAGAAAAAATATTGTTTTTAAAACTATGGGGGTGCTACAAAAATTATTTTGATTTTTAATAAAATAACTTTAAAACTTTCAAATCACTTTTTTTGGTATTGAATTATTTTTTTATATGTTTTTTAGGATTTGATCTTTCTAGAAATATAAAAACTAGGGCCCAGAAATATTTTTTTTCTTCAGATGACCCCTACATTCTTGTCTGCCATACAATTTACCAATCACTAGAGGG
>CM042170.1:16749584-16814584 GCA_023376005.1 Doryteuthis pealeii | reverse complement strand
AGCAGGATGTGACACAAGGTCAATTTCTTAAGCGGAGTTTAACAGGTTTGAATTCAGAGTTTTCCTTCTCCTAGACTGGTTACCTAGCCAGGGTTAAAGAGCCCAGTCTGCCCTGCTATTTATCCATAGCTGGAGGGAGAATTGGATTCATACCTTTCCCAAGGGTATTAGCGCTATAATACACAGATCCCTGTGCTACTCATATGCTGAGTTGGCGAGGGCTGGTATCGAATAAGGAACTAAATGGTTCCTAGGCGGATGCTCTACCGACTGAGCTAAAAACACAAATATAGGGCATCTTGTGAGCAATGAACATTACTCAGTAATAGCTGATCGAGGATGCTTGCTTGTTAACCATTACACCATGATGAGGTTTCCTCTTTATGATATAGATTAATTATAATATTGTTAGGTACAGACCTGACAAAAATAGAGTTGCTTCCCTTGATCAGTAAGGGGATTGTTAGGAACCTAGAAGTGGGGTTTCCACCATGACACTTTTGGATTGGGGTTCGTACTGAGTGGATGCAGCTTACAACACGTGTGAGCTAGTTTAGTCACTGAAAAATAATTAAAATTCCAATTACCGTCGAACTGGGAAGACATGGCAACAAACAGTTGTAACTTAAATACAAACCCGAATGTCACAAAGTCTACTGCAGAATGACAGGATATTTATAAGACTCCACAATGTCATTCAAATCAAGCAGCCAATCAGAACTCAAGGAATGGAATGATCCAAATCACCCAAATTCATGAATGGGTCATTCTTGATTTCTATATATACCAACTGTCTTGGACACTGCTTAAGTTGTACTTAGTTAGCTGCCGTTATTCAAACCAACAGTAGACTTACTGACTTCAATAGTCACTTTTAGAGTAGAAGCATTCTCTAGCCTATGTTAAATAAAAAAACCTTGTTAATTTTCCAACAACCTGGTTTTGCATTATCATTTCAGTCTTCCGTATTTTATCTGTATGTAAAAACATAACAAATATAAATTCTAGAAATAGAATGTGTACGATTCATACAAAGAATGTTAACACCACACAACACAAAATTTATTTTGGTAATTTATGAGGAAGTGCGTCCTGGTCTCCTGCCTCAAAAATTGCTACCCGGTGACTATTAAAATAACGACCCAGCTCAGTCTATTCAAAACTATCCATCTTCATATTTAGATCTATCTATCTCAATTTGTTCATATTTATCTATATTACTTTAAATACTAAAATTTTCTTTTATTCATTTGTTTAATGTCTTGTTTTTAGTTTAAATAAACAAGAATTATGACAAAAAAGAAGAAACGACCCCCCCCCCAATACATTTACTTGTCGAAAATATCTATCTATCTCCATTTGTTCATATCTATCTATATTATTTTGTTTGTTTATCTATCTATCTCAGTCTATTCCAAACTATATATCCATCTTCATATCTAAGCAAGAATTACGACAAATTACAATAAATAAACAAGAATTACGACAAGCTGGGGTCGTTATTTTGATAGTCACCGGGTAGCAATTTTTAAGGCAGGAGACCAGGACGCACTTCCTCATAAATTACCTTTATTTTATCTGCAGTTTATCAAGATATTAAGAATAATTTAGCACAAGACCAGAAGAATGACGCACAGTGAGAATCAAGCTCACTAACAATGATCCGCTAGCCTTGCTCACTAACCATTTGACCATGTGAAGCACTCAATCATGGAGTAAGATTTCTTATTTAACAAACTTAGCTCAGGCCAAGGCCAGAAGTATGGGGTACTCAGTGAGAACCGAATTCACTAACAATGGTCTGCTATCCTTTGATGAACATACTAGCTTACTAATGATTACACTACATGCTGCCCTAAATTTTTATTAAGTTTTGCTTGGTCTGGCACAAAGGACTGTTTGCGTGTTGTCCCTAAATGGTCACCCATCTAAGTACTGAACAGGCTTATCATTACTTCAATGGGAATCAGTGCTTTAAGAGACGATGGTTATAGATTTTCTTTTTGGAAGACAATTTGTTTGTGTTGATGTCAGCAGCAAGTATTAAGGTTAAGAGAAAAAAGATAATAAAATGCAAATAGAGAAAGATAAGATTCATTAAAGGGAATGAGACCCCCCCCCCTTTTTTTTTAAAGGGATAAAAAAATTTAATAATCAAGGAAGTCAATTTTTCCTAGATTATTTATATTTATTAAATAAAAGAAGAAAGAAAAAAGAATTTAGCTCAGTTGGTTGAGTGTTTGACTAGGAACCTCAAGGTTCCTGGTTCGATACCGACCCTCGCCAACTCAGCGTATGAGTAGTACAGAGATCTTTGCGGTAAAGGAAGAAGCTGATGGTAGGTGTGGCGCTCCACCTCAGTTGCCAAAAACAATCTCCTTGGTCTAGTGCTAGTGAAAAGGGGATAGACTCCTTTGCTGTTTGGCTGATACTGACTTTAGGCCACTCCGATGACGACTTTTTAGCGACATATACTTAGATAAGCGCGTGGTGAAATGGTTAAAGTCATGGGAAATGGATTCGTTGCCCCGAGTTCAAATCATGCATTTCACTTAGCGCTAATACCCTTGGGAAAGGTATGAATCCTACTCTCCCTCCAGCTATGGGTAAATAGCAGGGCAGACTGGGCTCTTTAACCATGGCTAGGTAACCAGCCTAGGGGAAGAAAAACTCTGAATTCAAACCTGTTAAACTCCGCTTAAGAAATTGACCTTGTGTCACATCCTGCTCGTGCGGAGGGGTTGGTAAATATATATACTTAGATATATCTTTTAGTCCTATTCTTTGTAGGTCATTGATAATCTCTTCGGTCTCGAAATTTAAATATTCATCGTTACAGTAAATTTGTATGTTTAACTTGCAACTCTATTGATCAAAATTTAGTTACATGAATAAATAAATAAATAAATAATTAAATGATCTGCATCTGCGCAAGTGACTCTGCAGGCCAATTCCTGAGTGACAGTCTTTGGTGCACTGAATGCACACAAACTGTGATGCTTTCTGGGGTTGCTGCCTTTTCACCCTCTTTCTGTCTCTCTTTGCTGTCGAGTCTATTCTCTTCTCCGTCCCACCCCTCTCCGTGCCTTGATTATTTATATTTATTAAATAAAAGAAAGAAAGAAAAAAAAAGGATTATGATTGTTTAGTGACATGTACTTAAATATATCTTTTAGTCATATTCTTTGTAGGTCATTGATAATCTATTCTGTCTCAAAACTTAAATATTCATCGTTACAGTAAATTTGTATGTTTTAACTTGCAACTCTATTGATTAAAACGTGGTTACATAACATAGTTGACTTTTATAGTTATTTACTAAGTTTAGCTTAGATGTGGCCCAAGGCCAGAAATATGGGGCACTCAGTGAGAATCGAATTCACTACCAATGCTCTGCTAATCTAGATTGCTAACCATTACACCATGTGAATACCTGTGAGTGACTTTTATACATTTCATGCAACAGGTTACTAAGACTGTTGTCAGAAAGGGCATTTAATTGTATAAAAATATCTACTCTGAAATGTCTCTGAATCAGAGCAAGGGCGATGCTTGACATGAATTGGAGAAACCTGTCATTTTAAAAAAACAAAAAAAACTGAATAATGGGTTGGAAGGAGCCTGTAGTTAGACTTTAACTCTTAACATCCTATACCACCCCATTCCACCTGGCCGGAAATCACATTCATTTTCCTAATCCGACCCAAACGATAGCCTTTGTTTAAATATAATATTAAACATATTTAGAAGTCTTTATTTTAAGGGAAATAACAGGTAACTTTAAGTGAAAAGGCCATTTTTAGCATTTTTGATAAATCCTTATAGGAATGGGACTCTGGACTTAGAAAATTCTCAACAGGATTTTAAGAGTTAAATATCAAAATTTGTTTTGCCTACTCCCCTATTTTTGGATTCTAACTTTTCTCACTAACCTCTCTTGTAAATGGTCTCCTGTACTTGTCACTTTGAACTGGAATTTCATTGTGGACGAGCATCCTATTATACCTCATTTGTTGTATATCCCAGGTTTTCAAGCAACAAAAAAAAAAAAAACTGACTTTTTGTATGCTCCTTAATTAACCTCTGATTTGGAGGTGCTATTGCAATGGCAATATTATATGAAGTAGGTATTAGCTTAGTGACTAGAGCTGACATTCCCAAAATGAGTGGAATGGTGTGTGTGTGTGTGGAGTAGAAAAGTTCCTAGTTGTGTATGTGTGTTTTTCTTAAACAAAATCTAAGGAATATTTTGGTAACACTAGACTAATTGTGAACCCATTGGGTTTCCATAGTATGTATTTACCCAACCCTTCTGCCACTGTGACACAGCAAAATAAAGCTGGTTTGAATTTAGTTTTCCTTCTCCTAGACTGGGTGCTGAATCAAGAATTTGGATAAATAAAAAGATGTTCAGAGTGAATGAACATCATATAAAATTATCGTTCAGTTGCAGATTGGACTGGAAACTGCTTTATTTTATTTGGTTAAAAATGTTTGTGTTTTGCTCTAATAAAAAATATCACTGATGTGCTGTTTTGCTTGGTTACAGTTTGTGTGTGTGTGTGTGTGTTATATTTATAAATAAAGAGTGCTCAGTATCGGTAATAGAGCATATTTTGATCTAAGTTAAAATAGCAGAGCCACAGTCAATGGTGCTTGGTGGCTGTCAGTTTCTCTTGACACACAACTCTATAGAAATGGGTACCCACTATGTGGAAGCTTCATGATCTGTTGATTGCATAAATGAGCAACTGACAGTTACCAAGCTCTTTTGACTTTGTGTCTATGCTATTCTAACTTATATATAAAGCATAATGAGAATTTCATTAACAGATATGATGATGATTATTATTATTGGCATTTCAGTCTCAGAAGACTATGATATAGTTTTTGTGCCCCTGAAGTTACAGTGCCTCCTGTGACTTTACATTCTCGACCACAGATGTCGCATGTGAAGGCTGTCCCTGAAGATGTTGATGTGCCGGTGCTGAGTTGCCGCTGCTTTCTTCTAGACCTCCTAGCTTCATGGTGTTGCGCCAAGGTAACTTCAGACAGGGACAGTCCTCTACAGAGAGCCTGCCGCCACTGAGGGCAGTCCTGAGCCAAATTTTCCCAGCTGGAAGGGGCAATGCCAAAGCACCCGAGATCATTCTTGCAGACATCCTTGAAACGCAGCTGGGGGCAACCAATCTGTAAAAGGATGTCCTTCGTCATTCAGCCATCATCCATTCGGCGGACATGACCCAACTATTGTAGATGATGCTGTTTATGCTTTAGAAAAAATCAAATTAATATTGTTATACATGAAAGCATAGTTTCATTTTATTTTATTATCTTAAATCTGCTATATGTCCTAACATTTGTTAGGTGTTCTGGACTGGACTGGACACATGCCACATGCCAGTTTGAACAGTAGATTCTGTGGCGATGGTCAATCACATGTGCATGTTTACAAGGGCCAAGTGTCTACATATGATCACTAACTGAGATTAGTTATTTTAAATATGTTGTAGATTTGATACTTAATGTGTTAGTATGGCTATTAAGATCTGGTCTGTAGCCCTTAAAAAATTGGGAATATTCATATAAATTGTAACCTATTTTTAATCAAAAAAGAGATTTCAAAAACTTCTTTATGTATATTATTACATTGAATAAAGTTACTGGAGCTTGTTATAGCTAAGCTTTTAAAAACTGACTATAAAGATATTTGGTCATCACAACTTAATAACTCTGGTGACTAATGGGACCATGGAGCATGTTTTTTTGTTTGTTTTGTTTTATATATTAGTTTTGGAAAAACTCCTAAACTAAAATGTAGATATATAACTTGAACTTTTATTTTGTGTCTAACAATTTAGCTAAAACAAAGCATTATTTTGTGTTTAATCATGCAAAGTTCAACATTTCCTTGACAGAATACAAAGATATAGCTATTTGGAAAAAAAGAAAACATGATTTTATTTCTGGTCACTTGAAAATACACTAAAAGGAATTTGTGGGGCTATGTGGTATGAGCAATAGCTATCAGGTGGATAGGAACATAACTTTTAATCTCTTAATAATAATGATGATGATGAATATTATACATTCTTACAAAAAACAGGGTTCTGTTGAGTGGGTGTTCCGCAAGTTATTATTTTAAACGTTTCGGCCGATATGCCCTCCGGCCTTCTTCAGGTATTTAAGGTTCCCGAGTCCGACAAGAAATACCTGAAGAAGGCCGGAGGGTATATCGGCCGAAACGTTGTACAAATAACAATGAAAATGGGGACAATAGTCCGAATAACGCAGATAATACTAATTTAAACTTTTTATGACAATTTTTGTACAATTATTTTTACGTATTTTTTTTTAAAGAGGAAGGCTAGTTAGTGGTTAACAAAAAAAAAATTTTTTTAAACTGATAAAGTAAAAAAAAAAAAATGAATTCCTTTAATCTATGTATTTTAGGTGCTTTAGACTATCTGTTAGTTGGTTACATTATTTATAGATTGACTGTCCTGGGCATATTTTCCTACTCCCACTTTTTTTCCCCCTTCTCATAAGTTAATTATATGCAAATTAACTGTTAAGAGAGGATGGAATGTGTGACCTCCACTATCAAAGAGGATCACACTGCAGTTTTATATTTAGACATGCATTGGTGTGTGAAAGTATAATATTAATACATATTTAAAGAAATATATCTTCTATTTAGATAATAAATGAATAAATTTGACTATATACTTTTCTTTATTTTTGCCCTCACTTTGCACATCTACACTGAATTATATTTTAGTGATAACAGTAAATATTTTATGTTTAACTCTTAACATCTTATACCACCTCATTCCACCTGGCTAGAAGTTGTATTTGTTTTCCTAATCTGCCTCAAATGATAGCCTTTGTTTAAAAGTAATATTAAACATATTTAGAAGTCTTTAATTTAAGGGAAATAACAGGTAACTTTAGATGAAAAAGCCATTTTTAGCCATTTTTTGATAAATCCTTATAGGAATGGGACTCTGGACTTTATTTAAATGTAATATTAAACATATTTAGAAGTCTTTAATTTAATGGAAATAACAGGTAACTTTAGATGAAAAAGCCATTTTTAGCCATTTTTAAAAAATAAATCCTTATAGGAATGGGGCTCTGGACTTAGAAAATTCTCAACAGGATGTTAAGAGTTAAAATTGTGCTAAATGCCTTACCTGGTGCAAGGTCAGCTATCTCTTATCAAACCAGAAGGTTAAAACATTAAAAGCTCCATGTTAAAGATGAGTATGGATTGGCATGTGGATATATAAGGTACATATATCGCGTGGTGTAATGGTTAAAGTCATGGGAAATATACTTGTCGCCCTGAGTTCAAATCCTGGATGTGGTAATTGTATTTTCACTTAGCGCTAATACCCTTGGGAAAGGTCTGAATCCTACTCTCCCTCCAACTATGGATAAATAGTAGGGCAGACTGGGCTCTTTAACCTTGGTTAGGCAACCGGTCTAGTAGAAGGAAAACTCTGAATTCAAAACCTGTTGAACTCGGGTTAAGAAATTGACCTTGTGTCACATCCTGCTTGTACGGAGGGGTTGGTAAAAATATATATAAGGTACATACATCATGTTTATAAGGAGGAGCAGTTAACATTGTAGAAAATGGAATTGGCAACCAAAGTTCAAATACTGAACAAAGCTGTCTGCATTTCACTTTGCACTAATGCTCTTGGGAAAGGTATGAATCCATCTGTTCTTCCCTAACTATGGGTAAATAGTAAGGCAGACTAGGTCATTTAGTCTTCGTAAAGTAACCAATCTAGGAGAAGGAAAACTCTGAATTCAAACCAGCTGTACTCCACTTAACAAATTTATTTTGTATCACATCTTTTTCATGGTGGAAGGATTGAGTAAATATATACGTATATATTTTATTCTTTAAAAGTATGCAAATGTCTTGACGACTATTTAAACTTATTTGTAACCCTGAAATCAGTAGTTGTAGACACCCCGATCTTCTTTATTACGGATTTTAAAATGCATACACCATTGAGAACTTCATCAGTTATCAAAGTTGGTTAGCCTGAACTCTTTTGATCTTGTATGCTAGTATCAGTATCACAAAATTTACTAGCTAAATGCAATATTGTTGACTTGTTAGTAAGTGTAAACTGGGGAAATTTCAGACTCAATTCTCTTTCACATATATTTATCCTGACACTGAGGAGTGTATGCTCAAATGAGGCTAGAGCATGATGAAATCCTTTTAGTTACTAAATACTTTTGTCTCTGATTAGTGATGTGACTAATAATATGAAATGTATGTATTTGTAAAAGGCTGTCATTATAAATATACTGTGTTTTTAGTTTTAGTACATAAAAATGTCTTTTTTCATCAATGATATCTTTGATATCTTCATGCTTCCTATGAAATTATAAGCGTTTACTAAGCTTAGCTTAGTCTGGCACAAGGCCATGAGTTACGGTCAGACTTACTAATGATAATAGATGAGCTTTACAACAATGATTCTATGGCAAGGTGATTTTCTGTGATATGACTAATGACTAAATAGTGTGTGTGTGTGTATATATATATATATATATATATATTATATATATAAGTAAAGAAATAACAAAAGACTTAGAGATTTTGCATATAGTCTATTTCAGGGAGCTTAAAAAAAAAAAATCTGTTTTCAAATGCTTTTAAAGTAATAAAGAATTCATCATTCGCATCTGATGAATCGGGAGAGTTAGACACTTTGTCTAAGCTCCCTGAAATAGACCATAATGCAAAATCTCTGTTATTTCTTTACTTATAAATTTGCTCTGTGACTCTAACATTAAGAACACACATTGAGCTCTCAAACTGCGACAGGTTTTAAAAAAAAAAAAACTCTTGTGTCGTAAGGAAGATTTCTTCTCTGGACTTTTGGATATATATATATATATATATATATATATATATATATATAATGTGCACACAAATTAGTTTAGTATGAATAATAAATTTTTATGCAACTGTGTAGAGCACAAATTAATTTCCTGTGATTTCCTCATGTCTTGAACAGACTGAAAATGAAGAACTTTCATGGGGTAAAATGGAAGGTTTTTGTGAACGTCAGGAAGTAATATTCTGTTACTTTGCTGCTGTATTGGAATACCCTGCAGATCTCTCTCCCATTCCCTCTCTCATATTTTGGCAAAATATTCTAGCACAGATGTTTTTTGTATGCATGCACATGTATGCATAGTGACACTTTTGTACTCATAGCCATATTCACGATACAGACATATTAGCCTGCACAACACTGATATTTCTCTTGCTAGTATGACTTCAGATATTTCCCCATGTTATTTTGAGTCTAAATTATATCTTTTTTTTTTTTTTTTTTTGTGTCTGCATAATGTTTTGCTGAACAATCAATATTCACAATGTCTTTTCTTCACCTATATGATTTTCCCAACCCTATTGCCCTTATGGCAAGCTCCAACCCCTTTTTATCATATGGGTGCTAGAAGGCGGTGGCTGCAGGTCTACATGTCCTTGGAATGACGTTAAACTCTATCTGATGGTGAGGTTCCAGTTTTGGAGAATGTGGAGCACCCCTTCATCACCATTGCTCCCTGGTCCACTCTGACCTGGAGTGGTAGTACCTGTTAGGGTCCCATCTATGGGTTAAATAGAAAAATGTATTTATAAAAAAATTGTATTATCCATTAAGAATTGATTTATTTCAAAACTTTATCGGCATTAAATGACCCACTGAGGTTGATATGCCGTAAAACAAACCAAAACCAAAACAATGTCTTTTCTGTTTCATTCATCTCTATTTATTATATCCACTTGCTGACTTTAGTCTTTACATAAAAAAAAAGACCCATCCAAACATTTTTGTCCTTTGTCTTCTGTTCTCTTCTGGAAATGCAAACAAGAATGTCTTTAGTGTTTGGTTTTCTGTCAAAGAGAAATCCTCATGTTTATTATATGTACTTAATCACTACACCAAGAAAATGGTTTGTATAATTGTTTAGATCAGGGGTTCCCAACCTTTTTCAGCTCATGGCCCACTTTGAAACCAGAATTTTTTGTGGTCCATGAAATTATTATAATACAAGAAATATTTCCATTTTACATAAGATATTTATTCAATCAAGATACAACCATGAATTAGAATTAGTTGACCTCTTACTTTCTAGAAAATATAAATTTCCCATATATATGATTGGATTTTGTATATAAAAAGTGAATGCTCTGAAATCATATAGAATTATAATATTTCCTTGGCCCAGCTGAAATTTGCTGTGGCCTATTTTGGCAACCACTGGTTTAGATGACTAAGTCATTTGTCTTTAAATCTTCTAAATTATAATTTTTATAATTTATTAGCTTAGAGCAATAACTCTTATAGTGTTTGCTAATCTATATATCAAAGTTATATTTGTATATAACTTACCCCGGCAAATATGGCACATTTTGGGGAGATTTTTTATTATTAGAGTATGTATTTATACAACCCCTTCACCATGAACAGGATGCGACATACAGTCAATTTTTAAGCAGAGTATGGTTTGAATTCAGAATTTTCCTTCTAGAATTGTTGCCTTACCAAAGCTAAAGAACTCATTCTATCTACATTTACCCAATACCCATAGCTGGGAGAGAATAGAGGGATTCCTGCCTTTCTAAGGGCGTTACTGTGAAGCGAAATGCAAACAGCATTGTCAGGATTTGAACTCTAGTTGCTGATTCCCGTTCCTTATGACGGTTATATTAAGTACACCTCCATGTTATTAGAGCAATACACTTAAAATTTAGAGAATGAAACAGTTTCCAGTCCAATTTGCAAATGAATGATAATTTGGGAGTCAGTGTTTGCATTGAACTAATTTTTTTAAATTTTTTTTTAAATCATCCAGATTTTTTTTTTATAGGAATGGGACTCTGGACTTTATTTAAATGTAATATTAAACATATTTAGAAGTCTTTGATTTAAGGGAAATAACAGGTAACTTTAGATGAAAAAGCCGTTTTTAGCTATTATTTTTATATAACTATGATTAGAATCTTTCATTCTTTCCTAAATAGAAGCATCAATATCATCATAGACTGCTGTTACAGCAGAAACCCAATCATTTCATTGGTCCTCTTGGGTTTAGTTAAAGTTTAGCAATAATTTTAGATGATTGTTGACATAAATTGTTATGACTATCTACTGACATTGATGTGTTATTAATGTTTTTTAAAACTAAATCTTTGGTAATTGTTACTATGCTTTATTACTGTAGTGTTTTGTTATTGAACTTAGTCATTTTCTGGTGATAGTTATTGAAGTCAGTTAGTCTACTGTTGGTTTGAATAACAGCAGCTAACTAAGTCAACTCCAGCAGTGTCCAAGACAGTTGGTATATATAGAAATCAAGAATGATCCATTCATGAATTTGGGTGATTCCATTCCTTGAGTTCTGATTGGCTGCTTGATTTGAATGATATTGTGTAGTTTTATAAATACCCTGTCATTCTGCAGTAGACTTAGCGACTATTCGGGTTTGTATTGGGTTACAACCGTTTGTTGCCATGTCTTCCCAATTCAACGGTAATTGGAACTTTGATTATTCTTCAATAGTGACTATCTATAATTGACTGTTTGGTCTCTGTGAATGTTCAGCAAATATCAATGGGTGCAATTTTTTCAGTATATAGGAATTCCGTGACATATCTCAAGATGCTATTTTACTAGACTGTAACGTAAAAAAAAAAAAAAAAAAAAAAACTGAAAAAAATTTATTGACAGGAATGTTCAACATCTACTGCCATTCCACCAACATCCACATCTGATATTCTAGGACATAATAATAATACTAATAATAATGAAAAGTCCTCTAATGGATGTGGCATGTCGGTTCTTGTTCATTCTTAACAAAAATACATAGCTAATAGTGGTGACTCTGTTTTATAGTTGTAAACTTGCTCTAATTGTCATTTTCCATGTATCTGATAGATCCGATGGAAATAAATAGGAATCTTTACTTAACTCTTAACATTCTGTTGAGAATTTTCCAAGTCCAGAGCCCCATTTCTATAAGGATTTATTTAAAAAAATGGCTAAAAATGGCCTTTTCATTTAAAGTTACCTGTTATTTTCCTTAAATCAAAGACTTCTAAATATGTTTAATATTACATTTAAATAAAGACTATTGTTTGGGGCAGATTAGAAAAATGAATGTGACTTCTGGCCAGGTGGAATGAGGTGGTATAGGACGTTAAGAGTTGATAGGAAGCATTCCTCATACTATTGAAAGGCTGTTATAATCAGCCAGATCATGAAATTTCATTTTTAGCTTGAATTTACACTATTCAACATGGAAATTTAACTGTTATGAGCAGTTTGAACCATTTGATAATAAAAGGCAAGTAAAAACAATTTAAAAAAGCTGCTTTGTTTAAGATAGATGTGCATTTCATCACAGGTGCCAGTTGTTGTTGCTCTAACCAGGTAAAAACTTTGATCTCAAATGCAGTTTAAAAAAAAAAATTCTTTTTTATTTTAAGTTAGGGTAATTACTCTTGGGAGAATATTTTACGTTTTTCTGGCTTCTGGTCAATGATTAAGAATAAATCTTTTGCTGGGATCAATTTAATGAATCTTTTAGATTTTTTATTTATCTGTTTTTTGGAGGTGCACTTGTGTAACAGTTATCGTCATAGGAAAATGAAATTGACACCTGAAAGCTGTTTGTTTCACTTAGCACTAATGCCCCTGGGAAAGGCATGAATCCATCTGTTCTCACCTATCAGGTGTGGGTAAATAGTAGGTAAAACTGGGTTCTTTAGCCTTGGTTAGGCAACCAGTTTAGGAGAAGGGAAACTCTTAAATCAGATCAGCTTTTATTCTGCTTAAAAATTGACCTTGTGTCACATTCTGCCTGTAGCAGGGGTTGGGTAAATATATACTCTTGGAAGATTGGTGCAACACAATCTCTAAGCTAAGCTTAATAGTAAATATCTATATAAACTTGATAGGATTTGAGGATGAGATATTAAGAGACAATATTTGTTATCTGAGAAAGTGAGATTATATTTGAAAGGAGAAAAAAGAAAAATCAAGATTTATATTTGCTTATAAGTGTATTGCAATCGTGCATTTTATTGATCTGCCTAAGAAAAGGCCCAGTTTGGCCATCTAGTGCAATCATTGCAATGTGGAATTTTAGAACGGAGATACTTTGTAGCTGTAGCTTTCTTAAAAAAAAAATTTAAAAAATAATAATAAAGATATCATTAACTCCTTTCCTCTTCCACACATACATTAAATCTCTCTTCATCATTAAATCACCAGTGTAGTAAACACATGTTTATATGTGCTAAATACTCATATTTTTGTTGCTCGGCAGCTGTATATATGAGCACTTGTCAGTGAGTAGAAAAGAGGAGATTTGCCTTCTCCAAGGCTGGAAGACAGCTGCCACCTGTACTTTTGGCATCAGCTCATCTACAGCTACCACTGCTACTGTTTCTGAGAATTGTCAACCTGCTTCATTTGGGTTTTCTTATTACACGAGGAAGATGATTATTATAGCACTCACTGCTTGTACTGCTACTGTTCTACCTTGTGGCAGTCGGTACCCTCTGAATAAGGGGTGACTGATCAATGCCACAGAATGTGGGACATAGAAAAACAACAAAAGGAATTATATTATAGTTGGTTTTGTGTATTGAGAATGTGGAAATAGGTATGCTTGTTCAAATGTGTTATTCAAGGACAAAAGATCTCTTTGGAATTGAAAGAGAAATAAGCAATAAGAATCTGAAATCTTCTGAGAGTCTTAATATAATTACATTTTTTCTTTTCTTTTTTTATTAATTATTGCTAAGAAGAATATTTTAGTTTGTAGGTTCACAAAACAGATTTCACAGATATTTTTTAATTTAAATTTTTTTTTTTTTCTATAATTAGAAATATTCTGACAAGAGAAGAAAATTATACCATATGTTGTCTTTAGGGTGGAGAAGAAGTAAAAGAGCGGTCAATAATAGGAAGTAAACATTTATTTAAAAAATGAACAAATCACATTTAGTGATTTGTATTGTGTAATATTGATTGCCTTATTACTTCTGCCCTATGTGTTGATAACCACCAATTTTATTCACATATAAAACCTCTTTTTATGAGAATTGTATGAGAATTGTATGAGAATTGTTTAAAAGTGATATATAGTTGCTTTTCTGTATAAATATAATTAGTATTATTTGTATTCTTCGGACTATTGTCCTCATCTTCTTTGTTATCTGTACAACGTTTCGGCCGATGTGCCCTCCGGCCTTCTTCAGGTCTTTTTTGTGGGACTCGGGAACCTTCTTTTTGAACTCGGGAACCATTACCGAACTTTGAACCTCACCCTTTATTCAGTCCAATTAGACACATGGCCTACTGGATAAAGGAGTTAGGTTAAGACAGTTCTAAGTGACAGTTATCTCTAGACCACAGGTTCAATCCTGGTCAGGGGCAGCAGTAATACAGAATAATAATTAACACAGCTTAACGCCTCTACCCCAGGTAGGGTTAGCGGAATGAGAACTTGGATACCCCCGTGGACTGAATGAAGGGTTAGGTTCAAAGTTCCATGATGGCTCCTGATTACGACAAGAAGGTTCCCGAGTCCTGTGTTTATTTGTGTGTGTGTGTGTGTGTGTGTGTGTATATATATATATATATATATATATATATATATACACACACACACACCAAAAGTTTAAAAAATAACAAAAAAACAAAACACAATCACGGTTGAGTGCAGAAGTAGATTCTTTTAGAATCATATGATCTTGAAGATGATCCTCTTTTTTTAAGCTGAACAATTTGTATCATCATGAAACCTTATTTTGTTAAGTGTCTGAACCTGTGATGTTCTGAAATATCAACTGATAGAAAAACTTCCCCCCTTTTTTTGGGTGGGGTGGAGGGTATTGCTGCTCATCATATATTTACTATGATAATTAAATTGGTGACCAGAGTTTAAATCCTTGTTTCTTTTAGAAAAGGCATGATTCTATTTATTTCTCCCTACTGCATTTATGGGTAAATAGTAGGGCAGACTGGGTTCTTTAGCTTTTGTTAAGCAATCAGTCTAGGGGGGGGGGTTAAAACCAGCTTTACTCTATTTAAAAATTGACCTTGTGTCATATCCAATAGATGGGTTGGGTAATCAGATACTGTAGTAATTGATATCTATTGTCTATATATTGCCCAAGTTTTCAAAAGAATATTTTCATTATTATATAGGTGGGGGGAGAGTGTAATAATACATTGATAAACAAGCATTGATTTTTTTCCCAAAGCTATGATTATTTTTAATTGGAGATTTGAAATAGCAATTTCAAGAGCTGGTTGCTGTTTGACAAAGGTAAACTTCAGTGATGTGATTATTATTAATAATAATAATTATCATCATCAGTAGCAGTAGCTACTTGATATTTTGCAATGGGGATGGGGGATTGTCATAAAGGTTTTGACTGATTGTACACTCAAGTGGCTTTTTTCACTGCCAGCATTTGTGGCAGTTAAGTCAAATGTCATGTAATTAAATTGTCTAAGTAGTTGTCAGTGTGGCTAACCACTCACAAGTTTCCTTTTGTCTAAGTAGTTGTCAGTGTTGCTAACCTCTCACAAGTTTCCTTTTGTCTAAGTAGTTTTCAGTGTTGCTAACCTCTCACAAGTTTCCTTTTGTCTAAGTAGTTGTCAGTGTTGCTAACCTCTCACAAGTTTCCTTTTGTCTAAGTAGTTGTCAGTGTTGTTTCCTTTTGTCTAAGTAGTTGTCAGTGTTGCTAACCTCTCACAAGTTTCCTTTTGTCTAAGTAGTTGTCAGTGTGGCTAACCTCTCACAAGTTTCAATCAAGACCCGTTTTCATGTGATTGGTTTAAAAAAGGATAAAATTCTTGGCAAATTTTCTTATAACCGAAATCAACAATTTATTTATTTTTCAATGTCAATAAATGAATTTGAAGTAATTTATTGATATTTTTGTGTTTTCTCTGGGTGGGGCAACCATATCAAAATCAATTAGGAAGCGCGTGGTGTAATGGTTAAAGTCATGGGAAATGGACTCGTCGCCCCGAGTTCAAATCCTGGACGTGGTAATTGCATTTAACTTAGCGCTAATACTATTTACTCATAGCTGTGGGAGAACAGATGAATTCATACTTTTCCTAAGGGAAACACAAGAAGGGAAATGCAGGCAGCCTCTTTCAGTATTTAAACTCAGTTTGCTGTAGAATAATCATACTAAGTTCCAATTACCGCCGAATTGGTAAGACAAGGCAACAAGTAGCTGTAACCTAATATGGATCTAACCTTGTTGCAATCCTACTACAGAATGCAATCATAGAAGCCAATCAGGACTCAAGGAATGGGATCACCCAAATACATGAATGGACTATTCTTGAGTTCCATAAGTACAAGCTGTCTTGGGCACTAGTTCAGTTGTGCTTAACCAGTTGTTGTTGTCCAAACCAACAATATACTGACTGACTGCTTTCAATATTTACCAATTTCACTTAAGATGATAAACATTATACTAAGCATGTTTCTAAAAATTGTTATTTTAAAGTAGTCAAAAGGGCTGTAATCAAATGTTAATGTTATACAACAAAAAACAATAAACAATGGTTTTATGTATCAAAGGTTTCAATATTTCTGAACAATATCTAGTGTATAAAGCTATTACTAATTCTGGTGTGATTCCAAATGCAGTTTGAGTGATACTACGAAGGGAAATACTTGCCATTGTACCCCAATGATCTAATAGGTTATAGGAAAATTCTATTGATCCGTTTACTGTATATGTTGGAAGGATGGTCTATTTTTGAAATAAACAATCTTTTACCAATAATATATTTTTCCCTATTTGTAGTTTTCTCCTGTACATCTTTCAATGAGAATTGATTCTCTCCCATTTTTCTTTTTGAATTTAACTGCAGTTTGGTTGTCTTTTGCAAGAATTAAATGAACAGTTACTTTACGTTTTTTTAAATTTTTTAAAATTTTTTAAAAAACTATTTCAATGTTTTGCTTTTTGAGAATAGACCAACAAAGAAAATTCCCTTTATTACATTGGTACATCAGTAAAACAAAATATATATATGATACATTCACCATCCAGATGAGAGCAAGTTTCAATCATTTGCTTCATTTTTTTTTTTTTACTGAACAGTTACAGTTCCAAAATTGTCTTTGGCTAGCTACAATTCAGCCATCATCCATATTTCTTTTGTCCATTAAGAAAGTATCTACTTGGGGTGGAAATGATAATTTTGGATTTAACTGTCCAATAAAAAAATAAAAAAAGAAGAAAATTAACTTCTGCTTATCCGGATGGTGAATGTAAATATATATATTTTCTTTTAGTACATTGTCACAGAATTAATGTAAGTATCTACCAAACCCTTCTCTCATTGATAGGATGTGACATAAGGTCAATTTTTAAGCGAAGTAAAGCTGGTTTAAATTGTTTCCCTTCTCCTAGACTAGTTGCCTCACCAAGGCTAAAGATCCAAGTCTGCTGTATTATTTACTCATAGTTGGAGGGTGAAGAGATGGAGTTATGCCTTTTCACAAGAGTATTGATGTGAAGTGACATGCAAACATTCTCATCTAGGATGATTTGAACTGTGGTTGCAAATTTCATTTCTTATGATGATAACGATTACACTAAGCACAGAATTCGTGTAAATTCATCGGTGGGCTATACAACTTAAAATATCATTTTACTGTGCATCTTTTTTTATTTTTCTAAGGGGCCGGGTTAGCTCAGTCAGTAGAGCGTTCGGCTAGAAACCTCAAGGTTCCTAGTTTGATACCGGTCCCTGCCAACTCAGCATATGAGTAGCACAGAGATTTGTGCGGTAAAGTAAGGAGCTGATGGTAGGTGTGGCGCTCCACCTCCGACGCCAAAACAATTTCCTTGGTCTTGTGCTATTGAAAAGGAGATAGACTCCCTCGCAGACTGGCTGATACCGACTTTAGGCTGCCCCGACGACTTTACTTTTTACTATTTTTTTTTTTTTTTAATTATAATTTTACAGAAAATTTCAACTTGAATTTTACTTTTATACCATAATGTCAAATTGTTCTCTGATTTTGGTACTATGTAACCTAATACTGTCTGTCTTATATTATGGGAAATGGCCACTGGCATGTAATTCTCTTTATGTAGATGCCAGATGAATGATTTGATATGGGATTCCATCTGTTTGATGATAGCATCAACTAATGTATAAGTGTAGTTGATATTGAGAAAATAAAAATGTCTTTTCCACTTAATGGTGGTGAATTAACCATTTTGATTTGATCACTTGCTTGAATGATGCACAAGACAAACTAATTGTCTAATTCTTGATTGACATCTGACTTTGAGGACCTGTGCCAAGGTTTTATTTAGCCATGCCAATATTACTATCTCATACTTACCAAGGTAAATATATTATGTGCCAAGAAAACTTATTTTTGTCATTGTTTCTTCTTCATTGTGTGTGAAGCTGATATGAGGATTTCTATTTCTATACTTGAAAAAGAGGCGTGTGGTCTAATGGTTAGAGTTGTAGGAAATGGACTCGCCAACGCGAGTTCAATTCTTGGACGAAGCCGTTGGCATTTCACATAGCGCTAATACCCTTGGGAAAGGTATGAATCCAATTCTCCCTCCAGCTATGGATAAATAGCAGAGCAGACTGGACTCTTTAACCATGGCTAGGTAACCAGTCTAGGAGAGGAAAACTCTGAATTCAAACCTGTTAAGCTCCGCGTAAGAAATTGATCCTGCTCGTGTGGAGGGGTGGGTAAATATATATATATATATATATATTACTTGAAAAAGAGGAAACTTTCAAACTTCAAATGGTTACAGCAAAATTTTATATATATATTTACCAATCCCTCCACACGAGCAGGATGCGACACATGGTCAATTTTTTTAAAGCGGCGTTTAACAGGTTTGAATTCACTCTTAGACGGATTACCTAGCTAGGTTTAAAGAGCCCAGTCTACCCTGCTATTTACCCATAGCTGGAGAGAGAATTGGATTCATACCTTTCCCAAGGGTATTAGCACTATGTGAAATTCAAACAGCTTCGACCAGGAATTGAACTCGGGTCGATGAGTCCACATCCTATGACTAACCATTAGACCACGCACCTACTTATGACTATAGAATGTCAGAGTTGCAATGAAAAGCCACTAAAATTAAGATGAAAGAAATCATCAAGGCATGCTGACAGTACAGATTCCCTCAACTCACTTTCTTGCAAACAACTTTGTCTGGGAATTGAACTCGGGTCGACGCGTCCATTTTCCACAACTCTAAGAATTAGACCACACGCTTCCAAGCAAAATTTTATATAAAAAGAAAACAGTTTTTTAAATGAAAACTTCTAAAAATAATCATCTGAGTGTGTGTGTGTGTGGGGGGTGGGTGACCAAGACAACAAGACTTCAACTGTTTGAATTATTCATATATAGTTGATGCTGATAAATTGTCTAGTTTGGAAATTTTTTAAAGAAGTCAATGGAGGGGGTCGGCGGGGGGGGGGGGCTGTTTGGTGAGTAGGGACCAGTAATCTTGTTTGACTCTTGTGTAGAGGCTACAAACTGTTGATTTTAAAGTTGTTATTTTGGTCAAAGTGCAGTGATTGGCATTTAACAGTGTGAAATGTTATATGCACACACAAAGTTTTTAGTTGTATCTTTTACATCACTTTATGGTCTCCCTACTTTTTGCAAGGTCAAAAGATGTTACTTTGTGTTTTGAGTAAGAGGT
Organism: Doryteuthis pealeii; assembly: GCA_023376005.1. Classification (NCBI taxonomy): domain Eukaryota; kingdom Metazoa; phylum Mollusca; class Cephalopoda; order Myopsida; family Loliginidae; genus Doryteuthis; species Doryteuthis pealeii. The sequence goes on along the minus strand of CM042170.1, from coordinate 16,794,792 downwards.
GAAGGACACATATTTGTCAGCTAGGAAATATTAAGTTATTTTCTGATGATTCTGCAATTTAAGAAAATATATAATATATAGCTCTGTTTCTGTAACTACTAAATTCATACTGTTCTCTTTTTAATCTGATTTTGAAATTAAAAAAAAAAAAAAAAAAAAAAAAAAAAATTTGCCTGCAAGGAACAGCTTTATCACCTCCATTTTATTTTTCATTTTTGTTATATTTATTTTATATATATATATATATATATATATATATATATATATATATATATATATTTATATATATATATATTTTTTTTATTTTATTTTTTTATATATATTTTTTTATTTTATTTTTTTTTATATATTTTATTTTATTTTTTTTATATATATTTTTTATTTTATTTATTTTTTTATATATATATATATATTTAAAAAAAATTTTTATTTCATATTTTTTGTTTTAATTTTATATTTTATTTAAAAAAAAAAAATGAAATAAAATTTATAAAATCATTTGAAAAGCCATACCTAAATATATACAGATGATTCTTTTTGCTTATTCAGTCAGTATTGATTTCTATTCCTGGGCAAAGGATTTCTTGTTAGTTTAAATGTAAATAAATTGCAGAGGTGCAGGTTTATATGACCTATGGCATATATATATATATATATATATATATAATGAAAATGTGATGACTTACCGGTGAAATTGGTCTCAATGGTTAGTTGATACAAGCTTTACCATAAGTCAGTGATATAAACAAATATAAAGTGCTCAATATGTAAGTATATATACAGTTATGCTGATAGTGTTTTAGTTTAGTGAATCCTGGGACACATGTATTTGATTTGAATGAGTTCACAGGAAATTTGATGGGTCCCAAATTAATACAATTTTTCTGCGTCAGTGATGCAGGACACATACCTGTCAGTGTGTGTGTGTGTGTGTGTATATGTATGTATGTATGTGTGTGTGTGTGTGTGTGTGTATTATATATATATATATATTGGTTTGTTGGTTGGTTTTGAAGGCTGTTACAATGCAAGTGTAAAGAAAAAAGAAGGTAACTATGATAGTTAAAAAAGAAGGTAACTATCATAGTTACCTTCTTTTTTCTTTACACTTGCGTTGTGACAGCCTTCAAAACCAACCAATATAAACAGAATGCTCCAAGCAAATTACAAAACCCTTTTTATATATATATATATATATATATATATATATATATATATATAATCACAATCACAAATATGGGAAATCCAGTAAGTATCAAATTCATTATTCTGTAGTAATGGATCTTGCTCATCATTACACCCAAGTATGATGCACTTTTCAAACCTGTTCATGTGTAGAATGTGACAGAAGGTCACAAGTAAGAGGCATACAGTGGGAAAAAAAAACCAAAAAAAAAAAACCCCATTACACCATGATGTGACACAAGGTTGCAGGTATGAGGCATACAGTGTGGATTGAACTTGTCATGCAGTAGTAATGGATCTATGAGAATCAAGCTTGCTGACTGTTACACTACAATGGGAATGCATTCCTTATTTACCTGTATTGTTCACACAGGTAGGATGTGACTAAAGTTTGCAAGTGTGGGGCATCCAGCGAGAATCGAACTCGCTATACAGAAGTAATGGATCTGTGAAACTAGCTGGCTAACCCTTACACCACGATGGGACATCTCTAATATTTTGAATGTTAAAAAAAAAAAAAAAAAAAAAAAAAAAAAATTCGTAAAATGACCAAACATTGTAATATATGAATTTTTAGCATTGATGAGAATTTCCTAAATTATTTTCCTCTTTTACTACTCTTTCTCTTTTCACTCTCAAACACTGGTGTTCTTCAAAATCATATTTCTCCAGTCATGGACCGGGTACTTCTGCTAGTATGTGTGTGTATATATATATATATATATATATATATATATATATATATCAAAAGTTATGAGAATTTAAAGCCCTGAAATTAGGGGTGCAAAATTGGGCATTATTTTGCTGGAAAAAAAAATGTCAAATCATGAACCAATTCAAAACAAGAAATTCTGTGATTTCTTCACCATTTCTTTGTTTTTGGAACAATTTTGATAAAACTTGGCATTCTGATGTAAAATTATGTTCTTTCTGATTCTGCACTCAAATTGTATGTATCTCTATGCTGTAACCCATTATTTAGAAAATAAGAAGTACAGATATCAGCGTTTTTTTTTTTTTGTTTTTTTTTTTTTTTTTTAAGTTTACCAAATGATTATTCACTATTTTCATGTAATATATATACTATATATATACATATATAAATAACATCACTTTGAACTTAAAAATACTTTTTAAAATACCTGCTATGTTGTATTACATACAAGAAATAGAATAACTCTTTATATAATTTTTTTAAACAAAGCCAGTCCTGTGTGTGCACTGTGTTTACATTTTAATATATAAATTTCTTGTAAGTTTTTTCTTTCCAAAATTGAAAGTTTGACAAAAAAATTGTAAAAAAGAAAAAAACTTTTTTTTCTGTGAACTTTAGAAAAAAAAAAAAAAAAAAATTCCTAAAATAAACAAACATTGTAAAATATGGATTCAGAAGGATTTTTTAAATTTTTTATTTTTAATTTGCTAAATTATTTTCCTCTTACTTCTTCTTCCTCTTTACTCTCTCAATCAATGGTCTGCCCGGTTGGCTGCAGCATTAGAATACACCGACTGCACCTTTGTAGAGGGGTAAGACTCCCCCAATGGGGCCACCTGTTGGCAGTGGGTGGGTGACCTGTGATGCTTAAGGATGGAACATAGATGGCTCAGTAGTCCATAACATACAACACTCTACTGACGCCCTTACTTAGGCTAGACAAGCGGCCCCCTCCGATCAATCAGCTGGCCATGTCAAGCCCTAGCACCTATATGGTTGCCCAAACCCTATTGCCCTTAATGGCAACTCCAAGCCCTTTTTATCATATTGGTGCTCGAAGGCGGTGGTTGAGGGTCTTTGTCCTGGGTATAATGTTAAATTCTATCTGATGGTGAGGTTCCAGTTTTGGAGGTTTGGGGAATGTGGATCACCCCTTCATCACCATTGCTCCCTGGTCCACTCTGACCCGGAGTGGTAGTACCTGTTAGGGTCCCATCTATGGGTTAAATAGAAAAATTGTATTTTTTTTTTTAAATTGAGTATCCATTAAAAATTACTTTATTTCAAAATTTTATCAGCATTAAATGACCCACTGAGGTTGATATGCCACAAAACAAACCAAACCACTAACTGGTGTTCCTAAAATCATTTTACTCTGGTCATGGACCAAGTACTTCTGCTAGTTCACGATATATCTTAAATGAACAAGTTTAAAAAAAAAAAGAAAAAAGAAAAGTTATTTTAAAAAATCGAAGTGCTCAATACTCGCCAGTAGAGCAGGATAAAACCTAGTATACATTATAGTTTACTCAACGTCTTTCGCTGCCCTATAACTGTCAGTTTCCTGCAAGCTTTTGGTGGTTAAGATAAGTCAGTTATTCTCATTTGATAATTGCATTTTTTTTCTTACTCCCCTGAAAGATTGCATGAAACTAAGAGTTATGGGACAGCCAAAGGGGAAAGGTGAGTAAACTACCATGTATTTCAGGTTTATATATAATCAATTTTTTCTCTCTAAATTGGAAAATGCTAAAAACAGAAGACTGTTGCTGAAAAGACAAATAAATAAATATGACCTTGTGTTTGGAATTCTATATATATGTTTATGCACATTTTTATTTTTGCTTTTCTTAAAAAAATAATGGAAAATGTGAGATTGTTTAATATGTAGAAGAATAGCCATGTACAAAAGATTATGAATTAAAAGCTCTTAATAGTATAATCTAGGTTGTTTTATTAGTGACTATTATATTTCACTAGAAGCGACTACCTGGCGCCACCTGGGTAAAGGGGGGGGTTAAAAAAAAAAAAAGGTAGTCTCGTAAATCGATTATTGTTGAATCGGGAGTTCAATCCTCACAGAATGCCCTATTAAAATCTCTATGTAAAAAAGTCATTCCATTGATCCAGACAATTTTAAAAGAAAAACTCATGTCTCCTATTTAAAATACTAAATGCAAAATTTCATGTTGTTATCATTTAAGTTTTCTAATTATCTTCACAAATATAAATTAAATCTTCATTATCTTTGTTCAAAAACCAAGCCCTGGTGATATTTAATGTGTATATATATTTACTTTGTCGTTAATTGTTTTATTTTTTAAGTTTCCTCCGGACATACAGATACACACAACTGCCCTTTTATATATGTATAGATAGATAGATAGATTATATTTCATTATTGTTAAAGACTTAAGTCCTTGAATATAGTTGAGGTATATGTTGAAAAGGTTGTCACTTACTGTTTGTAGCTGAGGGGCAAAGCCCTCCAAGTCCAAATGGATGGAGATGCAACTTGTCTAGTTCTTTATATATATATATATATATATATATATATATATACTATAGCTGAATGTGTGTAGAACCATTGCAAGTGAGAGACTGAAATGGATATCTGCAATATCGGCACCCCTCAACAGTCATAGTCATGCTTGGGAGCAGCACTTGTTTGTGCTGCCTGAAGCATAAAATTTATTTGTTTTAAAATATTCTAATAAAAATTCTAAGTTTCTAGTCTCCTGCTTTTTGGTTGTGGTTGTTAGTGTGCGTTTTCCTAAGTTGATTATCTGTATCAGCTATAAGCTCAATATTTCAGGTTCAAAGAAATCCTATCAGATACTAATAATAAAAGGCTTAATATAGTGACTCTTTATATCCTTTCACTTTATTGAATGATGTGATAGCTTAGATGGATGGCTGCATGCTGGGTGGGTGGGGTGGCATGTATCTCAGGTACAGGATATCTGAGTGGTAAGAGTCAAAGGGTTAAATACACATGGAAAAGTGAGGAGTGAAGGATTGAATAATCTCCAACAAAATGTGGATATTCCTCTATACTACACACCAAAAACCCTCCCTTCCTCTCCCATTTACCTTTTCACTATAAAATCAGAATGTACAAGCACTCAAGTCAATAAATTTTGAAAAAACGCTTCAGCCAATAATGAGGGGAAATATCAATTGAATTTAGTTGTTTGTGTTGTTATATCCACATTTTTCCTCTATTCTCAACCACATGGAAAAGTGAATGATTTGTTTACAGTAAATTTGTAACTTCTATATGAAAAGTTTTTAATTGGTTTTGTTATATTTTAAAAGAATTATTTCTTTTTCTTTTTTTAAGGCCAAGAATCAACTCACAAAGGAGATTGTTGCCATTAAGAAAATGTCCTTCAGTGGCAAGGGTTCTGCAGAGGTAAGTATTTATTTTATATACAATACAACATTTTTTTAATTTTTAATTTTGGAACACCCAAGAATTTTCATCCCCAATCTATCGATAGGAATGTTGACAAAAATAAAATTGCTATTTTATAACTGTTTATAAATAGTTACCCCTATGAAAACATTCTGTTGTAAATTACTTGATGTGCAATAAATCTATTTAAGGATTGAACCAGAATTTTCTTTTCCATTCTTCAATCTTGATGTAAAACTTAGGTCATAGAAAGCATGATGTCCTGGGTAGGACACTAAATGGCATCCAGTTCTGGAGCTTTGGGCAGTTTATTGCAATTACTCTCAGGTCCACTCTGACCTGGAGTGGTAGTACCTGTTAGTGTCCCATCTATGGATCAAATAGATAGATATATTTGAAAATTATTGGTATTGGATAAAAATGCTTGAAATCATATAACTTTGTTAGGTAATTTATGAGGAAGACCGTCCTGATCTCCTGCCTCAAAACTTGCTACCAGTGATTGCTACGATTGAAGTCCATAGCTGAAGCAGTGTCACTTGAAAGTAAACAACCAACTTGGGGCATTTTGGTTTTTTTTTTTTGTTTTTTTTTTTACATTCACTTACATATAAAAAATCCAAAACGTTTTTTCTGTATTTTCATTTTATTTTGATATATTTATTTCCAACAATCAATTACAAGTAATAAAAAAATCAAAATATTTAGATATTCTTGCTTATTTAAACTAAAAACAAGACATTAAACAAACATGAATAAAAGAAAATCTGAGTATTTAGATATTCTTTTATATTTTAATAAAATTAAAAAAAAACAAACTATCTAGTCTTCTTCATATCTATCTATTGCTTCGGCTACGGACTTCAATCGTAGCTGGGGTAAGTTTTTCACCACTCACCGGTAGCAAGTTTTGAGGCAGGAGACCAGGACTGTCTTCCCCATAAATTACCCTTTGTTATATGGTTTTATGTTTTCCTATTTAATTATGTGTGCAAACATGATTATTATAGACAAATAAAAGTGAGATTTAAAAAAGATTGATTGTAATAGAAAATATAAACATTCGCAAATAGATAAAATTTGTCATTAAATAACCCATAAGGAGTTGATATTTCCTTTAATAAACCAAATCATTCTAGTGCAATGGAGTGTTGTTGCAGTAAGGTTAGTATCTCTGAAGCTAAGCTTACCTTCAATCTTTTGCTGCATCCTATCTGAAGACACAACTGAGGTAGATGAACAGATACAACACTTTAATCGCATTTAGGTGATTAGCTGTCTGAATATCTTCCCTCTTATAAGAATATTATAAAATGTTTTTTTTTAGTATTATTTGGATTATTGTCCTCAACTTTGTTATCTATAGAACGTTTCGGCCGATGTGCCCTCCGGCCTTCTTCAGGTATTTCTTGTTGGACTCGGTAGCAATCATGGAACTTTGAACCCAACCCTTTATTCAGTCCACCGAGGTATCCTGCTCTCATTTCACTAACCATAGCTGGGGTACATGTGTTAAGCTGTGTTAATTATTATTCTATGTTACTGCTGCCTCTGACCAGGATTGAACTTGCAGCCTAGAGATAACTGTCACTTAGAACTGTCTTAACCTAACACCTTTATCCACCATGCTATGTGTCCCCCCACCCCAATTTTGTTTTTTTTGTAAACTGTATAGTATTCTAAATTAAAATGCTTCTTTTTACTTCCATCTTTGCTTGTGCAACATTATCTAAATTAGGAGGTGCCCTTAGAATTGTAGGAAACAATCTTTCATCAGAGTTCAAATCCTGGATGCAGAAGAAGAAAAACTCTGAATTCAAACCAGCTGTGCTCTGTTTAAAATTGACCTTGTTTCTGAAGAATAATTAAAGTTCCAATTACTGTCGAACTGGGAAGACAAGGCAACAAACGGTTGTAACTGAAATACAAACCCGAATGTCACAAAGTCTACTGCAGAATGACAGGATATATATAAGATCCACAATGTCATTCAAATCAAGCAGTCAAGCAAAACTAGGAATGGAATGACCCAAATCACCCAAATTCATGAATGGGCCATTCTTGATTTCTATATATACCAACAGTCTTGGACACTGCTTAGGTTGTACTTAGTTAGCTGCTGTTATTCAAACCAACAGTAGACTTACTGACTTCAATAGTTTAAAATCCGGCTCATCCAGAGGGGTTGGTAAATGCAAATATTATTTAAACTTCCTATTTAGTTTTATGCCTACAATATTATTCCAGCATGTCCTGGTTTACAACTTCCCACAATTGAAGTACATCACCTGATCAAAGCAATTTCTAAATGGTATTAACTAAGCAAGGAAAAGAGCTACATTGGAGCTGTGCCATAATGTTAAAAGTTCTTGCCAGCTGCAATGAAGAAGGAATAGTTGACACTTGAGATTTTGATCACTACTAGAAAATAGACAATGAGCAATGCCTCTGCTTCATATCTATATGATAAAATGCCAGTTGAAATCGCTACATTGTTAACATTGTTTAAAGAGGTGTGCTTAACATAGTGGTTATCATAGGAGGAAATAGCAGCCAGATTTAAAATCCTGAACAAATCAGTTTCTGCTTCGCATGGCCTTGAGAAAAGGATGAATGCATCTTTATCTTTTATTTCCCTCCAACTATGAGTAAATAGTAGGGCAGACTGGGCTCAGTCTAAAAGGAAAACTGAACTCAAACCACTTAAAAATTGACTTTGTGTCACGTCCTGCTCATTGGGAAGGGTTTTGGTAAATGCATACTTTGCCAACCCCCTCCCAACCTATAAGCCTAATATACACGCTGTTTTGTGCTTGAAAATATCAGGTCTGATACTAATAATAAAAAACTTGATATAGTGACCATTCAGAAATTTTTTTTTTTTTTTCCCCACACACATTTATGTATAGATGAAAAAAATTAATGTACTGGAGAGAGGTTTTGTGTTTGTTTTCACTTTTTTTTCCCCCCCTTTTTTTTGTGTGTGTATGAGCTCAGGATTAGATTTTAAAGGGTTGAAGATTGTTCTTGCTGACTACAGGTGATAATAACATAGAATACCTAACACAGCTTAACACCTGTATCCGGTTATGGTTAACAGAATAAGAATAATCTACCCTAATTGATTAAATAAAGGATTCAGTTTGAAGTTCTAAGAAGGTTCCCAAGTTCGACTAAAAACACCTGACAAAAGCCAGCGGGCACATTGGCCAAAACGTTGTATATAACAATAAAGATGGTGAAAGCAGTCTAAAAAATCTAAATAAAACAGATTATTAACCCTCTTCTAAAAAATTCAGATAAATAACTTTTGTATTGTTGTTTTTTATCTCTATATATTTACCAACCTCTCTGTATGAGTAGGATGTAAAACATGGTCTTAATCAGAAATAAAGCTAAGAAATGAAGAAATAAATTAGACTAAATGATTTCCAATCTTGACTCTTTTAATTTCATATTTGTAGTGTATGAAAGAGACACTAATTAGAAATGACTAGTGACAGACAACCGCTATGGCAGGCTCCAGCGGAATGAAAAGAGACGCCTTTCATAATACCGTGGTGACACTGGTTGCAGTTCTGGCTTAGAGCCTTTCAGCTGTTATCGCGTGGAGGCAGCTTGGCACCACCGCTCGTTCGAGTGAGCACGCGAACCGTTGCTCTGATCCCGCGGTTCCTCTCGTATGGCCGACTTAACACATGTGCCTATTGGTAGGATAAAACTAACCTGTCTCACGACAGTCTAAACCCATTGTAAAAACAATGCAATGAATGATCCAAAAATATCAAGATAGACGCTTGAAATTTTAAATTCTATGTCAAATCATCCAGGCCATGTCACCCATACATTTTGATTTTTCGGAAATTTTGTCCAGGTGTAGACTGTTAAAGTAAGACAATCCCAAAAATTTGAGCTTCTAATTCCAAAAAATGGTTATGTCAGTTTTTAGCACTTTCATGTTTTGTTGTGACCCCCGCCCATTTTGAGTGCTAAAAACTGATGTAACTAGGTTAATTTTTTGAATTAGAATCTCAAATTTTGGGGATTGTCTTACTTTAACAGTTCACACCTGGACAACATTTTAGAAAAATTTAAGGGTGTAGGTGACAATTCTTTTTTTTTTTTTTTTTTTTTTTTCTGGATGATTTGACATGAAATTACCCCAGTATGAATTTGAGCGAGAGAGAAAAAAAATATGAAGCCACTTTACTTACATTTTAAACATCAGTTTTTGGTGAGACATGGTATTGTGCTAGTGCATCACCCCCCCCCCCACACACACACACACTCACCAACCCAGGCTCCATGCAGCTGTTGTTTTGTCTCCTACTAAAAATTCATCTCAAGGATGATTTGTTGATGATATTAAAAGAAATGCAATGGAACAGCTTCATATTATATCAAGAGTTTTAGCGGTGCTTTGACCAATGAAAACTCGCTGGAATAAATATATTGAATGCCAAGGAGAGTATTTCTGTCTTGGTAAATATAACTTCTGTTTCATTACCTTAACACACTTTGTATCCCATCTATGGGTTAAATAGAAAAATGTATTTATAAAAAAAAATTGTATTATCCATTAAGAATTGATTTATTTCAAAACTTTATCGGCATTAAATGACCCACTGAGGTTGATATGCCGTAAAACAAAACAAACAAATAAACAAACAAACACTTTGTATGTAATTGCTATATAATAATTATTTAAAAAAAGGTAAAAATTGTGAGTTAGACTATTATAAAAAGAAGTTTCAGAAGTATTTTTACCAATGCAAAACTCACAGGAATGATATAATATTCTATAATATTTGTTATTCACTGTTATGGTAATTACAGCTTCTTGATACTTTTTGAATAGACTTTGTATTTTGAAGAAAATGAATGTTTCATTCATGGTTCATTTCTCTCTACATAAATACAGCTTCAGTCTTGATGCTTTTTGAACACACTTTGTTTTTGAAGTTGAAGTAACATTCATTCATGGTTTATTTCTTGCTAAATGCAGTTTGTCTTGATATTTTTTTAACACACTTCAATAGTTTATATTTTGACCTTTATGTTGTCTTTTGCTATGATTGGACCATATCCACATTCTGGTATTTCTTTCTTAACTTTTTTTTTTTTTTTTTTTTTTTTCCCATTTGATTTTAAATTATTACAATCCTGAACTCGTTAGAAATTTTCTAGTTTTTATATTAACTAGTGTAACAATTATCAATTGTACCCTTTGCAAATATCTCCCATCGACAACAGAATCCTTTAATATATACATTTAACTCTTAAGATCCTGTTGAGAATTTTCTAAGTCCAGAGCATTCATATATGGATATATATATTTTTTTTTTAAATTGCTAAAAATGACCTTTGCATCTAAAGTTACCTGTTATTTCCCTTGAATCAAAAACTTCTAAATATGTTTAATATTACATTTAAACAAAGGCTATCATTTGGGGTGGATTAGGAAACCGAAGGAGACTTCCGTCTGGGCGGAATGAGGTGGTATAGGACATTAAGAGTTAAAGTAATATATTTTCTAGATTTGTTAATCACAAAATTAATATAAAGTCTTTATTGTCATTTTGTAACATGTTAATTTAAATGAAACTGAAAATACTCAAAAGAATAAAATGTTGAAGATAAAAGAAACTATTATTTTAGAATTTATTGGTCTGGCATCTTTTCATTTGAATTAATTGTTTACTCTCCTATGCCAAACACCTTGCCAACCTTTTTTCTTTTTTTCTCTTTCTTTTGTAAAATCCCCGCCTATTTTCTTTCCTGCATTTTAATTGGATTTTCAGTTTTGTGTCCATACAGTGCATTATTTATCAGTTATTTGTATGAGTTAGTTTTGGCTCACAACTAATAAATTTCTCTTAGTTTCAAATATTTGATTAGAAAAATTATTTTAAAATCTTTTTTATTTGCTATTTTAACAGAACTGTTTTAAGTTTACTGTGCATGTGAGTTAGCAAATGGTGTTCTTCCATCTTTAGAATGTCAGCTCTTATATAAATGTTATTTGATGACAAGCCTTTAGTGTTGCTTTATACCTGAAAGATTGTTCAGTGTTTGTTGCTCATATAACTACTAACTTCTTGATCATAGAAAATCCCAAAATTGATTCTTTCTTGAACTGATTTCAAAATTTTCACGGCTTTGATTAAAGTAATACAGAAGTGAACTTGCTATTGGTTCATATGAACTTTAATTTGAAAATCAGCTTTTTCAGAGTATCTTTTTAATTTTAATAGTCATACAGTATTGATATAAATCTCATTAAATCTAATTGTAGAATATGACTATAATTATTTAAATATACTTCCTCCAAAACTTGTGGGTGGAGAAAAGACATTGTGTCTACTTTTGCAAAATTAATTTAATGATATATCTTGTAGTGTATCAAAAGTATTTTCCTTATTTTAATCCATTGAGGGTTTGATGTCAAGCTTATATAAAGTAAAGTCAGCAGAGTGGCCTATTATTTCTCTGAATGTTTGAGATGAGGCTTGAAAATTAGTATTATCTTCATTGTTATTTGTACAACGTTTCGGCCGATATGCCTCCGGCCTTCTTCAGGTATTTTTGTCAGACTCGGGAACCTTCTTTTCGAACTCGGGAACCTTCTTTTCGAACTCGGAAGCCATCACGTGATGGTTCCTGAGTTTGAAAAGAAGGAATTACGACAAGAAAGAAGGATTACGACAAGAAAGTTCCCGAGTTCGAAAAGAAGGTTCCTGAGTCCGACAAGAAAGGCCGGAGGGCATATCGGCCGAGTGGCCTATTGTCAGTATGAATCGGACAGCATTGGAGTCTATCCGCTTTTCATTAGGACTAAACGAGGATAATTGTTTTTGTGTCTGAGGTAGTGCTGCATCTACCATCAGCTCCCCACTTTACTGTACCATGCTGTGGTATTCGTGCTGAGTTGGTGAGGACTGGTATCAAACCAGAAGCCATCTGGTTCCTAGGTGGATTCTCGGACTGAGTTAAAACTTTTAATGATACATTTTCTCTAAGTTTTTGGGTACTAGTGTTTGGGGTCCTTCTATACCTAGAATTTTTAAATCATCATAACAACTGAGAATTGACCTGATGTCCAACCCCTTCCATCAGGTCAATTATCAGATGTTATGATGAAGATTATCTGTCAAAGACAAGTAACCATCTTTAAATGCCCAAATTAATTTTGGGCAGTATAGTCCGATATTGTTTTGCTTCTTTCAGCAGCTGTGTGCCCTTAAACTATCAAGATCCCATTACTTGTATCTACTGTATGATCCAAAAGTATCAAAACTTTGTATGTGTGTGTGTGTGTATATATATATATATATATATATATATATATATATATATATATATATATATATTGAAAAATTTGAAAAAAACACAGGTTCAATAAAATGAATGATATTTATTTAGCCAACGCTGCAGTGTTTCAATCTGTTTAGTAGATCTTCTTCATTTATCTCAGCATTCATAATTTTCAAACGATTCTAAGAGCGCTAATTCTAACAGACTGATCAACAAAAGACTTCCACAGTCGCCTTATTATCTGTGATAAATTTTATTATTTCTTAAATCAACAAAAGCCCTGAAGAAGATCTACTAAACAGATTGAAACACTGCAGCATTGGCTGAATAAATCACTCATTTTATTGAACCTGTTTTTTTTTTAAATTTTTCATTATATTACATACGTCGGATTCACTTCCATTTTCTCTTCACATTATTTTTTATATATATATATATATATATATATATATATAATCACAAAACAAACAAGGTATTATTTAACATCTTCACATGTTAATCTTCAGGCAAGAAAAGAAAGATTTTGAGAAATTGAAAAGATATGGACAAAAGAATTTTATGATGGTTTGTTGAAATTGTGTATCAGTATGCATAGGCCTTTGGTTTTTATCTATATGTAATTATGTTAATGTGTGGGTGCGCCTGCGACTACTGCATGCATACATGCATGTGTTGTGGCACACTCGCACACATATATACACATACAAATGTTTCATGTAGGTTATGTATGAGGGCTTATGTGATTATTAGTGTTTGTGTGTATGGTTATGTGTATGTATATGCTATTACATGACAGGTTTGAAATAATCTTGAGACAATTTCAATGTTATTATACATGCATACACAATTTCAATGTTATTATACACGCATACACAATTTCAATGTTATTATACACGCATACACAATTTCAATGTTATTATACACGCATACACAATTTCAATGTTATTATACACGCATACACAATTTCACATTAATAATCACACATAAGCCCTCATATGTCAATACGAATACATAACCTACACAAAACACGTGTGTTTGTGTGTGAGAGAGTGTGGCGCCATATGCGTGTATATGCATGTGTGCGTGATACATATAAATATGCATGCAGTAGTCGCATCCGTGTTCACACATTAACATATTTATATAGGAATAAAACCCAAGGGCCTATGCATACTGATATGCAATTTCAACACACCAGCATAAAATTCTTTTGTCCATATCTTTTCAATTTTTTTTTTTTTTTTTTTTTTTTAAATTCTCAAAATCGTTCCTTTCCTGCCTGTAAAAGATGTGCCTGAAACCTTGAGGTCGCAAATAAATATGTAATTAAATATATGCCCAAAACTAATATATATATACTTATTATATTATAGCTCTATCACAGATATTGAGCACTGTCCTAATAATACTGGTTATATTGGCTCACCACTGTGTAATTCCATGTCAAATCATCCAGGCCAAATTATCCACACTCTTCAATTTTTCTGAAGTTTTATCCAAGTGTGAACCATGTTAAATTTAGACAATCCACAAAATATGAGATTGACTCTTGAGATGGCACGTAAGCCCAGTGAAAACTTTTGCTGTCAATGTCTTTCTGGATACCAAGAGATGACAGAGCTGAGTGAGAAATCAGATGATTGTGTTTTTGATACCTGTGGAACCCAAATGAAGAAATTCTATATGTCTCTCTCTGCAGTTGGAATGTTGGAATTTCACCCATCAACCTGCATGGAGTACCTCAACACAGTTGTTGCGCCTCTGCCAAAGCCAAATTGAAAGATGACTTTTCACAGGCTTATAGTGTTAAAAAAAAAAAAAACTAAGATTACTGAAGAACCATGCACTTTAAGTAATGATGATTGTTTAAATACAATTTTTACATTCACATGATTTGAGGAAAATATTTAACTGGCCTTCAAGGAATGACACTTGGTACCGCTCATCATCATCATGTCACACAATTAGCACGGATATCCATAACAATCTCTTGACAACCTACTCTATCATTCATTGTCCCTGGGAGGTCCTCTATGCAGCATCCAGTATCCTTGCAAAGCTGTAGGTCCTTGGTGGGTGGCCCACACTAGCATGTCCATGTGTTGTCTTCCACAGGACAGCATCACTTATGAGTTCATCCTTGCTTCTCCAACAGTGTCCAGCATGTCTTGTCCGTCTTACTCAGATGGTTTGTGAGATAGGGGGCAGGTGGCCGTACAGCTACTTCCTTGTCTGGTGTTGTTTCCACGACTTGTTCAAGACAGCACGCAGCATTCTTGTGCAGCTCCGATCTAGCTTATTCTCTAGGCATCTCATCAGGGTCCAAGTGGTGCAGCCATACAGCAGCACTGACACGACCACATCTTGGAAGAAAGTTTTATGTCAAGTTTCATCTCCAAAATCAGCAACTGCTACTGGAAATATCTTACAAGATTTCAGATGAGGATTTCGTTAAAATTGGAGCAACATTTACAAGTTTTCAATCAAGGATAGCTTAAATAATTTTTCAGCATTCTACACACACCACCTGTTGTTTGTATATAAATTTCCTGATGTGTTTTATTTCATGTTGACAATAATTTTTAAAACTGTAGAGCTTATTATTTGATGGAAATAATTAAAAAATGGTAAAAGAAATGAAGGAATAAGATTTGGTCCTAAATCAATGTTATTTTGCTATTAAAAGGTATTTCCATATTTACAATAATTTTATCTCCCATAATTTATATATATAATTTTAATGTTTCTTTTATGTTTACAATGATGATAAATAATTATTCTAATTGAAGAAATGTTCTTTATTTGATGTACTTAATGCTTTAGTGATTGAAAATTTATAAAATAATGAATAAAGAAACAGGATTGTGTAAGTGCAACACCCTATGTACTAATCAGATTTAACACTGTGCAACATCTTGTTTCCTAAACTGAAAATTCATTTCAAGTGTATGATTTAAGGACGTCGATGACATTATAAGGAATACTACCAAATATCTTCACACCATACCAAGAAGGAGTTTCTGCTCTGCTTTGCCCAACAAAAACTCACGAATAAGTGTTATTTCTCTGAATTTTTGAGATGAGGCTTGATAATTAGTATTATTTGGATTAATCGGACTATTGTCCTCATCTTTATTGTTATCTGTACTATTTCTCTGAATTTTTTAAATGAGGCTTGATAATTAGTATTATTTGGATTATTCGGACTATTGTCTTCATCTTTATTGTTATCTGTACTATTTCTCTGAATTTTTGAGATACGGCTTGATAATTAGTATTATTTGGATTATTTGGACTATTGTCCTCATCTTTATTGTTATCTGTACTATTTCTCTGAATTTTTGAGATGATACTTGATAATTAGTATTATTTGCATTACTCTGACTATTGTCCTCATCTTCATTGTTATCTGTACAGATAACAATGAAAATGAGAACAATAGTCCGAATAATACTAGAATAAGTGTGTTAAATCTCAAGAAGACTATTTTGAATAAAATTAATATTTAAATTCACTATCCATTTCTGTCTGGGTAAATACAGCTTCAGTTTTGATACTTTTTGAACACAACTTGTAATGTCTGAAATAAAAGACATAGTTGAATTGTATTGATAGTGATGATAATAACAGCATTATAGTTTTAAGATGTGTATATGAAATGAATTTGTGAGTAAAAGTCTGTTAAAAAATGTAAATACTTGTAATGCACATTAATAGATATTGGTTCAGAATGCTGTCATTGTATACAAATAATTTATCATTCCAAGTAAAAGTAGAGAGCAGACTTTCTAAGCAGGTCCTTATAATCATGCTCTACTTAATGTATTGAGAACTCTTTACATATAAAACTTAGAAAACTCATTTTTTTCTTCTTTTGGCCACTATATACGATACTGATGATTATTTCAGAAAGTACAGATGTGCTGGATCTTTTCTTTTTTAACATTTTTTCCCCAGATGTCAGTTAAAAAAAAAAAAAAATTTTTTTTGAAAAACTGAATTATTTGGGGTTTTTTCCCCAAGTTTAGAAGTTAAAAAAATTATATATATATATATATATATATATATATATATATGAAGTAAATGGAAGTGAATCCAACAGTATGAATTAAACATTTTTTTTTTAAATTACATCATTTGTTTTAAAAAAAAAAAAGTTTAATTCATATATATATATATATATATATATATATATATATAGTTCAACTTTTTTTATTTTCTAATTTCTTCTGCAACCTCTAGAGTTGTTTTGTACAATTGATGTCAACTGGTTGACATCAATTGTAAGAGGTCACATCTGATTCTTATCTCCAAGATTTTTGCCTCTGTTTTATAATTTTTAGACCCAATGTTGAGTTGTGCGTTCATTGACAATCCCTTGGTCAAATGTTTGATATTTTAATCAGTTTCCCTTACTTTGTCTCAACTTAAATTTGCACAGATAAAATAACCTGTATTTTTTTTCTTTCTTTATACTCAGATTAATTTGACAGCCTAAAATAAAATGCTTTTATTTTTGCACCAGCAATATTGTTTTCATTGAATACCTGATACTATTGTGTATAAACAAAGATAGCAGTGTGTCAGCTATTTAGGAGGAAAATTAGGAGTAGAAGTTAATGAATATATGGTAGACAATGAGGTTTTAGATTAATTGAAATATACTTTTTTCTGATTAGGTTTCAAATTAATATTGAATTCATTAGTTTTTATTTATAGATCCTAGTAATAAAAAGATATCTTTGAATTTTAATCATTGAATGAAAATAATTTTTCAAATGTCTACAAACTTACCTGTTTCAGGAATTTAAAAAAAAATGTTGGTTTCAAATTCTCCAAAATGAGCACAATTAAAGAAGTTGATAGTAAATACAGGGTGTCCCAAAATAATGTATACACTCTTTAGATATTGGGGCAATGGCATTAACTATTAATATTTAAAGAGTGTATATATTATTTTGGGACACCCTGGATTTTAAAATTCTACCTCTGCAATTTATAGTGAATAAGTTTTTGTTTAAAAATGTATTTTTAAAAATTAAAAGAAGTGCTCAATACTGGCTGGCAGAGTAGGATAAAAATCTGAAATAAAGTTGTTAATTTCCCCCTTTTTGGCTGCCCCCATTACTACTTCATATAATCTTTTTAACGGAGTAAAAAAAATTGCCATCTTCGGATGAAGGTTGCTCTGATCTGAAGATTGCAATTTTTTCTTATATATTTAAAAAAAAAAAAAAAATTAATGGATACAATTATTGTAAATTCAAAGATTCATACTTTCCTGAACTCATCTGAAATAATTGATATATTTTGATGTAATGAATATGCAAATACCTAGGTACCCCCCTCACTGTAATCTGATTGGATAGTGTCCACCATAAATACTCAACACTGTAGTGGTACAGGCGCCTACTCTAAGACTACCAATATTGCTACGCTGACTACTGTTATTATTACTTCTAATCGACGCACCAGTTTCTACTTGTCTGCGAATATACCTTACTACAACTTAATAATATATCCCCTACCCTGGATATATCATATTTAAAAGAAAAGGAATAAAACAAAATTAACTTATATTTATCACACCCCAAAATTACAGATTATAAATTCTCTATTCATTGATTAGTGATTTGAAGCATTGATTTTTCATTCCTTAATTTTGTTCCTTGTACTTTTTTCTTTCTTTCTTTCTTTCCCCTCTCACTCCATTCTTTGTACTTTTTCTTTCCTTCCTCTCCTCATTTCGGTCTTTGTACTTTCTTTCTTTCTTATTCAGTTCTCCTTTCTTTCCTTACTCCATTTTGGCCTTTGTTATTTTTTTCTTTTTTTTCTTCTTTTTCTTATTTCTTTCATATCCCCCCCCCTTTGTTCTTTCATACTTTCTTTCTTTCTTATTCAATTCTCCTTTCTTTCCTTACTCCATTTTGGCCTTTTTTTTAGTTATTTCTTTTTTCTTCTTCTTATTTCTTTCGCCCCCCCCCTCCAATTTCGTTCTTTCATACTTTTTCTTTCTTCTTTCTTTCCCTCACGCCATTCTTTGTACTTTTTCTTTCATTCCTCCTCTCATTTCTTTCTTTGTACTTTATTTTCTTATTCTTTTCTCATTCCAAAATGCCAGACTATGAATTCTCGAAGCAATGCCTAGTTAAGATAAGTTGTTTAAATGAAAAATATTGTTTATAAATTTCTCTCCTTTTTGATATATGAATGTTTTGCAGTTTTATAAATTAATTTTTCTTTTTATTTCAGAAATGGCAGGATATTGTGAAAGAAGTAAAGTTCCTGCGGGATTTAAAGCATAGAAATATAATTGATTTTAAAGGGTGCTATTTAAGAGAGCATACAACATGGGTAAGTAATTGTTTGAATATTTTATGCAACCATGAAAATATTTTTTTTTTAAAAAGTGTTATCTGTAAGTTCATAAAATTGTTCTCCAAATGTGGATATCTTGAGGGAGACAAAAACAGAATTTTTTTTTGCGGTGGTCTTTTATTAAATTACTAGACAAAACATGACCCATTGGGTCACCCATTCAGCTCTGGGTAGATAATTGACACACACACACGCACAATGGGAATTTTTGTAATAGGTATTTGAAATCATTGTAGTGATATATTTTTATGTGTGTAAACTAAAAGGAGAATAAAGATCAATTCATCTATTTTGTTTTTATTAATTAGTTAACCTCTTGTGTCTGTTCATGTCTAAACTATCAATGTCACTATTTCCATTTCAACACTTTAATCACCTGGCTTAACACCTGTGACATCTTTAATCAGATTCTGAGACTAAATAGCCAAATCTATCAAACAGTGCTCATTGAATTTTTGCAAGATACTTATAAATTTAATTCCATTGTATGTGTTTTTTTAATTTTTTTTTTCCTTCTAAATTGAAAATTTTGATTGTATTAATTTAATGAATCCTATTAGTCCTTTTTATTTGAATGATAATCAATGTAAGATTCAAATCTTAATTTGAACTGAATATTGTTCAATGGATTAACAGACTTGATGCTATTAGTGTACAAATGAATGTTAATTAAAGTTGCATTAAAAATAAATTATATAAAATAACTTGGGATGATTATTGGATAACAGTTTTACAAGCTTTGAGGGTTAGTGGGTATTGAAGTTGGGGGGGGTTATTATCCTTGTACCCCACTTGTACTAGGTTAGGCACAAGGCCCTATTAACATGGGACCACCTACAAGCCGAGACTCATTGGTGGCGGGGTTAAAAATTGCGTCTATCCCCTCGGCATTCCCTCTCAAGGGGGGCGCCTCAGGCACTGGGCAATAAACCCAGCCCTACCCCTATAAATCGAGGGGGCAGGTGTTGCCTGAGGGGATGGCCCCCTGGGATTGACGCTCGTGATTTTGACCCGGGGCAGGCGCGTACACCCGACCTCGTGGGTATTGAAGTTGGGGGATGGGTCAGTTTTTCTATTGACTTCCCTAATAGCATAGACATGCCAAAAAAAATGTCTTTATAGATTTTGCAAGTAAAGCAAACCTTTGTTTGCTTTAGTGTCATAAAAGGCAACACCAAAGGTGGGATGTTTTTTTTTAATTTATTTATTTATTTTTTTATCAATCCATTTGCTAAGAGTTTGTTTATTGCTGTGTAAGTAAAGTCAACGGGGTGGCCTAAAGTCAGTATCAGCCAATCACTAGTGAGATGCCGAAGAAATCCAAGCAGTTTTTAAAATCACATTCTTAACATCTTGTAGTAAGTCAACGGGGCGGCCTAAAGTCGGTATCAGCCAGCCAGCGTGGGAATCTATCCCCTTTTCACTAGCACTAGACCAAGGAGATTGTTTTTGCGTCTGAGGTGTAGCACCACACCTACCATCAGCTCCTTACTTTACCACACAGATCCCTGTGCTACTCATATGCTGAGTTGGTGAGGGCTTGTATCGAACTAGAAACCTTGTGGTTTCTAGCCGAACGCTCTACCAACTGAGCTAACCCGGCCCTTATTGGTGTGTAGAACTATATATTTACACCTTGTTTTTTTTGGGTTTTTTTTAAATTTTATTTTTTTTGGTGGTGAGCAAATTTTCTAGCCACTTTTGGCAGTCATTAAACTCAGTGTCACGTCACATCTTATTTGTAAAATGTAAAGTAAAAAAAAAGTATATTAGGTGGAGTTGCCTATTGTCGGTATCAGCCAGACAGTGAGGGAGTTTGCGTTTGAGGTCGAGCACCACACCTACCATCAGTTCCTCATATTACTGCACAGATTCAAGCTGTGCTACTGATGCACTGAGTTAGCTGGTGGTTCCAAGGCAGATTCTCTACCAACTGAACGTTTTCCTTCTCCTAGACTGGCTACCATACCAACGTTAAAAAATGAGAATAACTGGATACATACTCTTTCTCATGAATATTAGCACTATGTAAAATACAAACAGCCTTGTTCAGGATTTGAACTTTGGTAGCTGAGTTCACTTCTTACAGCGATAACTTTTATGCAAAGAGTGACTCCATTAGAATAAAATGCTTATAAAGCTATATTTTTGCTTTGTTATGATAACTAGCAAATATATGCATCCTCTGGGTGCAAGTATTTAAGTATTAATGTAATAAACTATTATATTAAATTAGAAAGGCTAATGAAATTAAATAAGAATGCAGATAAAAAGAACAAGGGGCTATAATCGAAAAATAGAACAACTGAAACTTACTCTTCCATCACTCCCGTCTTTTATTGCTAAATTTTCCTAATTTAACTATTTAGTTAAAATAGGAAGTAAAGAATAAAATTAGTTATTTCTTCTTGTTAAGGATTTCTTTTAAGATTTATTGAAGAGATTTTTGCTCATATTCATTAAGATAAAACCAAACAATTAGAAATCAATAATACTAAGCATATATTTATTAAAATCAAATTTTTAAGATCAATATGCAAATTAGCCTTCCCGTTTACACTGTAAACCATTATTTTGTTGTATATATAAATACAATTGCATGTTATTGGTATGTAGATATAGTCAACAGTATTAGAATATGTAAAACAATTTTATTAATAATTGAGGTTTAAATAAAAATGAAATCATGGAGAATGTGATGTAAATAACTAAGGGAATTGTGACTTGAGTAGTAATATAGTTTCGGTTACATACAGAAAAAACACACAATCTCCATTATAATAAGATATATACAAATTGGATCATGTAATTTAGAGAAGTATCAGAATTTGTTTTTATTGGTGTTGTCTAAAAGAAGTTTAATGTATTTGCATTTACAGTGAAAGGTCATTGATATCAGTGTGGTAAATTTCAGCTTTAAGAACATAAAAATTATACTCTTTCTCTGAATGTTTGAGATGAGGCTTGAAGATTAGTATTATCTGTGTTATTCAGACTATTGTCCCCATCTTCATTGTTATGTGTCCAATTGAACACATGGACTAGTGAATAAGGTAGTTAGGTTATGACAGTTCCAAGTGACAGTTATCTCTGGATCCCGAGTTCAATCCTGAGTAGAGGCAGTTAGAAAAATAATTAACACAACTCCTACCCCAGCTATGGTTAGCGGAATGAGAACAGGATACCCCCGTGGACTTAATAAAGGGTTAGGTTCAAAGTTCCGTGATGGCCCCCGATTACGAAAAAAAAGTTCCCCAGTCCGAGAAGAAATAACCGAAGAAGGCCGGAGGGCATATCAGCCGAAACGTTGTACAAATAACAATGAAGATGGGGACAATAGTCCGAATAACGCAGATAATACTAATCTTCAAGCCTCATCTCAAACATTCAGAGAAATAATTTTATTAATAATTGAGGTTTAAATAAAAATGAAATCATGGAGAATGTGACATAAATAACTAAGGGAATTGTGACTTGAGTAGTAATATAGTTTCAGAAAAAACACACAATCTCCATTATAATAGGATATATAAAAATTGGATCATGTAATTTAGAGAAGTATCAGAATTAGTCTTTATTGGTGTTGTGTCTAAAAGAAGTTTAATGTATTTGCATTTACAAATAATTAGCTAAATGAAAGTTCATTGATATCAGTGTGGTAAATTTCAGCTTTAGAAAATTATAATTAAAGAAAAGAAAAATTTCAAAATCCAAACTTTGACATACATATACAAAATATATTATACACTTAATAGTTTGTATGTGTTTAACTTTTCTTGATCTGAAAAATGAGTTTGTTTGTTTAAGTTGGCTTATATGATAAATATGTCAGTCAATTGAAAAAAGAAATGTTAAAATATGCCTGAACTTTTCTCTGTTTGTCCACATAATGATTTATAAATAGAATAATTTTAGTACTTGTATTATTTTCTTGTTTTGTTCTCAGGGAAATTCAGACGTGTACTCTTATGCATTCTTTTTTTTGCTGTTTGATGTTTTATTCAAATTACATATTGTGTTACAGGCTGTTTCCCAAAAAATGTTTCCTTTTTCCTAAAGGACATTATAAAACTTGAAGCAAGGCAAAAATAACTAATGTATATTAGCAGTTGGAAAGTTTTGATTTATATGAGATATGTTTTCTAGTTAGAATAAAAAGTAACAAATGATATTAGCTGTGTTGCAGTTAAGGAATAAATAAAATCTGCTTTTAATGCTACTTTGGTGTAAAAACTGTGTGTAAAAAAATCAATAGCAGCAAACATGGTGTTCAGATTGGAAATAATGTATTGGATGAGTTTATAGGTCTAATTTAGACTTAACAAAAAATACTAATTGCTCTTTTAATCCTGTTTGTAGGGCTTAGAATATGCAAACCCTTGTAGAAGAGTAAAAACCCTCCAAATAGCATTCCCAGTTGATTTTTTTTATTTGATGTTATTGTTATTTAATTATATTAATTAAATGGAGTTCAGAACTGTTTGAATTATGTGAATATCCCCAATGGTTACAAAAATTATGAGACTTTAAAGCCCCGAAATTGGGGGTACAAAAGTGGACATGATTTTGCTCTATAAATATGTCAAATGACGGACCAATTCAAAACAAAAAATTCAATAATTTCTTCATTTTTTTATTTTTGGATCAATTTTGATAAAACTTTAGCTTTCTGGTGATTATAGATGCCTATTCCAAAGAGTCAGAAATCTTTCCTATGCAAAATACAGACACCTGTTTGAGGATTACTGTACATAAAAGGCTGCTTAATCAACATGGACCATGAGATACAGTTCATGTCCAAGTCATTCCATCACTTCTGCAGTTCATGTTGCATCACACATATCCAGTCACTGCCCTATTACCCACAATCCAATGGTCAAGCAGAATGTCTTATGGATACATTTGAAACAGCCATGAAGCGCGTGATGTAATGGCTAGTCGTAGGGAATAGACTCAAATCCTAGACGAGGCTGTTTACATTTCCCATAGCGCTAGTACTCTTGGGAAAGGTATGCATCCACCTATTCTCCCTCCAGCTATGGGTAAATAGTAAGGCAGACTGGACTCTTTAACCTTATCTAGGTAACCAGTCTAGGAGAAGGAAAACTCTGAATTCAAACCTGTTAAACTCCGCTTAATAAATTGACCTTGTATCACATCTTGGAGGGGTTGGTAAACATCTACACCCATGAAAACAGCAGCAAAGGCAAAACACAAACCAAAATAATGGGAAAACATTCAGTTGGTATATGAGTGTTTGCTAGAAATTACAGGTCTGGACGGCTGAACTGGGCATCAGGTACCATCCACAAAAAAAAAAAAAACCTGTTTGTTTGACGTGCAAATTGAAAATCAGTTCTGGGCATAAAAATCAATTACATCCCAGATACACCAAGAACAATATAGTTGACAACATGCCAACTATTCCATTTGACTTACTAATAGACACATTCAAACTACCATCTCTGTCATTTCCTATGTAGACAAATACAAATTGGGAGTAAAGCAGGATCTTATAGGAAGTGCAATTGCACCAGAGTGAGATACCTGCAAATTAACTCTTAACATCCTGTTGAGAATTTTCTAAGTCCAGAGCCCCAATTCCTATCACCATTTATCAAAAAATGGCTAAAAATGGCCTTTTCATTTAAAGTTAATTGTTATTTCCCTTAAATTAAAGACTTCTAAATATGTTTAATATTACATTTAAATAAAGTCCAGAGTCCCATTCCTATAAAGATTTATCAAAAAATGGCTAAAAATGGCTTTTTCATCTAAAGTTACCTGTTATTTCCCTTAAATTAAAGACTTCTAAATATGTTTAATATTACATTTAAATAAAAGCTCTCAATTAGGGTAGATTAGGAAAATGAATGACTTCCGGCCGGGTGGAATGAGGTAGTATAGGACACTAAGAGTTAACCACAAGTGTGCTGGCTACAGTTGAATACTTAAACAGGGAGGTGTTAAGGCCACTCTTTAAAAAAAAGATTTGCTCCCCTCGAACAGTAAGGGAGAGAGTGACCTGTCATTAGGGCAGAGTGCATTGTGGGAAGAAGACAGCCAGCAGGAGAAGAAAGGCTGCCATGACACATGGTTAGATGAACAATTTATCTCACTCCACACAGTTTTGAATTAAGTGACGGTTTTTGTAGAAGCCATTAGTGCTGCCCTGTATTTTAAAAAAAAACATAATTTGTTGTACTTTTTTTGAGTCCTTTTTTTTTTTTTTTTTTAATTAATATTTATGTATTTTATAACAAATTCGCTCGTACATAGGTGTGCTCAAAGATACCGGCGCCTTTCAGTCTCCTAAGTTTTAACTTGGTATAAGTCCAACTGTCTTATTTTTCTGCTATGGTATGGCCTGTTGGGAGGGTTCTTATATTAGTGGTGTTAGAAGGGGGAGGGAGAACACATGGTCAGTGTTGAAGAAGAAAAAAAAAATAGTAGACAAAAAAAAGCTTCAAAGATGTCTGCAAGAGAGACCTGAAGACATGCCGCATCGACATAGACATGTGGGAGGCTTGTGCAGAAGACCGTGCAACCTGGCGCCGTCAAACAAGGAACAAAAAGAACTGAAGAAGAGAGAAAAAAGAGAGCTAAAAGAAAGGAGAAACAGCAGCACCCCCAACACCTACAGAAAGCATCACCTTTTGTTTGCCGCCATTGCACCAGAGACTGCCATTCGAGGATCGGTCTGTTCAGCCACTCATGTAGCTGTGAGAGAGAGAAGAAGAAAAAAAAAACTATGCCATCATCTAAAATAGACGAAAGGTTGCCAACCATCAATTATTTATATTTCTTGTACGTTAAAAATATTAGCAACAAAAAGCTTTAAAGAATTCAATTGAAAAAAACAAAGGATTTGTAATTTTAATGTGTTCAAAAGCAAGGAAAGTATTTTGAACTGGATTTATTGTCTTTTAAGTGTATCAAGTTAAAGTTTAAAGTTATTTGTAGGCATTTTGAATGATAGATTTCATTTATTTCTATTGTGAATACAATGACATTTCATTCATAAACACATGTATACATAATGAGTGAGTCAGGAGTTTTGCATTACATTCATGTATTTCTCACTCACTTCTTTTTTGCTTAACATAAAATTGAAAGATAACAATTTTAAAACAAGCGAATATAGCAACATTTTCATCAGAAAGTCTCTGACCTTGAGGTCAAATTTAAATTTACTTTTATTACTTATTATTATTACTATTATTATTATTATTAC
Source organism: Doryteuthis pealeii (assembly GCA_023376005.1). NCBI lineage: Eukaryota > Metazoa > Mollusca > Cephalopoda > Myopsida > Loliginidae > Doryteuthis > Doryteuthis pealeii. The sequence continues at coordinate 16,768,548 of CM042170.1, read as the reverse complement.
TTATTATTATTACTAATTTTATTACTTATTTATTACTATTATTATTACTTATTTATTACTTATTATTTTATTACTTATTTATTACTTATTATTATTATTATTACTAATTTTACTATTATTATTATTATTATTATTACTAATTTATTGTTGTTATTACTTATTTTTATTACTTATTATTATTACTTATTATTTATTACTTATTATTATTATTATTTTATTACTTATTATTATTACTTATTAATTACTTATTATTACTAATTTTATTACTTAAATACTTTTCGGCTATTTTTATTTGCTAGATGCTATTTTGATTAGTACAGGTTGGTATTTAAAAAACATTTTTTTTAAATCAAAAGGTACTAATTAAAGGCAGTTAAACATCTATATATTTTTAAATTCTCATGAATATGTGCATTAGGGTAGATCGATTTTTCACTTTTAAAAAATATCAAATTGTCCATCTATGTGAAAGTTGTGTGTTAGTATACTGATACCAAAAATTAGATCTTTTACTTGCACCATTGTTTGAGGAAATAGCATCAAAGATCATCTACTAAAATTCACTAAAAATCCTTGTTTTCTAAAGACTAAATTTTGCAAAATGAGAATTTTTAGTGCATTTTAGAAGATGGTCTTTCCTCAAACAATGGTGCAAGTAAAAGATCTAATTTTTGGTATCAGTATACTAACACACAACTTTCACATAGATGGACAATTTGATATTTTAAAAAAGTGAAAAGTCGACCTACCCTAGTGTGCATGTAACCATAACCCAATGAGAATGAACTATCATAGTAAGATTTTTGTTAGACCTGTACACGTAAAATAATAAAGTGATTTCCAAGCTTTTAAGGTCAAGGAAGAAATGCATCTCTCATAGTCTAATGGTTAGTGAACTGAGCTAGCAGACCATTCTTGGTGTGTTTGATTTTTATTGAGTACCCTGTACTTCTGGCCTTAGCTTAATAAATGATAACATACAGTACACGTTGCATATGAAGTTGTTTTTGGAGGATATGTGCTTAATTGAAGTCATACCTAATTTTTGAAAATTAATTAGTTGATAATTAATGAATTTAGGCAGGCATATATGTTCAAATGTAAGGCTAAACAAATCGAGAAAATGCCAATCCCTGAATGTACATTTCGACTTATTAGGTCTCATCAGCAAGGTTATAGACATGGAAGACTGCTGATGAGACCTAATAGGTCGAAATGTACATTCAGGGATTGGCATTTTCTCGATCTGTTTAGCCTTACATTTGAACATATTTGCCCGCTAAATTCATAAATTATTAACTAATTAATTTTCAAAAATTAGGTATGACTTCAATTAAGCACATATCCTCCAAAAATTGTCGGCTAAAAGCCATATCAAATAAACAGTGTTTATTTATGTACTCTCATATGAAGCTGTGTAACTGCAAGTCAGAGTATTCCTTATCATCAGCAAAATCATCTTGAATAGACGCATCAGAATTGGACCATGTATCAATTGAAGAAAGTTGCCTAATCTAATGTCTAAATTTGAATGATAGAGTAAAAGTATATTGTTATCTTGAGAAGTGACAGTGTGGAAGTACCAATCTGCAGCCCATCTAGTCTCATCTTTAACTAACCACTCTCCACATTGTGTTTGCTTTAAAAAAAAAAAAAAAAAAAAAAAGAAAGTCAGATGCTAGTTTTGGTCGAAACGGTAGAAGTTACAAGTCAGGGTCACAAAAGAAAAAAAGTAACAAAATTAATCTTAGAATTATATTATTGATATAATGGAATGACCCATCTCCCCTGTACCTGAACAGTGGCGATGGTTCTAAACCACTATTCAAGAACACACAGATTACTCTGTGCAGAATTCACCTGAAGTACTTAGACGACGGACTCTCCTCCTAATACTCACGTGACCTTACTATATAACAATTATCATCATTATTTACTCTTTAAAAGTCAAGCTGACCTTAACTATAGTGATAGGGTCATCATACAAACTATAAAAAATAAGTGATGTATTATTTTCCATTTATATATTTAAAATATGATTTTGGTAATTCTGACCTCGGTAACAAACAATGTAGCAACCGATTTCATACCAGATGGTTATTTTACTTTTCTTTATAACAATAATAAAAGTTGTGAAAAATAGTAAGATTTATTGCATCTGAATACCCCCCTCCCCCGGGTAAATTCAGGGGGGGGGGATGATTAAATTTGATCGGTTAAGCTTAGTTGGTAAAGCATCCTCTAGGAACCCCAAGGGTCCTGGATTAATACTGGCCCTCGCCAACTCAGCACATGAGTTGCATACCTTGGACCTATGCATTAAAGTTTGGAGCTGCTGGTAGGTGTAACGCTCCACCTCAGATACAAAAACAATTTCTCTAGTCTAGCGCTAGTGAAAAGGAGATAGACCCCCTGGCTGTTCAGCTGATACTGAAAATTGGCCACTCCACTAACTTGTGTGGTAAAATATATTTGAACCATTTGAAGTGTGGATTGGTTAGTATATCCTATAAAGAAAAACACATGAAGTTTTGAAAATCTTAGAACAACTGAGTAATTTAGTTTTATTGATACTCCATGTTTGTCTTCTTAAAAGCATTACTCTGCAATCCAATATTCAGTAGAATGTCTAAATGATGCATTATATTTAATGTATTTCTGTCTTTTTAGGTTGGGTAGTGTAAGTAGAGGATGACAAAATCCTGAAAAGAGAAATAGAGGGAAAAAGAAAGAAAGATGGAGAAAAAAGGAGGGGGAGAAATAGAGAGAGAGAGAGAGAGAGTGTAATAGTGAAGAAATCATGAGAGAAAGAAAAGGCAAAAAAAAAGAAAGGAAAAATTATATACTAGATGACATTGTTAACCCATTGGTTTCTTGTTGTAATAACAGTCCATAATTATATTGATGTTGCTATTTAGGAATGAGTAAAAGATTTTGAATAGCATTTCCTAATTCTGTTTTATTGAGAATTTTTATGATTGAAAAATGTTGTTCATAGTGAACAAACTACATAAGTATTATCTATGTAAAAGTATTTTAAGCTTTTGTAAAAAATCTGTCGTTTTTTTTTTTTTTTTTTTTTTTTTTTTGGTGTTTTTTTTTTTTTTTTTTTTCTGTGTTACAGGTGTGAGTGCGTGTGTGTTTCTCGTACATAGTGAAGTTATCCAAGATGAATTTTTGTCAGTAACATGTTAAGTATCTTCAAAATCCAGAGTGATTTGCTCTCCAAAATTGGAGAGACAGCATTGAGATTAATATAGCTTGATTTAAAGTGTGATGTGTTTGTACATGTTTATTTGGGTCAGTAGGAAGGAAACAAATAATGTTAGACTGCAGAAAACCTATTGTATGTTTCTGACAAAAGATAAAGCCAGTGTAAAAGCTTATTTGAAAATGTTCAACTTAAAAAAACTTTTTAAAAAAAAACTTATAAAAAAAAACTAACAAAAAAAAACAAAAAAAACTTGTTAATTAGTTGATGTATTTGGGCAAGTTTATTTTTTATTAAGTTTTTGGTATTCTGTTTAAAAATAAGTTAACATTTCTGTTGCAGTATTATAAAGTAGTAATAGTACTCTCCTCTCGGAGAGGAGAGTAGCCTCGACAGCAAAGAAAAAAAAGATTTTGAAAATATGAGCAATATGGTCAAAGCGATTGCGCATTTGTGATTGTGTAACTGTATGTCATTTGGTTGTTTACATGTGTGATGTATAAGCACGGATGCCTCTGTTCTGTGCATATGCGTGTGTATGCTTGCAGGCATGAACACATAAACTCACATAAAATGTGTAGTGTTGTGCTCATACATACGTGTATAAATACATCTTATTATAATGGAGATTGTGTGTTTTTCTGTCTGTAACCGAAACTAAATCATGACTCAAGTCCCAATTCCCTTAGTAATTGACGTCACATTCACCATGAATTTATCCTTATTTTAACCTCAATTATTAATAAAATTGTTTTACATTATTTATACTGTTAACCATATCTACATACTAATAACATGCAATTGTATTTCTATATACAACAAAATAGCGGTTTACAGTGTGAATGGAAAGGCTAATTTGCATATTGATATTAAAAATGTAATTTTAATAAATATGTGCTTAGTATTATTGCTTTCTAACTGTTTGGCTTTATTTTAATGAATATAAGCAAAAATTTCTTCAATGAATCTTAAATGAAATCGATTAACAAGAAAAAATAACTGTCATTTTATTCTTTACTTCCTCTTTTAACTAAATACTTAAATTAGAAAAAATAACAATGAAAGACGAGAGTGATGGAAGAATAAGTTTCATTTCTATTTTTCTATATACCCCCACTCTGTTACATATCTTTTTGTCTGCCTCTAATTTAATACGATATTTCATTACATTAAAACTTAAATACTTGCACCCGGAGGGTGCATATATTTGCTAGTGTATATAATGTATAGTATTTTGTGTGTGATGTCCATTGGCACAAACATGTGGGAGGTAGATGCACCGTAATGTTAAGCAAGGCACGGAGAGAGGCGAGGCAAAGAGGAGAGCAGCCTTGACAGCAAAGAGAGCCAGAAAGAGGGAGAAAAGACAGCGGGCCCCATAAAGCCTCACAGTTTGTGTGCATTCAGTGCACCAAAGACTGTCACTCAAGAATTGGCCTACAGAGCCACTTGCGCAGTTTTTTTTAAATTTTTTTTTAGACACTACGCCCTCGTCCTTAGTGGACAGAAAGGTGGCAACAATTACAAAGTGATCACTATTCTCGTTATGAGCTGAATGATACTGTGTGTGTAACTTGTTTCAAAAAATGACATCATTGTCAGTTTCCAAGGCCAGTTGACAATGAATGTACAAGTGAAGAAGAAGACTTGGATAAAAGCTGCTTAATGGTTGCTTAATAAAAGCAATTCATTATGGATTTGTACATTGTAATAATGGCTGCTTCATTAAAGTGAATGATGTAGAGTTGATTAATAGTTAAAACACTGGCTTAGATAAGGCAGTGTATCATATGGTAACTTTTCAGGTTTCTTTTTTTCCTCCTCCTCCTCTCCATATCACAGCATATCATTTATCCAAATGCATCATTTTGCTAAATGTGATGCTTAGATATAAGTGAAAAGATATTTTTGTCTGAGTATCACTGCATATGTAATTACATTTCATGAAACTGAAATAGTTTGTGGCTATAAATTGAAACAAGTTGGTATTGTGTATATTAATTATAATGTAGGTATGACTTGTGATTGTATTTGATAATTAAAAAAAAAAAAAAATTGTGGCTTGTCCAGAATATCATGCGGTTGAAATATATGCAGTACTTATATTTACTATCAAGATAAGAGTAAGTTTCAGTCATGGTTTTCATTTTATTTATGAATGGATATGTACTCTGAAATTGTCTTCTATGAACTAGTAGATGGTTTGTTTATATCACCTACCCCCACCCCTCTACCCCAATTTCTAAAAAAAATGACTTACTGAAATAGTTGATATAAATAAATTGATGCTTATAATTGGATGATGCTACAGTTTATAATCCAAAACTATGAGTAACAGAAGTTATGTATAGTTTGCAACTAAAGAAAATATAGGATTCTTTATATATGATAGCATAAAGACCATTCTTAGTGGATATTAAGCTCAATGCCAAGTCTTTTTATATTTATAGAATTGTAATTGTTTACAAATTAATAAATGAGGAAAATTATTTATATAATTACCATTTAACTCTTAACATCCTATACCACCTCATTCCACCCGGCTGGAAGTCACATTCATTTTCCAATCTACTTCGAATGATAGCCTTTGTTAATGTAATATTAAATATATTTAAAAGTCTTTGATTTATGGGAAATAACAGGTAACTATAAATGAAAAGGCCATTTTTAGCCATTTATTAATAAATCCTTATAGAAATGGGTCTGGACTTAGAAAATTCTCAACAGGATGTTAAGAGTTTTAATATAACTGTAGTTATCTTCCTTGAAAACTAAATCCTTTGGAGCGAGTATAAATTCAGACAACACACTGAATTGAATTGCAAATTGGACTGTAAATTATTAATATCTATTTGTATATATAAGGGACTGGTTTAGCTCAGTCGGTAAAGCACCTGCCTAAGAATCGCAAGGTTCCTAGTTTGATACCGGTCCCTGCCAACTCCAAGAACAAATTGGGAAATATTAACAGTTGAATAAAGATGATCTTTGTTACTGCGTGCTGCAGAAGGGTAAAATCTTTGCCAATGGGGCTACTTGTTAGTTGTGGGTAGCAACCCATGATGCTTAAGGATAGAATCCTTGTGGCTGAGTAGCAACACACCAGTTTGGCTCTTATTTGGGCTAGGCAGGCGGTCGGAGAGGCCCCCATCGATCAATCAGCTGGTCATGTCAAGCTCTAGCACTTATATGATTTTCCCAGCCCTATTGCCCTTATGATAAGCCCCCAACATTTTTTTTAACATATATATTTACCAACCCCTCTGCATGAGCAGGATGTGACACAAGGTCAATTTCTTAAGCGGAATTCAGAGTTTTCCTTCTCCTAGACCAGTTGCCAAACCAAGGTTAAAGAACCCAGTCTGCCCTACTATTTATCCATAGCTGGAGGGAGAGTAGGATTCATGCCTTTCCCAAGGATATTAGCGCTAAGTGAAATGCAATTACCACATCCAGGATTTGAACTCGGGGCGACGAGTCCATTTCCCAAGACTTTAACCATTACACCACACGCTTCCTTTTTTTTTAAAACATATATGTGCTAGAAGGCTGTGGCTTAGTATCCTGTGGCTTTACCATTCTAGTGGTGAAGTTCCAGTGCTGGAGTTCTGGGGAGTGTGGAGTACGCCTTCATTGCAATTACTCCCAGGTCCACTCTGACCCTGATTGGTAGTAACTGTTAGGGTACCATCTATGGGTTAAATAGTTTTTGAAAAATGTGTTTTAAAAAAAATTGACATGCCGTAAAATCTAACCAACCAACCTACCTCTCTCCTGAAGGTAGATTTGACAATTGGTTGACTCTTTAAAGTGGAGTCCCTCTCATGAATGAATGCTTAGTTTAAAGTGGTGCCAAAAATAGCCTAGCTCCATAGCATTTCTTTTTTTTTTTTTTTTTTTTTTTTTTTTTTTTTTTTTGCATTAAGCATTTTAGATGATAGGGTAGATACTGCCTAGCATGATGATGGCTCTTTGTAACCAAATTCATTTATTATATTTTTTCCCAGCACAACTGCGCCAGTTATCTATACATATACAAAGAGCAGTTGTGTGTATGTATGTATGTATGTATGTCTGGAGGAAACCACGAAAATAAAATAATTAATGACAAAGTAAATATGTATACACATTCACTATCACCAGAGCTCACTTTTTGTGTAAAAATAATGATGTTATTTATATCTGGGGAAAATATTTAAAAATTAGGATTTGAATCATAAGAGAAAGGAAAGTCATTGGTTGCATTCATGATTAAACCTAAATCAATTATGTAAGACCAAAACAATCAATGGATATGCAAATCTAACTTTTTATTATCCCCCCCCCCTCTACCTAGGCAATGCCGAGTAGCCACTTCTAGTCATTTATAAATAATATTTGATATCCTATATTGCATGATTATTATAAAAAAAGGATGGCTCCTTGTAACCAAACTCATTTATTATATTTTTTTCCCAGCAAAACTGCACCAATTATCATTTATAAATATTGTTTGATGGTGCCGTTATAGTATGTGGCCTACCCGGTTTGAATGTGTCCTACCTCAGTAAGAGTATATTTATAGATATAAGTAGTAGGCAATTTATTGAAACTAATTATTTTTCACATACATTCAATTTCAAGAAATGCAATTCAGTCATAAGCTGTATATAGTATGTGACCTACCTTTTTGATTCTGTTATAGTATGAGGCCTACCCGGTTTGAATGTGTCCTACCTCAGTAAGAGTATATTTATAGATATAAGTAGTAGGCAATTTATTGAAACTAATTATTTTTCACACATATTCAATTTCAAGAAATGCAATTCAGTCATAAGCTGTATATAGTAATTAAGAATTATTAAAAAAGAATTTATCCATAATTTACATGAATCAGAGATCTATTTAATTCTAAAATATTCTAAAATTCTGAAATAGGGTTAGGGTTAGTAGTTATTATTATTATAACCTTATAATATGCTTTTTATGGTAGGCCACATACTATAATGGTACTTGTTTGATATCCTATATTGCATGATTATAGGTGGTGCGTGGTAATGGACTCGTCATCCAGAGTTCAATTTCTGGACGAAGCTGTTTGCATTTCACATAGTGCTAATACCCTTGGGAAAGGTATGAATCTAATTCTCCCTCCAGCTATGGGCAAATAGCAGGGCAGACTGGGCTCTTTAACCATGGCTAGGTAACCAGTCTAGGAGAAGGAAAACTCTGAATTCACACCTGTTAAACTCCGCTTAAGAAATTGACCTTGTGTCACATCCTGCTCGTGCGGAGGGATTGGTAAATATATATATATAAGTAAGTAAAGTCGTCGGGGCGGCCTAAAGTCGGTATCAGCCAGTCAGCGAGGGAGTCTATCCCCTTTTCAATAGCGCCAGACCAAAGAGATTGTTATGGCGTCTGAGGTGGAGCGCCACACCTACCATCAGCTCCTTACTTTACCGCACAGATCCCTGTGCTACTCATACGCTGAGTTGGCGGGGGCTGGTATCGAACTAGGAACCTTGTGGTTTCTAGCCGAACGCTCTACCGACTGAGCTAACCCGGCCCACTTACTGACCTTCAAATGGCATGTGTCAAAATTTGAGTCCAATAGGATTATTAATTTACAAATTACAGTTATTTATTCAAACCTGTTAAACTCCACTTAAGAAATTGACCTTGTGTCACATCCTGCTCGTGCGGAGGGGTTGGTAAAATATATATATATATATATATATTGCATGATTATTATAAAAAATTTTTTTTTAAAGTGGCATACTCTTTTCATTACCTACCAAATCAAAAAGTGATATGCATTGGCCATGTTTTGTAAGAAAAGTAGTGATCAGTAGTTTTTTATTACAATCCTGCTAGCAATTATTTGCTTTTGACTGTCGTGTGATTGTTTATGAACCTTGTGTGGTTGCACCAAGCAAGCATTTAAAGTTACTCATAGCTGACTCATGTACAAACCCTTCCTATTATAGATATGCTTCAGTACATTGGAAAACTGGAGGTTTAAAAAAAAACAAAAACTTTTTTTTCCCCCTTGTCAGCAAAATGGAAATAAGTTCTGATTACAACTGCTATTTCTACCATTGGCCCAGTGTACGATACTTTGTTTTATGGTCAAATAATGGTGGTAAATCTTAATGAATATTTCTACATATCCAGTGATATGTTGTTTTTACTGTCTTTAGACTTTATGGTCAAATACTGGATCGTTTCTAGGCCTAACTTTGCAGTAATTTGATTCGAAGTGTCCTAGCATAGCCTATACCTAAACAAAAGCTATTTGTTAAGATAATAAAGTTTTTACTTAATATTGTTTACTATTTATAATAGCTCTGCATTGTGTATCAGTAGTGGGATTTTAGTATGTTTAGAATATCCAAGTAAGCATGGTAGACTACATCAAGGTCTAGACTACTTGGTTTATTAACCATATTGCATTAATTTTGATTGTATTACAGTAGCTTTGAAAGTATAAATAAATGTTTGAATGTTTTCTCTTTGTCAATGGATGCTGAAGAAATTTTTTTATGGCTAAAAATTAGGGATTTATTGGTAATTTATGAGGAAGTGCGTCCCGGTCTTCTGCCTCAGAAATTGCTACCCGGTGACTATTAAAATAACGTCCCCAGCTATGTCGGTGTTACTTGAAAGAAAACAACCAACTTAGGGCGTTAAATGTATTTTAGAGGGGGGGCTTCTCTTTTTTGGCGTAATTCTTATTTATTTATCGTAATTTGTCGTAATTCTTGTTCATTTATAGAAATTTGTTGTAATTCTTGTTCATTTATAGAAATTTGTTGTAATTCTTGTTTTAAATGTTTATTTATCGTAATTTGTCGTAATTCTTGTTTAGATATGAAGATGGATATATAGTTTGGAATAGACTGAGATAGATAAACAAAATAATATAGATAGATATGAACAAATGGAGATTGATAGATAGATATTTTCTACAAGTAAATGTATTTGTGGGGTGTCGCTTCTTTTTTGTCGTAATTCTTGTTTATTTAAACTAAAAACAAGACATTAAACAAACACGAATAAAAGAAAATCTGAAACGACATAGCTGGGGACGTTATTTTAATAGTCACCGGGTAGCAATTTCTGAGGCAGGAGACCGGGACGCACTTGCTAATAAATTACCGATTTATTTGTTCATTAATCCAGTATATACTATATCTAAAGTCCAAAGAGTAAATTTAAGTTGTCTTTCGTCTATGAATCTTTAAAAAAATTATTTTTAAGTTATGACTGCGCTTTTACCAAAATACTCTTGAAGAATCTAAATGGAATCCTTTTGAAAACAAAGAAAAAGACACTGTTTATAACTGAGAATTAAGTTATGACTTCTGTTAGAATTAAGAAAATGCATTAAGATGGACACACTCAATTGTATAATACTCTGGACTTTGCTCAGCCTATGCTTTTTATGGTAGGCCACATACTATAATGGTACTTTACTATTACTGACTATTCATTGTAGAAAGCTTGGTTCTGAATATAATGAATAGTGTTAATATAATCTTTGTTGTATACTTCCATGAAATAGTAACAAATGAGTTAGTAATATTCATTATTTCTTCATTTAAATAGCTTTTTTCTTTTTATTTAATAAAAACATCAAATTAAAAATGCTTCAAAATGTGTAGACCATAACTGTTAACTTGAATAGTCCTCTTATGTCCCAGAGGTGATATTCTATTATTTCCGGATTCCATTACCAATGTCCAGATATCTTGGTTTATTCTAACCTTTTGAATAGCATCCACCAGTTGGCAACTCCAAGTATTTAGCGAATTCAAAGAATTTATTCTCTATGTTTGCTTGTCTTTCTATCTTTACAGTAGTCAGTACTTGGTTTGCATGGACATATTTTATTTGGGTTTAAAAATAGTCTGTGTTTTTATTAATGTGTGTAGTAGTACATGTATAGCACTATGAGCACATGATATTGTGTGCTGCCCGGGGCACAGTTAAGTGTATGTGTAGGTAGCATAGTGTTATTGATTGTACAGGTGGCCTACTGAATTGCAGGTATATGATGTGAATTTGTAAGTGGTTGTATTATGATTATAAAGGAAGAGTATAACATCAGCATATCTCATTTAATTAATGTCTGTGATGGTAATGTAGTTTTGTGATAAAGTAAATGTTTGAATATGGGAAATATATACATCCTAAATTATTTCACTACTTTTAAGGGTTTTGATTAAGGCTTATATACGAATTTTGATTGATTCCAGTATTATTATTATTATTAGCAAATATATGCACCCTCCGGGTGCAAGTATTTAAGTTTTAATGTAATGAAATATCGTATTAAATTAGAGGCAGACAAAGGATATGTAACAGAGTGGGGGTATAATAGAAAAATAGAAATGAAACTTACTCTTCCATCACTCCCGTCTTTCATTGCTGAATTTTACTTATTTAACAATTTAGTTAAATTAGGAAATAAAGAATAAAATGACAGTTATTTTTTCTTGCTAATGGATTTCATTTAAGATTCATTGAAGAGATTTTTGCTTATATTCATTAAAATAAAACCAAACAGTTAGAAATCAATAATACTAAGCACATATTTAATAAAATCACATTTTTAATATCAATATGCAAATTAGCCTTCCCATTCACACTGCAAACCGATATTTTTTGTATATATAAATACAATTGCATGTTATTTGTATGTAGATATGGACAACACTAATAAAAAGGTGAAGAAATTTTATTAATAATTGAGGTTTAAGTGTTTATTTATATAAATAAAATCATGGAGAATGTGATGTAAATAACTATGTTAATTGTGACTCGATTAGTAATATAGTTTCGGTTACAGACAGAAAAACACACAATCTCCATTATAATAAGATTATTATTATTATTAATAATAATAATAATGCCTATAGAAGTACATTTCCTTTTTTTTTTTTTAATATACATCTTTTGTGTAGTATTGATAAGAGCATTGGTTAATGCAAGTGCTATATCTGTAGTTGGGCCTATGATTTTACTATTAAGTTTAAAAAATATACTTGATAGCTGACTGGCTAATTTTGTAATTTCTTATTTGCTGTCTTTAATGGACACTCTGATGTATTGGTAAAAATGCTTAGCACTACATGACCTTTTTGATGTTTATCTAATGCACTTGCATAAACATGTGTCTCACATCTTGATGTTACGTTTTCATAACTTCAGTGAAAAATGCATTGCGCTGTTTTAAATATAAGATTTTTGAAAAACTATATCTAAAGTCTGTATATCCCTAATCTTAACAAAAATTATTAATTATCTTTAAGCATCTGCTATTTCTTTCATTCAGTAAAGACTAAGAATTTTGCATTGGTAATTTTAAACCTTTGTGGATTATTTCTGCTAAGAAACTTGCACACACATGTGTATGTGTATGGATTGTTTTATAAAAATTATTTTATACAGAAATAAGTTTGTGTGTGTGTGTGTGTGTGTGTGTTGTGTGTATATATATGTGAAAAGTGAATGGAAGTGAATCTGACAGTATGAAATAAATATTTTTAGAAAAAAAAAATAAATGATGTTATAATGTTATAAATCGCTGACAGAAATCTGTTTCGACATTTTATTGAAGTGGTCTTTATCAAGAGCGAAATGTTTGTGATAGAGAGACGGTGTGAGTGAACCGTTACAAGCAAGATGGTACAAACGAACGTTCAAGTTCGGAGACGAATTTTTTTTTTTTTTTTTTTTAACAGGATATGCATTTTCAAAATTTGAAAAAAAAAAAAAAAATTCCGGCTCGGAACTTGAACGTTCGTTTGTACCATCTTGCTTGTAACGGTTCACTCACACACAAACATTTTGCTCTTGATGAAGACCGCTTCAATAAAAGGTCGAAACAGATTTCTATCAGCGATTATAACATCATATATTTGTTTTTTCAAAAAATATTTATTTCATATATATATATGTATATATATAAATTGCTTTCATAATATGGTATATTCTGTTATCAAGGCATGTTATTGTATCTTCTGGCATAGAAATAAGATTTTATGTAATGTTAATTCTATAACATTTAATTAGTTAATAATGAATAGAATATTATCAATTGGCCAGGAGACAGATTTTATTTCTTTTTCTTTTCTTTTTGAAATTGCAATTAGAACTGTAGATAGATATTTAACATGAGTAAGTTTAAATACATACATATATTAATATATTAAAAATGATTTGGATTTATAAATTTTCATTTATTTTTTTTTTCAAGGGAACAAAACTGAATCAATTATTCTTATTTTACCTTGTTTGATATTCAGAAAATATTTGGACATAAACAAGAAAATATAAAGTAGCATAAAGTTTTTGATATTTTACAAGTACAATGTAATTTTTCAACTCTTAGATTTGTTTTGAATTATCATTTCTTGTTCACTATCCTTTTACCTACCTCATACATATATATATATATATATAAAAGAAGTTTTTATGTCCTAATCAGTTTTAAATAAACAAACCTGACCAATTTGAATTAAATCTAGAACTCCTTATTTCTCAATTATTCAAGCCATTTAACCAAATCTACAATTATTTGATATCTTATTACTTGAGTAGCAAATTGTGCATGTATGAGAGTATGGGACAGAAAGTACAGTTTGAATTAAATTTAACAGACCTAAATTCACCATCGTATGTCACCCCGCCGAAAGAAAGAAAAAAAAAATCAGGGAATTAACCAAATTTAATGAAATTTTCAGTGTTGATATGTTGTTGGCATCCTTCCGTCTACTAAAGACGATAGCGTAGTGTCCCCACCCCTTTTAAAAAAAAAATCTGCAACTGCGTGAGTGGCTGAGCAGACCAATTTTTGAATGGCAATCTCTGGTGCAGTGACTGCAAACAAACAGTGATGCATGCTGGAGTTGCTGTTGTCTCCTTCCTTTTGGCTCTCTTTTCCCCGGCGGCTTCTTTCCCTTCTTTTTCACTGAATAAAAGATATAATGCACCAGTTATTTTATTTAAAAACTTTTTACATTTTTTTCAGGTCAGTTAACTTTATACCATGTATCTTTGAGAATCTGTGTTACGCCTCGATTTAACCAAAAGTACTCCCTGTTCCTATTCATTTTTTTTTTTTTTTTTTTTTTTTTTTTTTTGTTGATAGAACTCAAAACTTTTCTTTTTCTTAGCAGGCCTGACACTTTAACTCCTGAGCCAAATCTTTGAACACACTCTGTTAGCAGTTTAATTCCAACTGCTGCTGTTAACAAATACTTTGTTCATTCCCAGCTCACCTTAAATGAACTCCACCCTTTTCAGTTATGCCACATTCAAATAGTGCCATTGCTGCTGCTGCTGCTGCTGTTTACTGGTGTGAATAACTCCTTGCTTCCTGTTTCTATCACATGGCCATATATTCACCTAGTTGCTTACAACAGGATTTCTTTGTCATATCTTACAATGGACATACAAACCACAAACCAACCCTTCCTTCTGATACACAAACTTCAATAGAAATTGATACCAACTTTAGTATGTAAGAAACATACATTAACGCATAAGAAAATAAGATATCTATATACAAGACTACAAGGAATCTGTAGAATCTTAAAATGTCCTTCATTTTCATCTTGAAATGATATCAGTTTGTCTCATTGTTGATATTTTTACTTCAATATCACAGGTTTTTAGAAATAAGTGATTGGCTGCACACAGACAGAGGATAACTCATAAAAGATCTTCTAGAAAGTCAAGAATTTTAAACATAAAAAAAAAAAAGTAAAGTCGTCGGGGCGGCCTAAAGTCGGTATCAGCCAGTCAGCGAGGGAGTCTATCCCTTTTTCAATAGTGCTAGACCAAGGAGATTGTTTTTGGCATCTGAAGTGGAGCGCCACACCTACCATCAGCTCCTTACTTTACCACACAGATCCCTGTGCTACTCATACACTGAGTTGGCGAGGACCGGTATCGAACTAGGAACCTTGTGGTTTCTAGCCGAACGCTCTACCGACTGAGCTATGCAGTGAATTGTAGAAAATGTACTTACCCTATTCACTTCCTTTGTGTGGGGAAGAGCACATAATTTTGAATTTTCAAATATAAAATATTATCGTATAAATCATGTACCATTTGATTAAGAAAATTATGCAAATGAGTTTTGTTTCTCTATATATGTATATAAAATGTCATGTGTAAAAAAAAAAAACTATTAAAATTCAACAAAACTTAGCTCAGTCGGTAGAGCGTTCGCCTAGGAATCATAAGGTTCCTGGTTCGATACCGACCCTCGCCAACTCAGTGTATGAGTAGCACAGGGATCTGTGCGGTAAAGTGAGGAGCTCGTGGTAGGTGTGGCGCTCCATCTCATGCTAAAATAATCTCCTTGGTCTAGCGCTAGTGAAAGGGGGATAGACTTCCTCGCTGTCTGGCTGATACCGACTTTAGGCCATCCCGACGACTTTACTTTATTAAGAGGAAGGATTTTCAAAAATCACATGTAAAAATTGTCTGTTTTAGTGTCTTTAAACAGGAGGATTTTATAAATTAAAATCTGTATTTGTCAAAATTACACATTTTTTAGCTATTTATTCTCCCTTGAAGATGTCAGAAACAGCCCCATTTTTATTACCTTTTTTACAACTTACTTCTATGTGAATTTTCATAAATTTATCTTGAGTGATAGTGGAAAATGGGTAAAATTGATTTTATTTATGAAAGGGTATTTTTGCTTCCGATTGTTTTTGTAGGAGAGAAATTCCTAATTTGGTACAGGGGGGGGGGAATGAATTACTCTGCAGCTGTTCAATGAATTTTTAAAATTCAAAATGCATTTTCCTTTTTTTCCATAAATTCTATCCAAAAAACAACAAAAAAAAAAACAAACTAACTTTTACATACATTACATCAAATAAATAAAAAATCAATTGGGCATTGCTACCTGATATGTTCATGTTAAATTTATAGTAGATATTTAATAGTGGGAATTCAGGCATAACAACTATTATTATTTGATCCTTTTGAGTTTTCGCATTAGCTGATGGATTTTCACTGGAGTCTGAGTGACAGCAAGTCTACTCAGGTCTCCAGGACTCTTCTGAGTATTCTGGCAGATTGCAGCAGTGCAGTGTTCTGGATGGTTTCAATCCTTCCTCTGATTTCCAAACTTTCCAAACCCTTTTCTAATCCTTTTGGCACTGTTCCAAGTGCACCAACTACAATTGGTATCACTTTCACTTTCATATTCCATAACTTTTTCAGTTCTCTGGCAAGGTCTAGATATTTATCCATTTTTTCATTTTCCTTTAGCTTCACCCTGTAATCTGCTGGCACTGCAAAATCCACCAGTTGACAAGTTCTTTCTTTTTTGTTTATCAACACTAGGTCTGGTCTTCTTGCTGGGATAAGGTGATCCGTTTTTATTTCAAAGTCCCAGAGAATTTTATGTGTTTCGTTCTCAAGAACAGAATCTGGTTTATGCATATACCATTTTGTTGTATGGTCAAAATTTAATTTTTTGCATAATTCCCAGTGGATCACCTTCCCAACCCAGTTGTGTCTAGTTTTGTATTCTCGTTGTGCTAGTTTGCTACATTCGCAGAGTATATGGTTTACAGTCTCATCTCTATTCCCGCAAAGTCTACATTTACTATTTTGATGGGTCCTATCAATTTTCTCTTTGATGTAGTTTGTCCTTATGGCATTATTTTGTGCAGCAATTTATTATTATTATTATTATTATTATTATTATTATTATTATTGATTTGTATTAGATTATTTCTTTTTATCATGGTTATTGTCATAGGAAAGGGACCCAACAACTCCTGAACAAGACTATTTGCATTTTACATAGTGCGGATATCCTTGGGAAAGGTATGAATCAAACTATTTTCCCTCTAGCTATGAGTAAATAGGGCAGATTGGGTTCTTTAACCTTGATGGCCACTGGTATAAGAGAAGGAAAACTCTGAATACAAACCTGTTAAACTCCACTTAAAAAACAATTGACCTTGTGTCCCATCCTGCTCATGCAGGGGAATTGGGTAAATACATAATTCTTTTTATCTGTAAATATCAAATAAAAGCAATAGTTCCTGATGATAAAGGGTTAAATAAAAGATGGTTATATTCTCTAATGTTGTAGATTGATTCAATCTATCCCAATATTTCTGCAATTATTTGTGGAGAAAAATTAAAACTTTTCTTTGAGAACTTTCATAAAATAATACATACACAATTTAAGTTTGGTATGAATATTTATTATATCTAAAAAGTTTATCTCATTGGCAGAAAATGAATACCACAATTTTTGTAAAATTCCTATAGAATACTGGCACTTGGCTTGTGAACTTTGCCAATGTAAATGATTGTCTTTATTCATTTTTATTCCTATTGAAGTCAGTCAGTTAGTATACTGTTAGTTTGGACAACAGCAACTGGCTAAGCACAACTGAACTAGTGCCCAAGATAACTGGTACTTATGGGACTCAAAAATAGTCCATTCATGTATTTGGGTGATTCCATTCCTTGAGTCCTGATTGGCTGCTTGGTTTCTATGCTGTTATGAGGCTTCATAAATACTCTGGCATTCTGCAGTAGGATTGCAGCAAGGTTAGATCTGTATTGAGTTACAGTTGTTGTCTTGTCTTACCAATTCAATGGTAATTGGAACTTAGTATCATTATTCTACCCCCCCCACACACACACACACACAATTCCCAGATAAAACATTGTCAGTGATTCTTAATAATTTTGTCTAGTATTTTCTTGTTCTGGTTATGACAATGAACTGCATATACTGGTGAGACACCAGTTCTAGAGATTTGGGGAGTATCATTGATTTTACGCTATTACTTACATTCTGAGGTGAGTTTTTGCATCTATCATCGGATGTATCTTCCTTCTGGGAATCAGCTTCATCTGGTGTAGAATATTTATGAGTATCATCCTCATCAAAAGTATTCATAAGTTGTTCTTTATCGCCAGTCTTTTTTTCTGATCTCTTTTCGGCCTGGTATGTATTACTATTCTCCATTAATTAGCCTGGATGAAATTGATGATAATCTCGTCCATGACATGCCAATATAGTTTCTTCTTCTTTCCCAAGAACAACTGCAGGACATTTCCAATCTTTAAAATATTTTCTGCAATGATAAACATCACCATCATTATCATACACCACATCTGAATAAGACTTCTGATCATTTCACTTGACTCTGCTGCAATATAATTTTGTTTGGCACTGTGTAAAGCTTCCATTTTCTGATGTATCATATCACTAAATGAACTCTCCATACCTGGATTTTATCCTCTAAAATTGATGGAATGTTAGGGTTAATTCTAAATACTAATTGGTTTGGATTAAACCCACCATTATTTTGTAAAGTGTTCTTGGCACTTATTGACAATGCAAGTCAATTTTTGGTCCATGTTTTGCAAATGCCTCCACCAATATCTGATTATGCCATTTCATAATCCTGCTGATAAATGGGGATTCACTTGCTATTGTTGCAGTTTCTATATTTAGTTTCTCATTCATTTCCATTTTTCATTTGAAAATTCCCCTCTGTTATCACTCAAAACGTTCTAGGCGCACCAAAATAAGACATCCATGTTTGGTTAATGTCTTATACAATTTCATTATGTTGTTTAGAAAACACTAAACAGGCTGCAGAATATCTTGTGGCAGAATCAATCACATGCAAATCCAAGTTTTATTGTGAATATGTTCTTTCAAGTCCAGACACACAACTTTGTTAAATCTATCAGCCTTGGGCATAGCTA
>CM042170.1:16657084-16747084 GCA_023376005.1 Doryteuthis pealeii | reverse complement strand
AGCAACGCCGGGTAGCCACTGCTAGTACATATATAAAGGGCAGTTGTGTGTATGTGTATGTCCGGAGGAAACTTCGAAAATAAAACAATTAACAATAAAGTAAATATATATACACATCAAATATCGCCAGGGCTTGATTTTTGAGCAAAAATAATGAAAATTTGATTTATATTTGTGAAGATAATTAAAAAAATAAAATTAAAATAACAGAATCAAATTCTTTTTTTTTTTTTTTTTTTTTTTTTTTTGCATTTAATATTTTAAATAGGAGACATTAATTTTTCATTTCAGAATGTATGGATGAATGTAAGGCCCTTTTTTTTTTTTTTTTTTTTTTCTTACATAGGGATTTTAGTGGGGCATCCTGCGGGGATCCAACTTGCAATTCAACAATAATAGATCTGCGAGACTATCTCTCCCCCATAGCACTACCCAGGTGACGCCGGGTAGCCACTTCTAGTTAAATCATAAAATTGTGTTTCCATTGGCTTTTAGATTGTAATAGGGTTTATTATTCAAGGGAAGTAATTTAAAAATATTTATGAAATTAAAAAATTTATTTATTTTTAAATTAAATATCCAATGATCAATCTTTGTTTATAGCCGTTTTATTTATTTAAAAAAAAAAAAAGAAACCTTTTGGTGTGGCACAATTGGCAATAAATTTGATGGCTGAAATGCACAATTGGCAATAAATTTGATGGCTGAAATGCCAATTGGCAATAAATTTGATGGCTGAAATACACCTTTTGACCATTTTGCTAGTAAAAAAATCATTGGAATTTCACAATTAATACCATAATACACTTTTGGTGTCAGAATATATATTGCACAATTGTGTTTATAACAGAATTTTCTATCCATTGATACTACTAAAAACAACTGTTTTAGAAGTAATTAAATATTTTTTGTTTATTTTAATATCTAATAAGGTACTTGGGAAGGGGATTATTGCACAAGATCCAAATTTCCAAGTAATGTGGACTGAAGTTGCATCTTGCACTCAGTTATTAAGTATATTTTATAACTTAAGTTGCTCTATGTGCCAAAAGGGATATAAAAAAAAATTCTTTTGGAATATATTCACGCTCAGAATTGCGGAGACATGGAATAAACTGCCTGCATCTGTTGTAGGCTTCCGGAGCACTGAATCTTTCAAAGCCTCCATGCTTCCTGTAGTCCGCCAACACTATACCTGATGCCACTCTCCACATACACATGCACACACATACATGCATATTACTATGAACTGTTCATGTTCCTGACACATTATTCTGTGTACTTGACATGAGACTTTGAGGAATTGTGGTGCACCTGAGCACTGTACACAATAAATTACATTATTATTATTATATGCAAGACCCCCCCCCAAAAAAAAAAAAAAAAAAAAAAAACTAACAAAAAAGCGATGTTAATTTAGAAATTATTTTGTTGCTGTTGGGATAATATTAAGATTGATACCCCACCCCCACCCCCCCGAAAATAGTATTGCCTAAAGATTTTTTTTCTTCTCGTAACAGTTATGTAAAGTTTTCTTGACAAACTACATAAAAATAATGGTAATTTTATATTTGTAGTATTCTATATTACTCGCTGCCCTCTGAACTTATCTCCCTTTGACCCTTCGGGGTTAACCCCCCTTACTACCGTTCTCCTTTGTAGTCATTTATTCGCCATTAAAGCCTTATTTACAGGTCTCCTGAGTTTATTCAATATTCAATATTTAAATTATATATTTAGTAAAATGAAAGTTCTTGTTAGGGCTGATCTTACTGACATCATCCAGGCACCACTAATTTTAAGCTTTGAAATTATATGCATATTTTCAAAGATTAGAGACCAAGTGATGAACAAATTCAATTTACACTTTCTTTGTATTGCAGTTAACTTCAAGTTTTTGATTTTAGAAGTATTTTTCTTGCAGAATTTTAACTGTGTTTTAATTTTTATTTAATTCCTTTTATTGTCATTCTAATAATGATTTTTTTTTCTTTCTTTTTAAGCTGGTGATGGAATATTGTCTTGGTTCTGCAGCTGACATAATTGAAGGTATTTTTTATTTTTTTTATTTCTAAACTCTTATCTGTATTTGATTTTAATTCAATTTCGACCATTCATATATGTTCATATATAAGAACCTACTATCTCTTTTGGAGCTCATTTCTGATCATAAAATGTTTTTTAAAAATATTTTTTATTCTAAGTAAATCACTTTTGGGATTGATTTTTTAAATTCTTTTAAAAAAAATTTTTTTTATATACATTTTTTTATTAATTGTTTAAGATTAATTTTGAGTTTTGAATTTGTAGAAATTTTGATTCAAAAGAAATTAAAATAAAGAATTCAAAAGAAATTAAAATAAAGAATTCAAAGAAATTAAAATAAAGAATTCAAAAGAAATTAAAATAAAGAATTCAAAAGAAATTAAAATAAAGAATTCAAAAGAAAAAAATAAAGAATTCAAAAGAAATTAAAATAAAGAATTCAAAAGAAATTAAAATAAAGAATTCAAAAGAAATTAAAATAAAGAATTCAAAAGAAATTAAAATAAAGAATTCAAAAGAAATTAAAATAAAGAATTCAAAAGAAATTAAAATAAAGAATTCAAAGAAATTAAAATAAAGAATTCAAAAGAATTAAAATAAAGAATTCAAAGAAATTAAAATAAAGAATTCAAAGAATTAAAGAATTCAAAGAAATTAAAATAAAAATAAAGAATTCAAAATTCAAAAGAAATTAAAATAAGAATTCAAAATTCAAAAGAAATTAAAATAAAGAATTCAAAATTCAAAAGAAATTAGAATAAAGAATTCAAAATTCAAAAGAAATTAAAATAAAGAATTCAAAATTCAAAAGAAATTAAAATAAAGAATTCAAAATTCAAAAGAAATTAAAATAAAGAATTCAAAATTCAAAAGAAATTAAAATAAAGAATTCAAAATTCAAAAGAAATTAGAATAAAAAATTAAAAAACAGGGTGGCAACTTGAAGATACTGGATTCAAGCTGGGGTTGCTATCCAAGCCGATATGATGCTCAAGAACCCAACATCGGCGATGAAGATAGTGCATCTCTGACGACCACCCTGTACGCATCTACAATATGTATTGTACGACCTGAGTCTTAAATTTATAGAAATTTTAATTCAAAAGAAATGAAAATAAAATATAATTTCTGGTTTAGTGTAAATATTTGTGAGTCAATTGTTGTTCATTAAGAAAAATGTTTTGTTATTTTCCCTTTTTTAAAAAGTACTTGTTTATAATTGACATGTGTTTTACTTTCAGTGCATAAAAAACCTTTGAAAGAAGTTGAAATTGCAGCCATTTGCAAAGATGCACTAGAAGGAATCCAATATCTTCATAGTCAGGGCAAGATTCACAGAGATATCAAAGCTGGAAATATTCTTCTCAGAGAAAATGGCTTGGTGAAATTGGGTAATTAGCAATTTCTTTTATTATTCATGTTCTTTTTGTGTTAAGTTTTTATGGGTCGTCCTTTGGCCTTCAGTGGAATTGGATCCTTGGTAATCCTCCGATAATGAATCCTTTGGTTCTTCTGATAAAGAGTCCTGAGTATTATAAGTTCCTTCGTCAATGGTCGCAAGTATACTGTGAAAGAATCAGTGTTTAAGTAGTTAATCAGCCGAACATTATGGCTGCTGATTGGTGAAGGAATAGACCACGTGACCTTGCCTAGTCTATAAATTCAGGCTGGGAATTGGGATATATATATATATATATATATATACAAATAAATTATATATATATATATATATATATATATATACGCAAATAAATCCAAAAATCTTTCAAAATGTTTTATTACTCTTTTTCTTTTTTTTTATTTATTTTTTATTATTATAAATAATCCTGTTTTGTTGTTGGTTAAAAACATGCTGAAGTATTACTGTCTCTGGCTCATTAATAGTCGTTATATTTAGAGTATGAAATTTATGTTAATGTAATCACTTTTTATGGGACAGTTGGATACCATTTATTTATTTTAACATTTGGGAATTGCCTAAAAAACTAGGGGACATAAATTTTGATGAAACAGTTTTGATTTTAAGAATTTTCAGTGAAAAAAAAAAAAGCTCTTTATTCCATACATGATATCAGTGTTAAACCTGATCCAAAAGCCGGACAACGATCACGGCACCTACGTAGGCATAATGAATGCAGCTGAAAAAAATTATAGTCAAATTGAGAAAGAGGCATTGGCAATAATTTTTTGCTGTAAAAAAAATTCCATAAGATGGTGCATGGCAGAACTTTTGTTTTACAAACGGACTACCGTCCGTTATTAAGTATTTACGGTTCTAAAAAAGGTATTCCAAAACATATAGTGCAACGATTACAACGCTGAGGAACCATATTGGATTATGATTTTAAAATGGAATATATACAGTCCATGACCTGCAACACTCCACTTAGACCCTTACTTGGTCTAGACGGGCGGTCGGAGAGGCTCCCTCTGATCAATCGGCTGGTCACTTCAATCCCTAGCACCTATATGATTGCCTCAACCCTATTGCCCTTATGGCAAGCCCCAACCCTTTTTATCATATGGGTGCTAGAAGGCAGTGGCTGAGGGTCTTCATGTCCTGGGAATGATGTTAAACTCTATCTGATGGTGAGGTTCCAGTTCTGGAGGTTTGGGGAATGTGGAGCACCCCTTCATCACCTTTTCTCCAGATCCACTCTGACCAGGAGTGGTAGTACCTGTTAGGGTCCCATCTTATGGTTAGATAGAAAAACATGAGTTTATAAAAAAAATTGATTATCCATTAAGAATGAATTTATTTCAAAACTTTGTCGGCATTAAATGACCCACTGAGGTTGATATGCTGTAAAACAAACAAACCAAACCAGATAAATGTTATCAATTCTTATCTGTTAGATAAGCTTTGACTACTTAAAAGAAAAAATCATATAGGGAGTATCCAGTTGTTTTTCAGATCAAGGAATGTAATATTAATTGATCACATTCCTGTAAACTTCATTTAATCTATTTTCATTGTTTCATGAGAAGTCATACTTTTTTAATTTGCAGGCTGGTTGAGTAAGTGGGTGTGTGTACAATATTATAAAATCAAATTATTTTTCTTTTTTAACATTTATAATTGTCATTTTTAATTTTAAAAAAAAAAAATTAATTTTTTTCCTCCTTCCACAGCTGATTTTGGCTCTGCATCTATGACGTCCCCTGCCAACTCCTTTGTTGGTACACCTTACTGGATGGCTCCAGAGGTGATTCTAGCCATGGACGAAGGACAGTATGAAGGAACGGCTGATATTTGGTCTTTAGGGATCACGTGTATTGAGTTGGGTAAGAATCTATTATATTTTCTAATTTTTTAAAAGATTTTTATATTGAATACAATGTTAATAACCTTGAGAAACTTATTTCTGATCTTTTTGATCGTATAAATTGTTTAGTATATCTCAAATCTGAGTTAAACTTTTTTATTTTGAAGCTGTATACAAAGAAAAAATAAACCTTGTGTCTTATTGTCTGCAATAACCATTTACATAAACTTTCACTGTTTACCAGAAATTGTTCAGACCTTTTTGTATTTAGCCCAACCCCTCCACTAAGGGTAAGGTGTGACACAAAATAACACATCACTCAATAAGTCCCATGCCTGACACATAGATGGCACCACTAATAAAAAAATTCATGATTTTTATAAAGTACTAACCTTCAAATGGCATGTGTCAAAATTTGAGTCCAATAGGATTATTAATTTACAAATTACAGTTATTTAATGTGGTTTGTCATTCTGGTACACTCATTTATTGCTGTTGAGAATGCATGACCAACGGTAATCACTGGAAAAAAATGTAGCTGAAAACTTGCTCTATTCAATGGTGTTATTGTGCTATTTGTATTTGTTGTACTTTTAATAAAATAAGTACTAGGGTAAGGAAAAAGTTTCACAATATTTTGGTAGCTTATTTGCTTTATTCTTCAAGTTAGAACAAAAGCAGCCTAATATTCAAAGTAGAGGCAATCATATTGTCTGAAGTCACCTTTCTGACAGTTCTTTGATCCCATGCTGATATTAGTTCTTGTCCTTTTGAGGCAAAGAACTCCTTCACTGAAGCTTCCACCACCTCATGTTTGATGAAATGTTGTGAGAACTGAAAATGAGCCGTGGATCGGAACAAGTAATAATCCAAGGGAGCTATGTCCAAACTATATTCTGTGTGCGGCATCAGTTTCATTCTCTTAAGTTCCTGGAATTTATTCTGGAAACTATAAAATATTGCAAAACTTTAAGAATATGTTTTGAGTTTTGATAACCAGGTTATATATAGGGCTACTCCTCATTTGTCTGTGTAGAAATGTTATCTTTATTTAGTATACATTATGTTATCATTATTTAGTGTACATCGCTGATGAGACTTAATAAAGTCGAAACAGTCTGTACGATGTTCTACAGACCGAACGATCCTTTGCCGAAATTCACTTATGTTTATTTACTATAATTATCGAATTTTATGTGATATACGCATTGTAATATATAAATAATAATATATTCAACAATGCTTCTAAAAAACAAACATCTAAAAAAAAAATTTAAAAATATCTTTATTTATTTATTGTAATTTTTATTATTTTCTTAAATTTCTGCTGAAAGGAAACCTCCTTTATTCAACATGATAACCAGGTTATATATAGGGTTACTCCTCATTTGTCTGTAGAAATGTTATCTTTATTTATTTATTGCAATTTTTATTATACTTTTTATTTTTCTTAAATTTCAGCTGAAAGGAAACCTCCTTTATTCAACATGAATGCAATGAGTGCCTTGTACCACATTGCTCAGAATGATTCACCCACTCTGTCTGGTGGAGATTGGTCTGAGGACTTCCACAATTTTGTGGACTCCTGTCTTGCCAAATGCCCAGCAGATCGTCCCTCTGCTCAGCTATTATTGTTTGTAAGTTGTTTATCTATTTTTTTTTCTTTTGTTTTTGTATATAGATTTTTTTAGCATTATTTGTATTATTCGGACTATTGTCCTCATCTTCATTGTTATCTGTACGTCTCAACCGATGATACGTCTCAACCGGCCTTCTTCAGGTATTTCTTGTCGTAATCGGGAACCATCACGGAACTTTGAACCTAACCCTTTATTCAGTCCGGGGGTGGGTATCCTGTTCTCGTATACATGACCTAAAACTAGGAAAGCTGGAACACTCTGGATTAATGATCCTTGGGTCTGAAAACATCTGGAACACTGGATTAATGATGCTTGGATCTGAAAACATCTGGAACACTCTGGATTAATGATGCTTGGATCTGAAAACATAACCTGACTTGAGGGTTATCATCTGACTAACATTGTTGGATGCACTGTTACTTTTTTAGCAGCATTTGTATAAATTT
The DNA here is from genome assembly GCA_023376005.1 of Doryteuthis pealeii. Classification (NCBI taxonomy): domain Eukaryota; kingdom Metazoa; phylum Mollusca; class Cephalopoda; order Myopsida; family Loliginidae; genus Doryteuthis; species Doryteuthis pealeii. The sequence goes on along the minus strand of CM042170.1, from coordinate 16,739,686 downwards.
GACTTTGAATTTATTGAATATTTTTCTAGGCTAAGAAAAAATAAACTGTATATCCTGACTATTTACAGGTTTGCAGCAAGCAAGTATATCCTGGGTATCACTAAACTGCATCTGGTAATGAACCTCCAATTCTGGAGATTTGGGGGAGTGTGGAGTGCCCCCTTCATTGTCATTACTTCCAGGTCCAATCTTACACAGTAATACCTATTAAGGTTCCATCTATGGACCCTGACCCGGAGTGGTAGTACCTGTTAGGGTCCCATCTATGGGTTAAATAGTAAAACATGAGCTTATAAAAAAAACTGAGTATCCATTAAGAATTAATTTATTTCAAAAACTTTGTCGGCATTAAATAACCCACTGAGGTTGATATGGCATAAAACAAACCAAACCAAACCCGTCTATGGGCCAAATAAATCTGTTTGGAAATTATTAGATAGAAATACATGAGCACATAACTATGTGCAAATAAATGATTATAGACAAAGTTATAAAAAAACAACTGAACGACCAGTCAGAACTGCAGAATTGTGCATTATCTTTATAATAATATTAGTGTTCTTTTAAAAGTACAACCGTTATCATCTTGCAACACCCTTTGGTTAAAAATTAGATCATCCAAGATGAAATACAAAAATGTAAATCCTGATCATCTGGTGTTGCTTACCAACTGAATTCTTATTCTTGAGAGTGTCATCACCTCAGATAAATAATGGACCATTCCATTTTTATTATAAAGAAAGGAAAGAAAAGGGACATGCTACAAAGAAAAACTAAAAGAAAGAAAAAGTAGAGAAAGATAGAGGGTGTGAATGCACGGAAACAATAATACAAATATGTTTCAATTGAACATAATGAAAAGAAGGAAAGAAAGGGGGGGAAAAAGGGAGAAAGTTGAATCAAGATATTTATACTTTTTATATATTGAACTATTTTGTAATGGTTTTTCAGTAAACATATCAAATGTAATAATTAACTTATCATACTGTGGTATATCCACAGGTCCTGCTAGTGTTACTATTGCAAAAAAAAACTATTGCAATTAGTTATAATTGAAATAAAGCATTTAGAAATTGATCAAATTTTGGCATTAAATAACCCATAAAGTGTTGATATGCTATTAAATAAACCAAACGAATTTAAGTTAGCATCTTCTATAAGGTGCTGCATAAATGCATATACTTTCAAACAGTTATTAAATTTCTGATTGCATTTCCTAACCAAAGAAAAAGATTTGCAAGAAATTCTGAAAATAATAAATTTTTAATTTATTTTCAATTGGTTATTAGAGGGAGATAACTCATTATAATTTAGTATCAATTTTAGTTTTTATACAAGTCGCATTTTGAATTGTTAAAAAGTCTTTTGAATATATTTCTTAGTCAATTCAATTTTACCAAGTAACTATGCAGAAAATTTATCTTTATTTATTTATAGGATTGTAAAATAGCTATGAAGAAGAAGAAAAAAAAAAGTTAATACAATTATAGTTTTTCTTTTTTTGCAAAAGCAAATATTTTGGACTTTTAAAAGCTTTGTTAGACAAAAATGGAATAGACCCTTTTTTTTAACCTGTTTTTTTTAGGCTGGTACTGAAGTATAATATCTGCTCTTCTCTCTCAACTACATTCTTGTCGTGAGACAGGGTGTGATTAAAATAGTTGTGAACCCATCTGATGATTGGTAACTTTAGACACTTGGTCTAGGCTTCCTGAAATAGGCTATAATAGCAAAAAATCTAAATCTTCTGTTATATTTTTTACTTATATATAATTAGGATAGATTGCAACCCTGGCAGCCCCTTCCTCCTTGAAACTGGTGGATGGTGTCAGAGGAGTCTGACACCAGCATAATAGTGATCATAGGGCTGGGACTATTTTTGGCCTTGCTTATGTATATGTGACTCTATAAAACTGACATTGTATTCTACTGTGGTTAAATGAAACGAAATAGAATGACATTAATGTTTCTATTAATAAAACATTATTTTCCTCTTTTCTTTTTCTTTTCTAGCACTCATTTATCAATACCCCTAGAGCAAATACTGTGATTTTAGACTTGATTTATCGGACAAAGGATGCTGTTCGTGAGTTGGATAATCTTCAGTACAGACGTATGAAAAAGATTTTAATGGTGGAAACTAATGATGATGAAGCCAAAAATTCGGCTGGTGAACCATCAGCTGATGATTCTTCACAGGTGAGAAATTATATCTGTTGTCAGTTTCATTGTGGCTTTTATGTGATTTTATTATCTCCTCTGATATATTGTGCATAAATGAATAAAAACGACCCCTCCCCCTTGTCTGTCTGTGTATGTGTGTAATTTGTCATGTCGGACAGTGAAATGTTAATTTGGTTGTGACAGGTCATTTTTCTTTAGTGTGGGTGGTCTAACTTTGCTTTTAATATTGATATGATCCATCTGCAGTCAGAGAAAATCAGTCATGAAAACAAGTGCAAAATGAATATAGGAATTCCTTTATTTTTAGAGTTCAAATTTGTCTTGTCTCAAGGGAGATAATCTAAATTCATATACAGGATAAAAAAATAAGCAATTAAAAAACAAAATGTGGTCAATTTCAGAATCAAAATGAGAATGTGAAAATATGAAAAGATGAGAATCATAGAAATGAATGTAAAATGTTATGCTTATTACATTGTTAATAATGATAGATTTGTATTTAGATCAATTTTCAAATTAACTTTCGAGTTTTGATTTATATTATACAATAATAAAAAAAATGTGACAAACCTGCTTGTCACTGTAAAAAGATATAAATTGGAAAGCAAATTTAAAAAATTTAAAAAAATGAATATTACAATAAGCATGAAAATTGAAATATGGCTTTCAACTTTAGTAGTAAAATTGATTGTAAACACACATGTAAGTCATCCACAGACACTGTGTTTCGACATTTCACATCTCATCAGTGTGGTTAGACACAGCAACTACCTCTGACCAGCAGCGAAACCCGGCTGACTTTTCACCAGCCCAGTTCGTTAACCTCTTGGCCATCAACAACTGCCATTAAGGAGCAGTGTTTTAACTGTTAAATACATACATCCGTGTATATATTTTATGATCACCAGAGAGATCAAATCTGTAAACAACAGACAATCATTGGTTTATGCTGGTGGTGAAAATCAAATTAAATTGCTCCTAGAGAGCTCTACCGGGTTTTGTTTGTATGTGTATGTGTGTATGTATATATATATATATATATATATATAATATATATATATATATATATGTATATTATATATATATATAAGATTAGTTAAATACATACATCCGTGTATATATTTTATGATCACCAGAGAGATCAAATCTGTAAACAACAGACAATCATTTCTTTATGCTGGCGGTGAATGTCAATTAAAATCGCCCCTAGAGAGCTCTACCGGGTTTTGTTTGTGTGTGTGTGTATATATATATATATATATATATAATATATATATATATATATATATATTGATATTGATTAGCGTTCCTAATTGAATGTTAATGACATTTCTCCACATACTGTTGGATTGATTTTACTCCCATATATTACTTATTTTACTCCCATATATTACTTATATTACTTCCATATATATATATATATAATATATGTATATGTATAAGTATTAACTTACCGGTGGGTATAAGAACGATCGTTGGAAGCGCACAATATCCAGAGGTTAAGGTTGAGAAAAAACAAATACAAAGGGCTCAATACAATGTAGAGCATAAATTTATTTATTTCCATTCTTAAATAAATATATATATATATATATATATATATGAAGCGGTGACTTATCAGAGAAGGACCCATAATCTGTGAATCTCACACAAACCTCATCTTGATCAAATTTGACAATATATATGCTTCCTGGTATGAATTCTGTTGAGAAATGCTAATCTGAAACCCATAAAACTTCATATGCAAAATTGCAAAAAGTACAATTTGTAGTCCTATGCTAGTCATGGGACCACTGTTGTCCTATAAGTGCGTGTTGTGCTGCGGGCCACTTATAGGTTAATGAACCTGCTCGTTCGGCCTTCCTATGCCCACGTATTGTTTGACCCACAGGAAGATTGAAGAAGAGCTGGTTCAGGCTGTGTCTGAAGATGGCCAAATTCACCAATGCTGTCAACGGGTCAACAATCGCAATAACTATGAAACACTTATTAATGATTATATACAAAAATACCTTTATTAATTATACAGTGACCAAAATCATGAATTCTGTTGAGAAATGCTAATTTAAAACTATAAAACTTCATATGCAAAATTGCAAAACGTACAATTAATTATTTTTAAAAGGTTTATTTATTCAACTTAAATAGCCAACTGAAATTGAAAGGAGGGGAGGAGCTAAATTTTAGTGGATAGTTTATTGAAGAAATCTTACATAAACTTCAATAAAATCTCATTTTAATTAAGGTATATTCATAAACAATGCTCCACAAGTTGGGTTCATTCAAATTTGTGAAAATGGAAATCAGATTGAATAGAAACAATATTTTTTTTTTTAAAGTAATTGTTTATCAAAATGTTTCTGTTGATATTTATAACAACATTCATTATCTGTAATGTTGTTGGAAATAATTTTGGACATTACTTGTTAATGAAATGCTTGCTGAATGTTTCTATATTGAATTTGGATTAAAAAGCTATTTATTTATGAGTGTCTGTTTATGGCCTGGGTTCCCAAATATTCTTTGATATCGTAAATGTTATTTTTTTCTTTAAAACAATTTCTACTGCAGTGTGACTAAAATACAGTATTATTTTCCCATATTACATATATTTTTCCATATTCTATTTTCCAATTAAGTTGCCTTAACCCCACCCCTTTTTTTTCTTATTTACTGCATGACCTTTCATAAGTTCCTAAATTATTTGTTATGTGTTTTAAAAAGTTAAATTTTAAAGAACTTGGGAAGGGGACATGATGTTATATTTTGTGAATGCAGTGTAGTCTTGTTTTGTCTTGTTTTGTTTTATTTTTATTTATTTTTAAATAGTCTCCGACTGTTATCAAATTTTTATTGACAAATTTTGGCATGCTTTGATTTTTATATTTTAAAAAATACCTTTTAATCAAAAATTTTTTTTTTCTGTGACTTGTTTTTTATTACATTTTTTTTTTATATATATATATATATATATATATATATATATATATATAATTCATTCTGATCTAATCCCCCCTGACTTAGTGATATTGGATTTAGAAATCCTACTATGGATTGTCTTTTTTTTTAAATTTGAATTCCTTCAGAAAATATTTTGTTTTGCATTAAATAATTTAAAATAACAAGACTAAACCTAAAAATAGTGTTTACAAAAATGATTATTATATATAATAATAATAATAATAATAATAAATAAAACTTAATGCTAAAACATTTTTTTTTTTTTTTAAAGAAAAGAAAAAATAGAGAAATTTATTAATCTATTTTTATTTTGAATGTGCAGTTTCATAGTAAAAAAAATGCTTACATTTTAGTATTTATTATATATATAAAATGGACTCGATTTTTCGACACATGAGTGTTCATCCAGTGAACAACCAACACAGTGATTTGTTTATAGTGGTGAAGGCTTGTGTAGGACCATTCCACATTTTTAGGCACAGTCGATAGGAAAGAATTGGTGCATCAAGGAATGCCACGAACCCAATCAACGACTGACCTCAGGAATTTTGAATTCAGAGTTATCCCTCTCCTAGACTGGTTACCTACCCAAGGTTAAAGAGCCCAGTCTGCCCTACTATTTAACCCATAGCTGGAGGGAGAATATATGGATTCATACCTTTCCCAAGGATATTAGCACTATGTGAAATGCCAACAGCTTCGTCTAGGAATTGAACTCGAACCGACAAGTCCATTTTCCACGACTCTAACCACTAGCCCACGCGCCTCCATTATATATATATATATATATATATATATATTATATTATATTATATTATATATGGAGAAAGGTAGACAAACACGGGATATTATGGAAACTGGATGTTTATTGTCGACTATGCAACGTTTCGGTCTATTATTAGGCCATCTTCAGGACTTGGATATAGTTCATACTCCAATGATGAACATTCTCAAAATGCTGAAACAGACGGTCGTCAGTAGGGGGAGGGGTGGTTGGGGGTGGTTAGTGGGTTTTCTTCTCTCTGGATGGGGAATGTCAGAATGGTGGATGGTGGTACCACATACTGTCGGATTAACCTCCTCACATTTCTCACACACACATATATATAATATATATATATATATAATATATATATATTATATATATAATATATATGATTATTATTTCCAGTTTCAAAAATATTTTATCTAGAATATTAAGTTTACTAAATATTCATTCTATTTTAGCAAAAAAAATATATTTTAAAATTTTGATTAGTCACCCAGGTAGACTTTTTCTACCTTTTGAAAATGACCGTCCTTTCTCTATTCAGAAGCTTTCATATGACCAGATTAAAAGAAAATCATGAAAATATTTATAGCATAGCAGCTTTAAAACTATTGGAGAAAATGCAGTAAGAAGTAATTGGTGGCATTCAATAGTATATTTAATTTTCTCCTAAATTTATTATACCATTAGGCATGATATAACCCCAGACGGGGTTGATATGCCATTAAAAATCAATAAACCAACCAATCATCCTAAACTTATTTATTTTGCACTTCAAACATATTACTTTTGGATTTGCTATTTAAAACTTTTTTGAAAACTTTAGATTAAACATTTTAGGTTGTTAGTTTTGTTTAGTAAAAGAAACCTTCCTCTTTAACACACAGGATTCCTTGTCTTTTTCTACATGTGTTCAGGATCACTGGGTATGTACATAAAAAAAAAGAAGTTTTTTGTATGCACAATATTTCTAAGAACCTCCTTTCCGAACTCCCTTAATTTACCTTAGATATTTTACCAGCCTGTTCAGTCATGCATAGAAAAGAAAAGAAAAATTGAATCTTGCTTGTTTGATCTGCAAATATTAGTTATGTTACAGGTAGCCCAAAACAGTTAATTCTGGAAAAAATTATTCAACCTTGTATGTTTTTGAGAGTGAGAAAGAGAGCCAGAGATTGTGTATGACATTGTGGGGTGAGATTAAAGGTTCTTCACATAGTAAAAAGTTAATTCATCTACTCTTTATTATATAAGACCCTGTTAGAATACTTAGGATGAAATACCATTATTCTTTTGATGTACAATTCTGAGGCAAGAAAATAGATTTGTTTACTATTTCGTCTGCCCTGTCGGCTGGGGGTGTTAGAATGCACTGACTGCACCTCTGCAGAGGGTAAGACCCCCCAATGGAGCCACCTGTTGGCTGTGGGTGGCGACCCGTGATGCTTAGATAGAACCCAGGTGGTTGGAGCAATCCATGACATGCAATACTCCACTTTGGCCCTTTCTTGGGTTAGACGGGCGGTTGGAGAGGCCCCCTCTGATCAATCGGCTCGTCACGTCAAGCCAAGCACCTATAATGATTGCCCCAACCCTATTGCCTTATGGCAAGCCCCAACCCTTTTTATCATATGGTTGCTAGAAGGCGGTGGCTGAGGATCTATATGTCCTGGGAATGATGTTAAACTCTATCTGATGGTGAGGTTCGGGGAATGTAGATTACCCCTTCATCACTGTGACGGTCCCATTTATGGGTTAAATAGAAAAATGTATTTATTAAAAAAAATTGAGTATCATTAAGAATGATTTATTTCAAAACTTTATCGGCATTAAATGACCCACTGAGGTTGATATGCTGTAAACAAACCAAACCAAAAAAAACTATTTGTTCTCTAATCATAAATAATCATTATTTGTGATTAGTTGGTGAATTAGGCTGTAAATATTGAATTCTCATTTCCTAGATGCCTTTTCTTAATTGGGACTACATTTGTTGTACACATTTTTATAGAATATAAAATGAAAATAAAAATCTATTGGAAAAGAAAATCAAATTATGTTAATGTGCCAGGAATATTTGATATTCAAAAAGTGAATTAAAACTTTCAGAATTGACTTCAAATCTTTGGATATTTCTGGTCAGTCTTTCTGAATTAAATTAGGAAAAACTTAATACATTGATAGAATTGCACAGAAAATTAAATTTTCAAAGTTTGATTTGATATTTTTATTTATGTTAAACACAATTTCAAAATAGCCAGTTAAAGGAATAAAAAGGAAATCTACTTTGAAATATGAACAAATTAAAATTGTATGACATATGAATAATTTTCGTATTCAACCTAAGGATTATTCTTTAAATGGCAAGGATGAATGACTTATTTCTTTTGATGTACAATTCTGAGGCAGAAAATAGATTTGTTTACTATTTCGTCTGCCCTGCAGAGGGGTAAGACTCACCCAATGGGGCCACTGTTGGCCGTGGGTGGCGACCCGTGATGCTTAATAGAAGTTGTATGATTTTTTTTTTGTATGCTTAGATAGAAAAATGTATGTTTTTTAAACAAAAGGAATATTTAACCAGATGTTAAATGCATATATAGCAACAATTTTAAAAAATGTTCAAAAGAAGCTCCTTCTTTTAAGATAAATACTTAAAGTGTATTTGTTGAATAGCATGTATAACATACAGTTAAGATCTTTTTTTTTTAAATACTCTTGAATAAGTGTTCTTGAATATTACCAAAAAATGAAATGAAATTTATTGTGTACAGTGCTCAGGTGCACCACAACTCAATCAAAGTCTCATGTCAGTACACAGAAATAATGTATTAGTGTCAGGAACATGAACAGTTTACAGTAGTAATGTGCATGTATAATGTGCGCGGTGTGTGCATATGTATGTGGAAGTGGCATCAGGTATAGTGTCGGCGGACTACAGGAAGCATGGAGGCTTTGAAAGACTCAGTGCTTCGGCAGCCTAACAACAGATGCGGGCAGTTTATTCCATGTCTCCGCACTCTGAGCGTTAAAAATGACTTCAGAATTGTGTACACAATTAGCCCCCAACCCTCAAGCCATTTTATTTTTTTTTGCATAATGCTTCAAGTTTCAAGCAAAGCACAAATTCTCCTGTAAAATGTAAGCAAACACCTTCCACCTTAGAACTTTTTCCATAATGATCTGTGAAGAGCTTGCTTTGGCTAACACTAAATAAGTCTAAACATTTTTATCTAAATGCTGTTTCGAATGTTTTAATTTTTAATTTTTTTTTAACTAGGAAGTCTTCTTTCTCTTCTTCTTCTTCTTCTTCTTCTTCTTCTTATTCTTCTTCTTCTTCTTCACACAGATGTTCTCTCTCTTTCTCTTCACTTTCTTGCATCTCTATCATTAGATCAGCTTTCAAGCTTTCATATTAAGCATAAATTGCTAACTTCATCAACTTTTGCAAAAATAATAACCTTGTCATACATACCCTTAACCAATCTCTAGAACGCCTGCTGCGGATTGAGCAAGATTCCTCTCTTTAGAATTTTCTTTAGCAGAATTTAAAAGAAAAAATACATACCCTAACTAAGTTTTTTTCTTTTTTTTTTTTTTTTTTTTTTCCTTCTTTTTTTTCATGATGCATATTTAGGATGATGACACTTTGATAGACAGCAGTAAGTCAAACAGCATTGCCAGTCACCAGAGTGGAATCAGTACAAGTAGCCGTAGTAGCAGTATGAACAGTCTTCCAGGACTAGTGTTGAAGATAACACTTTAGCTTTTCAAGAGACCACAAGTGTTAAGTATAATAATCAACACTTGAATTTCACTCAATAATTATTTTATTTTCTTTTTGGTGTTCTGTTAAATTTTTTAACACCTCTAGCCATTTAAACATGTTGACCACTCTTATGTTCTCTCATCTCAGAATTTCTGCGCAAACCATTTATCTTTTTTTGTTCCTGCTACTTTTCGATGATTATTACTGACTTTTTTTAGTTCTTTACATTATGCGTATGTGCAAATACATATTTAATTAATCTCACAAACACAACACACACACACACACACATATATATATATACCAAAGAAATTTTAATGGCAAACCCTTGCATAAGAAAAAAAAAACAGCAAATAGTTTGATTGTAAAAATATACTACCAAACGTTTACCTGGGGTGAAAAAAATGAAAAAAAGAAAAGACCAAGAGGGTCGTACCAACGGAAACAAACACTTGGCCAAAAGAATATATATATAAATATATAATATAATATATATATATATACTGCTAGGATTATCTAAACCTAAAATTAAAAGGTACGCAATACCTAAGTAGAAGCAATAATAAAGTTAAACCTAATGAGTCAGATAATACTACTAAATTTCGCTTAGTAGCTCAAAAGGGCAAGGATCAGATTCTTGTCCTGATAAGCTTTTAAGTGAAACTGTTAGTAGGTATATTTGACTCAGTAGGTTTAACTTATATATTATAAAACTTCTCATCCTGTCTTCATTTAATATTTATTTTTTCTTCCATAATAACCCTTAGCACCAAAATTTATAAGGCAATATGTAGATATTTCATTATATTTATATTTTTCTATACATTGTTCTACATAATATTTAAAACCAAATATATTGTGAAAGTTTTCATTCTGTCCTAAGTCATGTTTTATTATTATCCCTTAAAAAAAGTTTTTTTTTTTTTTTTTTTTTTTTTTCTTTTCCGGTTTTTACAATAATATTTATTTAAACCTATAATTTTTATAAAAAAATTATTTATATTTTTTATAAAATATTATATAAAATATATTTTTATATTTGAAAAAAAAAAAAAAATTTTATAACATAATTTTTTTCCTTTTTACAATAATATTTATAGACTATTAATATATATTGTGAAAGTTCATTCTGTCTTTGTTTTATTTATTTATCCTTAAAAGTGAATTTTTTTTTTTTTTTTTCGTTTTACAATAATATTTTTTGGTTTTTTTAAAGTTGATAAACTGTTTTTTAAGTTGTTTTTTTAACCGAATAAGTAAAATAGATATAAGTAAATATAAAAGTTAACTTTTAAGTGTCCTTAAAGGATTATTTCTGTTTATTTCTTAATAAAAAAAAAGTGAATCTAATGCTGGTTTTGCGTTTAACTGTTAAAAGTTTGAAAACTTAATTTTTTAATCTTTTTTTTTTTTTTTTTAAATCATTTTCTTTAAATTATTCAAATGCCTGTTTTAAAATTAAAATTCCTTTTTTAAATATCACTTGTTATGAAATATAAAAATATTATCAGATCGTTATTTTGATAATTTGTTGAAATTGATGAAGATGGGCGTTTTAAAAAAAGAAACAAAACAGCCCACATTTTTTTATGCATTCTCTTCTCTTTTTTTTTTTCTTTTTTTAAATTAAAGAATATTTTGAATCATCATTATATCCCAATTAAACTATAGTTTAATTAATTCAAATTTATTGTAGAATTGTACTAGATTGATTAATATGGATCATGAGGAATGGAAAATTAATTTCTTTTTTACTATTGAAGAAAAGCGACTTTCATAAATTGGTCTACAGAATCAAAACTGGAATTTTTTATTTAAAAAAAAAATAAATAAATAATAATAATTTGATAATAAAGAGTGCTTGATCTTATGTTTATAAATTGTGGTGGGGACTGATATAGTACCATGATTTCATCAACAAAAAATAGTTTTTTTATGGTAATTCTAGAGAGTACAATTCTTAGTTCATATAATAAATACATGTCATATTTTTTTTTTTAAATTAACATTTGAAAGTACATTTTGTTTTTTATAATCAAGTTATTCAACCCCATAATTCTGTTCTTGGTGTCTTGAATGTTTATTAATCTATAAAGATTAATTCAATTAGTGTCCCAGTATAAAAGCTGTTGTTCAAATTAGCCTCTTTCATGGTACTTTAAAAATTAAAAAAAAAATTTGATTTCAAATTATTTCTTTTCTTTTAACTTTTCTTCAGTTCTTTAAGGTTATTTTCACTTATATTTAAAAACTAATTTTAATTAATCATGCTTTTTCCTTTTTCTATAAAAAAATTTTAATTATTTTTGTTGTTAACATTACAGTTTCTTTTAAAATAATAATAATAATAAAAGTAATCACATCTCATACTAAAACCACTTTGCTTAAGTTAATCTAGTATTGTATTGCTTTTAAGTGTTTCTCTCTTAAATTTGTTTTTTGGGTATTTTGTACCCAGGTTTGTATACATACATACATATATATATATATAATATATATATTATATATATAATATATTATCGGACGAGTCAATGTGTCACCCCCTCATATAAGTACCCACATTGTAGTCTAACTTTCATTAACCCTTTGTTTCCAGGATAAGGGCTAATTACTTCCTGGCACGCCATTCTATATGTTCATCTACCTAAAAGACCAGTAAGCTGCTCTAGTCAGTCTTCTAGTGCTGCACAGTTCACTGTCAGTGATTCTATTGGATGTTGTCTTTTTAAAACACATTGGTGTTTTTGATTTTTTTTTTTTTTTTTTTTTTCTTTCTCCTATTTTGTTGTCATCATTTCTTCCTTACCAAGTGAGAGTCCTCCCCTTAATCGTCTTGTATTGGCACTACAGATGGACAAACTCTCATTACTATTTTGTGGCATGTTCTGCTTTAAGTAGTTTTAGATTTTGAAAAAAAAAAAAAAAATCTATGTATTAATTAAAAATTCCTTTTCTTTTGGACTTGTTGATCCATTCATAGCTTCTCTATGCATCCTGTATATGGCCGAATAGTCTTGTTTAAATGCTTCTGTGTGACACTTTTTCTTTTTGCGGTAATACCAGAAGCCATCTGTTCATAGGTTAGGATTTGTTGAACTTTGGCTCTCACTTCATATCTTCTATGTCTAAAGTTTCTCTCTCTTGATGAATCTCTCTCTCTCTCTCCTCTCCTGCAGATATGTAGCTCCTTACCTATTATCTCTTATCTTAGTTCTCTTTTCTTTTTTCTAGTTTGGTGTTGTTTTTCTGTGATGATCTGAGAAAATATGTACATATGTTGTAATTTATTGTACAAGGCATATTTATAATTGTTAAAAAAAACCCCAGTAACATTGCTTTTTGATAGTAATCCATTACTTACTAGTAGTTATTTCTTATATCGTTCATTACTGGCAATAATCTCTCTCAATCAATATTAAATTTCTTCCAATATTATATATTGCCCTTATGGCAAGCGCCAACCACTTTTTATCATATGGGTGCCTGAAGGAGGTGGCCTGCGGGTCTACATGTCCTGGCAATGACGTTAAACTCTATCTGATGGTGAGGGTTCCAGTTTTGGAGGTTTCGGGATGTGGAGCACCCTTCATCACCATTGCTCCCAGCTCCACTCTGACCCGGAGTGGTAGTATACCTGTTAGGGCCCATCTATGGATTAAATTAAAAATGTATTTAAAAAAAATTGTATTATCCATTAAGAATTGATTTATTTCAAAACTTATCGGCATTAAATGACCCACTGAGGTTGTATGCCGTTAAAAACAAACCACAAACCAATATATATATAATCATAGTTTGTATAATTTGAGTTTAAATATCAACTGTGAATAATGCAACTGTAGCCAATTTGATGCAAGACTCTCATCAGATGTCGAGAGGCCCCTCCAATAATCAGCTGGTCACGTCAAGCCTACCCTAATATGATTGCCCAACCCTATTGCCCTTAATGGCAACCCCATCCCTTTTTATCATATCGGTGCTAAAAGGCGGTCATGAGGGTCTACTTCCTGGGAATGACGTTAACACCTATCTGATTGGAGTTTCCAGTTTTTGAGGTTGGGGAATGGTGGAGCACCCCTTCATCACCAATTGCTCCAGCTCCACTCTGAACCCGGAGTGGTAGTACCTGTTAGGGTCCCATCTATAGGTTAAATAGAAATTTAAATTTTAAAAAAAATATTTGATTGGCCTTGAATTGTTGTGATTGTTTTTGAACATTGATTTACTTTGAAATTGCGAAATTCAGTGGATGTTAGCCATTTATTTTGATGGTTGACCATAGTTGTCTTCTTGTTGAATCCTGCTCACCTAAAAGAAAAAAAAAAAAAAAAAAAAAAAATAGGGTAACACCCAGTTTTTGTGCAAATATCAATTTTCTAATCGGTACGCTATTCCCAATGTAAGATCCTGTAGAAATGTAAATATCAATATGTCCCTGTGACAAACCTTGTCATTCAATTGGTTCCATAGTTCAGATCTTCTTGTAAAGGTTGTTTTTTAGTTATCCCCTGTTTGGCAAAGTAGTTTGGTTTGAGTCTGAATCAATGGTTATTTAGATATTGGAAAAGAGTTCTTCATTTTTTTTCTTTCTGATCTCTTTGGTAATCTCAATAAAAGGTGTAGACTAATAAGTTGTTAAGTCATGTATCTCATGTCTAAAATAAATTGATGTATCTCTGAATTTTTTAGAATGAGATTGATAATTTGTTATAATTTTGGACTATTGTCCCTCATCTTCATTGTCCAATTGTGACACATAGCCTAGGGATAAAGGAGTTAGGTTTAGACGTTCTAAGTGACAGTTATCTCTAGATGCGGTTCAATCTTTCAGGGGCAGCAGTAACATAGAATAATATTAACACAAGCTTAACACCTGTACCCAGCTATAGTTAGCAGAATGAGAACAGGATACACCCGTTGGACTGAGTATTAAGGGTTAGGTTCAAAGTTCCGTGAGGCTACCAAATTACGAACAAGAAAGGGTCCCTGAGTCAAGAAGAAATAAACTAAAAGAAGGCGGGGGCACATTGGACAAAACGTTGTACAGATTACATGAAAATGAAGACAATAGTCTGAATAATACAATGACTACTAAATGATTGTATCTGTTTTCTTTGATATAAAGTTTTGGTTCTGAACAATTGTGGGAGAATCAATTCAAAAGAAAGCAAAAAAAAAACAAAAAAAAACGGTAAAGATGATTTAGTTGGATCAGCTGACAAATTTCTTAATATTTTTTCTGTGAGGTAAAGCTCAAAACTTTTTGCAATATTTGCTTTAATTCTTTAAGTTACAACAAAAGAAACTAGCATTCAGAAGTAAAAGATCATCATATTGAATCGTCTAAACGTACCCTTTCTACCAGTTCTTTGTCCTTGAAGGGGAAAAAAAAAAAACCTCATTCAAACTGAACTTACCCTCCTCTTGGATGTTGAATGCATCCAAGTGCAGAAATGAAGACATGCATCAGAACACATGTATAATGAGAGCTAACGTCCGGACTACAATACTGGGTGTCACATCCAAATTGATTTTCCTCATATTTCTGAAGTTTATTACTGGGTCTTTTGAAGTGTATATCTATATGAAATATATATAATTTGGGAAGAAATCGTCCGTTTGTTTACTCTCACACATATTTATTTCATATAGATTAATACCGACTCAAAAGACCCAGAATAAACTTCAGAAATAGAAGGAAATTCGAATTGAAATGTTACACCAGTATATAGTCGGCGTAGCTCATTATATCATTTGTTCTGATGCATGTCTCATTTCCTGCACTTGTGATGCTTCAAATCCAAGGAGGAGGGTGAAGATTCATTGAATGAGGTTTTTTTTTTCCCTTCAAGGACAAGAACCTGGTAGAAAGGGGACTTTAGACGATTCAATATGATGATCTTACATTTGAAATGCTAGGTTCTTTTGTTGTAATTTAAAAGAAATAAAGCAAAATATTGCAAAAGATTTTGACTTCCACTCACAAAGAAAAAAATAATAAAATTTGTCAGCTGATCCAACCTTAATCATCTTTACCCGTTCTTTTTTTTGTTTTTTTTTGGCCTTTCTTTGAATGATTCTCACAAATTACTGTCAGAAACCAAAACCTGTTTATATCACAAAGCAAAAGATACAATCAATTTAGTAATCCATTTGTATTATTCAGACTATTGTCTTCATTTCATTGTAATCTGTACAACGTTTTGTCCAATGTGCCCCCCGCCTTCTTTCAGTTTTTCTTCTTAGACTCAGGAACGCTTCTTGTCGTTAATTGGTAGCCATCAACGGGAAACTTTGAACTAAACCTTATCTCAGTCCACGGGGATCCTGTTCTCATTCTGCTTAAACTAAGCTGGGGTAAAACGGTTTAAGCTGTGTTAATTATTATTCTATGTTACTGCTGCCCTGAAAAGGATTGAAACCGTGCAATCTAGAGATAATGTCACTTAAGAATGATCCTTAACCTAACGTCCTTTACCACTGGGCTATGTGTCCAATTGGACAATGAAGAATGAGGACAATAGATCAAATAAAACAAATTAATCAATCCTCATCTAAAAAATTCGAGATACAATCATTTATTTTAGACATGAGTACATGACTAACAACTTTATCATTTCTACACTTTTAATTGAGATTATCCACCACAGAGATCATGAAGAAAAAAAATGAAGAATTTGGTCCCAATATCTAAATAACATTGATTCAGACTCAAACCAAAAACTATTTGCCAACAGGATAACTAAAAACAACTACAAGAAGATCTGAACTATGGAACCAATTGAATGACCAAGGTTTTGCACAGGGACATATTGATATATTACATCTAAGAGGATCTTACATTGGGAATAGCGTAACCGGATTAGCAAATTGAATATTTGCACAAAACTGGGTTTACCCTATTTTTTTTTTTTTTTTTTTTTTTTTTTTTTAGGTGAGCAGGATTTCAACAAGAAGACACTATGTCAACCATCAAAAATAAATGGCTAACATCACTGAATTTTTGCAATTTCAAGTAAATCAACCCACGGGGGGGGGGGGGGGGGGGGGGGGGGGGTTTTTCAAATACAAATACAACAATCAAAGGCCATCAAATATTTTTTTTAAAGATTTAACTTTCTATTTAACCTATGATTGGGACCCGTACACGGTAACTACGCGTACCTGCGTTCAGAGTGGAGCTGAGCAATGGTGATGAAGGGGTTGCCACATTCCCCAAACCTCAAAAACTGAAACTCACAATCAGATAGACGTTTTAACGTCATCCCAGGACATGTAGTACCCTCAGTGACCGCCTTCTAGCACCCGATATGATAAAAAGGGATGGGTTGCCATAGGAATAGGGCTTGGGGCAAATCATATTAGGTGCTAAAAAGGGCTTGCGTGACCAGCTGATTGATTTGGGGGGGCCTTCCGACATCTGATGAGAGTCTCGCATCAAATTGGCTACAGTTGCATATATTCCGTTGATATTAAACTCAAATTCCTATTACAACTATGAATTAGTATAATATGGTTTGGTTTGTTTGTTTTACGGCATAGGTCAACCTCAGTGGGTCATTTTATGCCGATAAGTTTGAAATAATCATTCTTAATGGAAATACAAATTTTTTTATAAATCTTTTTTAATTTTAATCATAGATGGGGCCCTAACAGGTACTAACACTCCGGGTCAGAGTGGGAAGCTGGGGCATGGTGATGAAGGGGTGCTCCCCACATTCCGAAACCTCCAAAACTGGAACCTCCCATCAAGATAGGTTTAACGTATTGCCAAGGACATTAGCCCCGCAGCCACCTCTTCCAGGCACCCATATGATAAAAAGTGGTTGCGCTTGCCAAATAAGGGCAATAATATATCTTGGAAGAAATTTTAATATTGATTGGGAGAAGAGAATTATTGGCCAGTAATGACGAATATAGAAATAACTACTAGTAAGTAATGGATTACTATCAAAAAAGAATGTTACTGGGGTTTTTTTTTAACAATTATAAATATGCCTTGTACAATAAATTACAACATATGTACATATTTTCCAGATCATCACAGAACAAACAACACCAACTAGAAAAAAGAAAGGAGAACTAAGATAAGAGATAATAGGTAAGGAGCTACATATCATGCAGGAGAGAGAGAAGAGAGATTCATCAAGAGAGAGAAACTTTAGACATAGAAGATATGAAGTGAGAGCCAAAGTTCAACAAATCCATAACCTATGAACAGATGGCTTTCTGGTATAAGCGCAAAAAAGAAAAAGTGTCACACAGAAGCATTTAAACAAGACTATTCGCATATACAGGATGCATAGAGAGCTATGAATGGATCAACAAGTCCAAAAGAAAAGGAATTTTTAATAATACATAGATTTTTTTTTTTTTTTTTCAAAATCTAAAACTACTTAAAGCAGAACATGCCACAAAATAGTAATGAGAGTTGTCCCATCTGTAGTGCCAATACAAGACGATTAAGGGGAAGGATCTCAACTTGGTAAGGAAGAAATGATGACAACAAAAATAGGGAAGAAAAAAAAAAAAAAAAAAAATCAAAAACACCAATGTTTTTAAAAAGACAACATCCAATAGAATCACTGACAGTGAACTGTGCAGCACTAGAAGGACTGACTAGAGCAGCTTACTTGGTCTTTTAGGTTAGATGAACATATAGAATGGCGTGCCAGGAAGTAATTAGTCCACTTATCCTGGAAAACAAGGGTTAATGAAAGTTCGACTACAATGTGGGTACTTATATGAGGGGGGTGAACACATTGACGTCCCGATCAATATATATATATATATATATAATTATATATATATAATATATATGTATGTATGTATACAAACCTGTACAAAAATACCCAAACAATTTAAGAGAGAACACTTAAAAGCAATACAATACTAGATTAACTTAAAAAAGTGGTTTTAGTATGAGATGTGATTACTTTTATTATTATTATTATTTAAAAGAACTGTAATGTTAACAACAAAAATAATTAAAAATGTTTTATAGAAAAAGGAAAAAGCATGATTAATTAAAATTAGTTTTTTAAATATAAGTAAAATAACCTTAGAAGCTGGAAGAAAAAGTTAAAAGAAAAAGAAATAATTTTGAAATCAAAATTTTTTTTTTTTTTTTTTTAAAAGTACCATGAAAGAGGCTAATTTGAACCACAGCTTTTATACTAGGACACTAATTGAATTAATCTTTATAGATTAATAAACATTCAAGACCGACAAGAACAGAAATTATGGGGTGTTTGAATAACTTGATTATAAAACAAAATGTACTTTCAAATGTTAATTTAAAAAAAATATGACATGTATTTATTATATGCAACTAAGAATTGTACTCTCTAGAATTACCATAAAAAACTATTTTTTGTTGAAAATCATAGTACTATAATCAGTCCCACACAATTATAACAATAAGATCAAGCACTCTTATTATCAAATTTATTAATTTTTTATTTTTTTTTTAAATAAAAAATTCAGTTTTGATTCTGTAGACCAATTTATGAAAGTCGCTTTTCTTCAATAGTAAAAAAGAAATTAATTTTCCATTCCTCATGATCCATATTAATCAATCTAGTACAATTCTACAATAAATTTTGAATAATTAAAACTATAGTTTAATTGGGATAATAATGATGATTCAAAATATTCTTTAATTTAAAAAAGAAAAAAAAAAGAGAAGAGAATGCATAAAAAAATGATGGGCTGTTTTGTTTCTTTTTTAAAACGCCCATCTTCATCAATTTCAACAAATTATCAAAATAACGATCTGATATATTTTTTTATATTTTCATAACAAGATGATATTTAAAAAAGGAATTTTAATTTTAAAACAGGCATTTGAATATTTTAAAGAAAATGATTAAAAAAAAAAAAATTAAAAAATTAAGTTTTCAAACTTTTTAAACAGTAAACGCAAAACCAGCATTAGATTCATCTTTTTTTTATTAAGAAATAAAACAGAAATAATCCTTTAAGGACACTTAAAAGTTAACTTTATATTTACTTATATCTATTTTACTATTCGTTAAAAAAAACAACTTAAAAAACAGTTTATCAACTTTAAAACAAAACAAAAATATTATTGTAAAAACGAAAAAAAAAAAAAAAAAAAAACTTCACTTTTAAAGGTAAATAAATAAACAAAGACAGAATGAAACTTTCACAAATATATATTAATAGTCTAATAAAATATTATTGTAAAAATGAAAAAAAATTATGTTATAAAATTTTTTTTTTTTTTCAAATATAAAAAATATTTTATATATATTTTATAAAAAATAAAATATAATTTTTTATAAAAAATTATAAGTTTTAATAAAATATTATTGTAAAAATCAAAAAAAAAAAAAAAAAAAAAAAAACCTTTTTTTAAGGGATAAATAAATAAAACATAGACTTTAGGACAGAATGAAAACTTTCACAAATATATTTGGTTTAAATATTTATGTAGAACAATGTATAGAAAAAATATAAATATAATGAATATCTACATATTGTCCTTATAAAATTTGCATGTATGGTAATATGGAAGAAAAGGATTAAATATTAAATGAAGTACAGATAAAAAGTTTATATATATATATAAGTTAAACCTAATGAGTCAGATATACCTACTAACAGTTTCACTTAAAAGCTTATCAGGACAAGAATCTGATTCTTGCCCTGATGAGCTACTAAGCGAAACTGAGTAGGTATATCTGACTCATTAGGTTTAACTTTATTATTTGCTCTACTTAGGTATTGCATACTTTTTACTTTTTAGCTTTAGATAATCCTAGCGATATATATATATATATATATAAGTAATTGGTAATTTGCTTGAAGCATTGTTAAGTATGTTATAATATACAATAATATATATATATTTTTTTTCTCTTTTGGCCAAGTGTTTATTTTCGGTTGGTACGACCCTCTTGGTCTTTTCTTTTTTTCATTTTTTCCCCCCCAGGTGAAGTTTGGTAGTATATTTTTACAATCAAACTATTTGCTGTTTTTTTTTCTTATTGCAAGGGTTTGCCATTTAATTTGGTATATTATATATATGTGTGTGTATGTGAGATTAATAAATATGTATTTGCACATACGCATAATGTAAAAGAACATAAAAAAAGTCAGTAATAATTATCGAATAAAGTAGCAGGAACAAAAAAAAGATAAATGGTTTGCGCAGAAATTCTGAGATGAGAGAACATAAGAGTGGTCAACATGTCTAAATGGCTAGAGGGTTAAAAAATTTAACAGAACACGAAAAATAAAAGAAAATAATTATTGAGTGAGAATTCAAGTGTTGATTATTTATACTTACACTGTGGTCTCTTGAAAAGCTAAAGTTGTTATCTTCAACACTAGGTCCTGGAAGACTGTTCATACTGCTACACGGCTACTTGTACTGATTCCACTCTGGTGACTGGCAATGCTGTTTGACTTACTGCTGTCTATCAAAGTGTCATCATCCTAAAATATACATCATGAAAAAAAAGAAGAAAAAAAAAAAAAAAAAAAAAAAAAAAACTTTAGTTAGGGTATGTATTTTCTTCTTTTAAATTCTGCTAAAGAAAATTCTAAAGAGAGGAATCTTGCTCAATCCGCAGCAGGCGTTCTAGAGATTTGGTAAGGGTATGTATGACAAGGTTATTTTTTGGTCAAAAGGTGATGAAGTTAAGCAATTTATGCTTAATATGAAAGCTTGAAAGCTGATCTAATGATAGAGATGCAAGAAAGTGAAGAGAAAGAGAGAGAACATCTGTGTGAAGAAGAAGAAAGAAGAAGAAGAAAGAAGAAGGAAAGAAAAGAAGATTCCTAGTTAAAAAAAAAAAAAAAAAATTAAACATTCCGAAAACAGCATTTAGAATAAAAATGGTTTAGACTTATTTAGTGTTAGCCAAAGCAAGCTCTTCACAGATCATTATGGAAAAAGTTCTAAGTGGAAGGTGTTTTGCTACAATTTACAGGAGAATTTGTGCTTTGCTTGAAACTTGAAGCATTATGCAAAAAAAATAATAATGGCTTGAGGGTTGGGGGCTAATTGTGTACACACAAATTCTGAAGTCATTTTTAACGCTCAGAGTTGCGGAGATATGGAATAAACTGCCCGCATCTGTTGTAGGCTGCCGAAGCACTGAGTCTTTCAAAGCCTCCATGCTTCCTGTAGTCCGCCGACACTATACCTGATGCCACTCTCCACATACATATGCACACGTGCACATATACATGCATATTACTACTGTAACTGTTCATGTTCCTGACACTAATACATTATTCTGTGTACTTGACATGAGACTTTGATGAATTGTGGTGCACCTGAGCACTGTACACAATAAATTTCATTATTTGGTTAATATTCAAGAACACTTATTCAAGAGTATTTAAAAAAAAGAAGATCTTAACTGTATGTTATACAGTGCTATTCAACAAATACACTTTAAGTCATTTATCTTAAAAAGAAGAGCTTCTTTTGAACATTTTTTAAATTGTTGCTATATATGCATTTTACAATCTGGTAAAATATTCCTTTTTGTTTAAAAAAAACATACATTCTTTCTATCTAAGCATACAAAAAAAAAAAATCATACAAACTTTCTATCTAAGCATCCCGGTCGCCACCCACGGCCAACAGGTGGCCCCATTGGGTGAGTCTTACCCCTCTGCAGGGCAGACGAAATAGTAAACAAATCTATTTTCTTGCCTCAGAATTGTACATCAAAGAATAATGTCATTTCACTTGCCATTTAAAGAATAATCCTAGGTTGAATACGAAAATTATCATATGAGTCATACAAATTTAAATTTGTTCATCATTTCAAAAGTAGATTTTCCTTTTATTCCTTTAATCTGGCTATTATGAAATTGTATTAACATAAAATAAAAATATCAAATCAAACTTTGAAAATTTAATTTTCTGTGTCAATTCTATCAATGTATAAGTTTTTCCTTAATTTAATTCAAGAAAGACGACCAGAAATATCCCAAAGATTTGAAGTCAATTTCTGAAAGTTTTTAATTCACTTTTGAATATCAATATTTCCTGGCACATTAACATAATGATTTTCTTTTACAATAGATTTTTTTATTTTCATTTTTATTCTTATAAAAATGTGTACAACAAATGTAGTCCCAATTAAGAAAAGGCATCTAGGAAATGAGAATTCAATATTTACAGCCTAATTCACCAAACTCTCACAAATAATGATTATTTATGATTAGAGAACAAAATAGTTTTTTTGGTTTGGTTTGTTTTACAGCATATCAACCTCAGTGGGTCATTTAATGCCGATAAAGTTTTGAAATAAATCAATTCTTAATGGATACTCAATTTTTTTTTAAAAAATACATTTTTCTATTTAACCCATAAATGGGACCGTCACAGTGATGAAGGGGGTAATCTACATTCCCCGAACCTCACCATCAGATAGAGTTTAACATCATTCCCAGGACATATAGATCCTCAGCCACCGCCTTCTAGCAACCATATGATAAAAAGGGTTGGGGCTTGCCATAAGGGCAATAGGGTTGGGGCAATCATATAGGTGCTTGGGCTTGACGTGACGAGCCGATTGATCAGAGGGGGGCCTCTCCAACCACCCGTCTAACCCAAGAAAGGGCCAAAGTGGAGTATTGCATGTCATGGATTGCTCAACCACCTGGGTTCTATCTAAGCATCACGGGTCGCCACCCACAGCCAACAAGTGGCTCCATTGGGGGAGTCTTACCCCTCTGCAGAGGTGCAGTCAGTGCATTCTAACACCCCCAGCCGACAGGGCAGACGAAATAGTAAACAAATCTATTTTCTTGCCTCAGAATTGTACATCAAAAGAATAATGGTATTTCATCCTAAGTATTCTAACAGGGTCTTATATAATAAAGAGTAGATGAATTAACTTTTTACTATTGTGAAGAACCTTTAATCTCACCCCCACAATGTCATACACAATCTCTGGCTCTCTTTCTCACTCTCAAAAACATACAAGGTTGAATAATTTTTTCCAGAATTAACTGTTTTGGGCTACCTGTAACATAACTAATATTTGCAGATCAAACAAGCAAGATTCAATTTTCTTTTCTATGCATGACTGAACAGGCTGGTAAAATATCTAAGGTAAATTAAGGGAGTTCGGAAAGGAGGTTCATTAGAAATATTGTGCATACAAAAAACTTCTTTTTTTTTTTATGTACATACCCAGTGATCCTGAACACATGTAGAAAAAGACAAGGAATCCTGTGTGTTAAAGAGGAAGGTTTCTTTTACTAAACAAAACTAACAACCTAAAATGTTTAATCTAAAGTTTTCAAAAAGTTTTAAATAGCAAATCCAAAAGTAATATGTTTGAAGTGCAAAATAAATAAGTTTAGGATGGTTGGTTGGTTTATTGATTTTAATGGCATATCAACCCGTCTGGGGTTGTATCATGCCTAATGGTATAATAAATTTAGGAGAAAATTAAATACACTATTGAATGCCACCAATTACTTCTTACTGCATTTTCTCCAATAGTTTTAAAGCTGCTATGCTATAAATATTTTTCATGATTTTCTTTTTAATCTGGTCATATGAAAAGCTTCT
Organism: Doryteuthis pealeii; assembly: GCA_023376005.1. Lineage (NCBI taxonomy): Eukaryota > Metazoa > Mollusca > Cephalopoda > Myopsida > Loliginidae > Doryteuthis > Doryteuthis pealeii. The sequence continues at coordinate 16,715,434 of CM042170.1, read as the reverse complement.
GAATAGAGAAAGGACGGTCATTTTCAAAAGGTAGAAAGAGTCTACCTGGGTGACTAATCAAAATTTTAAATATATTTTTTTTTGCTAAAATAGAATGAATATTTAGTAAACTTAATATTCTAGATAAAATATTTTTGAAAACTGGAAATAATAATCATATATATATATATATATATATATGTGTGAGAAATGTGAGGAGGTTAATCCAACAGTATGTGGTACCACCATCCACCATTCTGACATTCCCCATCCAGAGAGAAGAAAACCCACTACCCCCCCCCCTACTGACGACCGCCTGTTTCAGCATTTTGAGAATGTTCATCATTGGAGTATGAACTATATCCAAGTCCTGAAGATGGTCTAATAATAGACTGAAACGTTGCATAGTCGACAATAAACATCCAGTTTCTATAATATCCCGTGTTTGTCTACCTTTCTCCATATATATATATATATATATATATATATATATTATATATATATATATAATGGAGGCGCGTGGGCTAGTGGTTAGAGTCGTGGAAAATGGTCTTGTCGGTTTGAGTTCAATTCCTAGACAAAGCTGTTGGCATTTCACATAGTGCTAATATCCTTGGGAAAGGTATGAATCCATATATTCTCCCTCCAGCTATGGGTTAAATAGTAGGGCAGACTGGGCTCTTTAACCTTGGATAGGTAACCAGTCTAGGAGAGGGATAACTCTGAATTCAAAATTCCTGAGGTCAGTCGTTGATTGGGTTCGTGGCATTCCTTGATGCACCAATTCTTTCCTATCGACTGTGCCAAAGTGTGGAATGGTCCAACACAAAGCCTTCACCACTATAAACAAATCACTGTGTTGGTTGTTCACTGGATGAACACTCATGTCGAAAAATCGAGTCCATTTTATATATATAATAAATACTAAAATGTAAGCATTTTTTTTTTTTATTATGAAACTGCACATTCAAAACAAAAATAGATTAATAAATTTCTCTATTTTTTCTTTCTTTAAAAAAAAAAAAAAAAAAAATGTTTTAGCATTAAGTTTATTATTATTATTATTATTATTATTATATATAATAATCATTTTTGTAAACACTATTTTTAGGTTTAGTCTTGTTATTTTAAATTATTTAATGCAAAACAAAATATTTTCTGAAGGAATTCAAAATTTTTTAAAAAAGACAATCCATAGTAGGATTTCTAAATCCAATATCACTAAGTCAGGGGGGGGATTAGATCAGAATGAATTATATATATATATATATATATATATATATATATAAAATAAAAAATGTAATAAAAAACAAATCACAGAAAAAAAATAATTTTGATTAAAAGGTATTTTTAAAAATATAAAAATCAAAGCATGCCAAAATTTGTCAATAAAAATTTGATAACAGTCGGAGACTATTTAAAAATAAATAAAAATAAAACAAAACAAGACAAAACAAGACTACACTGCATTCACAAAATATAACATCATGTCCCCTTCCCAAGTTCTTTAAAATTTAACTTTTTAAAACACATAACAAATAATTTAGGAACTTATGAAAGGTCATGCAGTAAATAAGAAAAAAAAGGGGTGGGGTTAAGGCAACTTAATTGGAAAATAGAATATGGAAAAATATATGTAATATGGGAAAATAATACTGTATTTTAGTTACACTGCAGTAGAAATTGTTTTAAAGAAAAAAATAACATTTACGATATCAAAGAATATTTGGGAACCCAGGCCATAAACAGACACTCATAAATAAATAAATAAATAGCTTTTTAATCGCAGTTCAATATAGAAACATTCAGCAAGCATTTCATTAACAAGTAATGTCCAAAATTATTTCGAACATTACAAATAATGAATGTTGTTATAAATATCAACAGAAACATTTTGATAAACAATTACTTTTTAAAAAAAATATTGTTTCTATTCAATCTGATCTCCATTTTCACAAATTTGAATAAACCCAACTTGTGGAGCATTGTTTATGAATATACCTTAATTAAAATGAGATTATGTAAGATTTCTTCAATAAACTATCCACTAAAATTTAGCTCCTCCCCTCCTTTCAATCTCAGTTGGCTATTTAAGTTGAATAAATAAACCTTTTAAAAATAATTAATTGTACGTTTTGCAATTTTGCATATGAAGTTTTATAGTTTTAGATTAGCATTTCTCAACAGAATTCATGATTTTGGTCACTGTATAATTAATAAAGGTATTTTTGTATATAATCATTAATAAGTGTTTCATAGTTATTGCGATTGTTGACCCGTTGACAGCATTGGTGAATTTGGCCATCTTCAGACACAGCCCGAACCAGCTCTTCTTCAATCTTCCTGTGGGTCAAACAATACGTGGGCACAGGAAGGCCGAACGAGCAGGTTCATTAACCTATAAGTGGCCCGCAGCACAACACGCACTTATAGGACAACAGTGGTCCCGTGACTAGCATAGGACTACAAATTGTACTTTTTGCAATTTTGGATATGAAGTTTTATGGGTTTCAGATTAGCATTTCTCAACAGAATTCATACTGGGAAGCATATATATTGTCAAATTTGATCAAGATGAGGTTTGTGTGAGATTCACAGATTATGGGTCCTTCTCTGATAAGTCACCGCTTCATATATATATATATATATATATGGGAGTAAAATAAGTAATATATGGGAGTAAAATCAATCCAACAGTATGTGGAGAAATGTCATTAACATTCAATTAGGAACGCTAATCAATATATATATATATATATATACATACATACACACACAAACAAAACCCGGTAGAGCTCTCTAGGGGCGATTTTAATTGACATTCACCGCCAGCATAAAGAAATGATTGTCTGTTGTTTACAGATTTGATCTCTCTGGTGATCATAAAATATATACACGGATGTATGTATTTAACTAATATATATATATATATATATATATATACACACATACATACACACACACAAACAAAACCCGGTAGAGCTCTCTAGGAGCAATTTTAATTGATTTTCACCACCAGCATAAAGCAATGATTGTCTGTTGTTTACAGATTTGATCTCTCTGGTGATCATAAAATATATACACGGATGTATGCATTTAACAGTTAAAACACCGTTCCTTAATGGCAGTTGTTGATGGCCAAGAGGTTAACGAACCGGGCTGGTGAAAAGTCAGCCGGGTTTCGCTGCTGGTCAGAGGTAGTTGCTGTGTCTAACCACACTGATGAGATGTGAAATGTCGAAACACGGTGTCTGTGGATGACTTACATGTGTGTTTACAATCAATTTTACTACTAAAGTCGAAAGCCATATTTCAATTTTCATGCTTATTGTAATATTCATTTTTTAAAATTTTTTAAATTTGCTTTCCAATTTATATCTTTTTACAGTGACAAGCAGGTTTGTCACATTTTTTTTATTATTGTATAATATAAATCAAAACTCAAAAGTTAATTTGAAAATTGATCTAAATACAAATCTATCATTATTAACAATGTAATAAGCATAACATTTTACATTCATTTCTATGATTCTCATCTTTTCATATTTTCACATTCTCATTTTGATTCATTTTTGTTTTTTAATTGCTTATTTTTTTATCCTGTATATGAATTTAGATTATCTCCCTTGAGACAATACAAATTTGAACTCTAAAAATAAAGGAATTCCTATATTCATTTTGCACTTGTTTTCATGACTGATTTTCTCTGACTGCAGATGGATCATATCAATATTAAAAGCAAAGTTAGACCACCCACACTAAAGAAAAATGACCTGTCACAACCAAATTTTCACTGTCCGACATGACAAATTACACACACACACACATACACAGACAGACAAGGGGGAGGGGTCGTTTTTATTCATTTATGCACAATATATCAGAGGAGATAATAAAATCACATAAAAGCCACAATGAAACTGACAACAGATATAATTTCTCACTGTGAAGAATCATCAGCTGATGGTTCACCAGCCGAATTTTTGGCTTCATCATCATTAGTTTCCACCATTTAAATCTTTTTCATACGTCTGTACTGAAGATTATCCAACTCACGAACAGCATCCTTTGTCCGATAAATCAAGTCTAAAATCACAGTATTTGCTCTAGGGGTATTGATAAATGAGTGCTAGAAAGAAAAAGAAAAGAGGAAAATAATGTTTTATTAATAGAAACATTAATGTCATTCTATTTCGTTTCATTTAACCACAGTAGAATACAATGTCAGTTTTATAGAGTCACATATACATAAGCAAGGCCAAAAATAGTCCCAGCCCTATGATCACTATTATGCTGGTGTCAGACTCCTCTGACACCATCCACCAGTTTCAAGGAGGAAGGTGCTGCCAGGGTTGCAATCTATCCTAATTATATATAAGTAAAAAATATAACAGAAGATTTAGATTTTTTGCTATTATAGCCTATTTCAGGAAGCCTAGACAAAGTGTCTAAAGTTACCAATCATCAGATGGGTTCACAACTATTTTAATCACACCCTGTCTCAAGACAAGAATGTAGTTGAGGGAGAAGAGCAGATATTACACTTCAGTACCAGCCTAAAAAAAACAGGTTAAAAAAAAGGGTCTATTCCATTTTGGTCTAACAAAGTTTTTAAAAGTCCAAAATTTTTGCTTTTGCAAAGAAAAACTATAATTGTATTAACTTTTTTTTTTTCTTCTTCTTCATAGCTATTTTACAATCCTATAAATAAATAAAGATAAATTTTCTGCATAGTTACTTGGTAAAATTGAATTGACTAAGAAATATATTCAAAAGACTTTTTAACAATTTAAAATGCGACTTGTATAAAAACTAAAATTGATACTAAATTATAATGAGTTATCTCCCTCTAATAACCAATTGAAAATAAATTAAAAATTTATTATTTTCAGAATTTCTTGCAAATCTTTTTCTTTGGTTAGGAAATGCAATCAGAAATTTAATAACTGTTTGAAAGTATATGCATTTATGCAGCACCTTATAGAAGATGCTAACTTAAATTCGTTTGGTTTATTTAATAGCATATCAACACTTTATGGGTTATTTAATGCCAAAATTTGATCAATTTCTAAATGCTTTATTTCAATTATAACTAATTGCAATAGTTTTTTTTGCAATAGTAACACTAGCAGGACCTGTGGATATACCACAGTATGATAAGTTAATTATTACATTTGATATGTTTACTGAAAAACCATTACAAAATAGTTCAATATATAAAAAGTATAAATATCTTGATTCAACTTTCTCCCTTTTTCCCCCCCTTTCTTTCCTTCTTTTCATTATGTTCAATTGAAACATATTTGTATTATTGTTTCCGTGCATTCACACCCTCTATCTTTCTCTACTTTTTCTTTCTTTTAGTTTTTCTTTGTAGCATGTCCCTTTTCTTTCCTTTCTTTATAATAAAAACGGAATGGTCTATTATTTATCTGAGGTGATGACACTCTCAAGAATAAGAATTCAGCTAGTAAGCAACACCAGATGATCAGGATGTACATTTTTGTATTTCATCTTGGATGATCTAATTTTTAACCAAAGGGTGTTGCAAGATGATAACGGTTGTACTTTTAAAAGAACACAAATATTATTATAAAGACTAGCAAAATAAAAAAACGCCCTCTGGGCGACGTAAAATAAATATTGCCTGAGGGGATGGGAGTTGAAAATTTAATATCAGAGAGTTTGTATTATAAGTAAAGTAAAATCATTAAATTTATCAAAGGAGTAAAAAATAAAATTAATTTATTAAAGGAGTAAAAAATAAAAAATTTGAAATGGAAACTTAGTTCTGATAACTTTAAATATATATTAAAATAAAACAAACTATATATAGATAGATAATACTAGGTATGTATTTATTAAAACTTGTTTAAAAAACCAATGAGGACTGTCTAATATTGCATGCTCAAATTTTGAGTGTATTCTATTTATGACGATTTTATGATGGCAGTGTGACGTAAACAGTGACGTAGTTTTTGTTACAGACAAAAACCAGAAGCGAATCTCCATTATTAATAGATAATGCACAATTCTGCAGTTCTGATTGGTCGTTCAGTTGTTTTTTTTATAACTTTGTCTATAATCATTTATTTGCACATAGTTATGGTTTCATGTATTTCTATCTAATAATTTCCAAACAGATTTATTTGGCCCATAGATGGGTTTGGTTTGGTTTATGGCATATCAACCTCAGTGGGTTATTTAATGCCAACAAAGTTTTTGAAATAAATTCATTCTTAATGGATACTCAGTTTTTTTTTATAAGCTCATGTTTTACTACGCTCGATAGTTTTACTATTCAACCATAGGTAATGTTTGGACCCTAACACGCCGTAACGTAAACACTCCTGGCACGTCGCCATGCATGGAACCGCTTAAGAGCTGCTCTGTGTTAAGTATTGCGACCCTGAGTAAGTAGATGACCCAAGGACAGGAGGGCACTTCTCAACACTCCCCCAAACCTCCAGAATTTGGAGGTCCAGTTAAAACGCCAAAAGAATGCAGGGGCTTTAAAAGTTGGTTAGATACCAAGATATCACTTTGCTTGCTGGCAAACCTGTAAATAGTCACAGGAGATACCCAGTTTATTTCTTCTCCCTAGCCTAGAAAAATATCTCAATTAATATTCAAAGTCACAATTTATACAATGCTGACTAAAAAAGTAACAGATGCATTTATCGAACAATGTATAGTCAGAATTGCATAACCCTCAAGACGGGCCAGGTAGTGTTCTTCTCAGAACTCCAGAGCATACATTAATCCAGACGTGTTCCTGATGTTTTCCCAGGTTTTCAGATCCTGAAAGCAACGTGGGCTGAGAGGCGGGAAGACGAACACTCTCGAATTACCATCCGGGGAAAGTGGTAAAATGAGCCACATGCAGTAGACAAGTCCACACAAGTGCTCGTCTTGGAGCAATTAAAACGTTCTAGTATCGAAGTCAAATCTCTGTAACGGCGGACGGACGCCTATACTTCGGCGACGGCCCTGCACATGACGGGAGGATTCACTTCGAGCACACGGGCGCACCGATCGACATACCACCTACGTGTGTCCGCGGAAGCGCATGAGGGGCAGGAGCGTCCGGCGTGGTACGACGCGGCAATGACATGCATTAAGGTCCAGAGTGTTCGCAGACTGTTGTTCACATGTTTTTACAGATGCCAAGCATCATTCAATCACAGAGGTTCCTGATGTTTTTCCATGTTTTCAGATCCACAGCATCATTAATCCACGGTGTGTGCCCAGGATGTTTCCATGTTTTCAGATTCCAGAGGCCATCATTAATCGCAGAGTGTTCCAAGATGTGTTTCCATGTTTTCCACGCAATCGCAACATCTCTTAATCCAGAGTGTCTCTTCAAACTGTATGTTCCATTGTTTTCAGATCCAAGCCATCATTAATCCAGGAGCTGGTTCCAGAGTTTTCATGTTTTCCGATCCAAGCATTAAACATTAAAATCCAGGAGTGTCTCCAGAATTGTATTTCCTGTTTTCAGCATCCAAGCCATCGAGTAATCACAGAGTAGTAATCCAGATGTTTTCCATGTTTTCAGATCCAACCATCATTAATCCAGATTGACCAGATGTTTCCAGTTTTTCAGGTCCAAGGCATCAATTAATTCCAGGTGTTCCAGATGTTTATCGTTTGGAGACCACAGGCATCATTAACAGTGTCCAGATGTTCGAGTTAGTCAGATACTATCCAGCTCTTCCAGCTTTCCTAGTTTGTTAGGTCATACTGGTATCATCGAGAACAGATTTACGCCCCCGCCCGGACTGAAGTAAAGGGTTAGGTTCCACTAGCCAGCTTCCGATATCCGCTAAATGGTTCCCTGACTTACGACAAGAAAATACCTGAAAAGGCCAGGTTGAGGGTTACATCGGTCGAGACGTTGTTACAGATAACAATTGAAGATGAGGACAATAGTCCAAAATACAAATTAATATTAAAAACAATCTATAACAAAAAAAAATTTTCAATAAGAAAATGAAACAACTTCAAACCCAATAATAGCTGCAGCAGGAGGGACGATCTGCTGGGCATTGTTGCAAGGACAGGAGTCCACAAAATTTGTGGGAAGTCCTCAGACAATCTCGCACCAGACAGAGGTGGTGAATCATTCATGAGCAATGTGGTTACAAGGCACTCATGCAGTTCATGCTTGAAATAAAGGAGGGTTTCCGTATTCAGACTGAAAATTTAAAAAAATAACAAGTATAATAAAAATTACAATAATAAATAAATAAAGTAACATTTACTACATCAGAGCAAATGAGAGTAGTACCCGGTATATCATATAGACCTGGTTATTCAATGTTGACATAAAGAGGAGGTTTCCTTTCAGCAGAATTTAGAAAATAGAAAAATTACAATAAAATAATGAGATAGAGGTATTTTTCATAATTTTTTTTTAGATGTTTGTTTTTTTAGCAAGCATTTGTCTGAATATATTATTATTTTATATATACAATGTCTTAATAATCGCATTAAGAGGGATAATTATAGGTTAAAACAACATAAGTGAATTCCGCAAAGCGAATTCGTCGGGCTCTGGGGTATAGAACATCGTACAGACTGTTTCGACTTTATTACATCTCAATCATTGCGATGTACACTGGAAAGATGATAACAAATGTATAGCTAATATAAAAGATAACAATGTTCATAACAGGAGCAAATGCAGGATAGCCCTAAATATAATACCTGGTTATTCAAAACTCAAAACATATCTCTTAAGAGTTTCTGCCCAAATTATTTTATATTGGTCCACAGAATAAATTCCACGGAAGCTTAAGAGAATGAAACTGAGTGCCCGCAACACACGCTTATAGTATCGGAGCCACATAGGCGTCCCTTCGATTAACCATTACATTATGAAGAGAATTCGAATCCCCACAGCTCATTTTTCAGTTCTCACAACACTTTATCGAAAAACCATGGAGAGAGGTATGGAGAGCACTTCAGGTAGCAGTTCTTCGGGACGCATCGCTCGAATGGACAAGAAACTATTTGTATCAGCAATGGGATCACAAGAAACTGTCAGAAAGGGACTTCAGGACACAGGCCTAACTCTTACTTTGACCATATCCTTAGGCTTACTTATTGTGTCGGTCAACTTTGAAAGAATAAAGCAAATAAGCTATCAAAATATTGTGAAACTTTTTCCTTACCCTAGTACTCTATTTTATATAGACAACAGCGGAGAACACCATTGAATAGAGCAAGTTGTCAGCTCATTTCCTTTTCCGAGTGATCATTACCAGTTTTGCGTCATGATTCCTAACAGCAATAATAGTGTAACCGTAAGACACCACAAAAATAACTGTAATTTGAAATTGATAATCCCTATTGGACTCAAAATTAACTACACATGCCATAATTGGCAAGGTCTAGTAAGTGGGCCGGGTTCCAGCCTCATTTTCAGACTAGAGCGTCGTACGGCCCTAGATAACCACTAAGAGTTCCTAGTCGATACCAGGTCCCCGCCCAACTCGATAGTCACAGCGTTCAATGGAGAGTGTGTAGGCACAGGATCTATGCGGTACAAGTAAGGAAGGCTGAGGGTAGGTGTGGCCTCCACCTCGCAGGATTAAGCTAAAAACAATCTCCGATTGGTCTCAGGCGTGAGCTGGCTGATACCGACCTTAGGTCGCGCGCGCCGATCGGACTCTTGACTTTACTTTTACTTTATAAAACATCATATGACCGATTTTATATATTCAATAAGTGGTGCCATCTATGTTGTCGAAGGCCTGCGACTTTTGGAGTGATGTGTGATCAAGCAGGATCATAAAGAATGTCAGAAGAGGTGACGCATGTCTTCAGACAATGGCAGATACCAGAAATAACCGTCTACTTATGAAGTGACCTAAACGCTTATTCGATTTATTGTCTAAACATCTTGACAGAAATAAACAAATAAGTAGCCAAATATTTGCAAACTTTTAGAAGCAGTACACCTACGAAACATTGATGGACAGAGTCGTCATTATAATATAGATATAATATAATTACCAGACCCCTCACACACGAGCAGGATGCGACACAAGCGATCAACAATATTTCTTTAAACAGCAAGGAGTTAACAGGGTTGAATTACAGAGATGTTTAACCTCTCTCCTAAGACTGGTTACCTACCAAGTTAAAGAGCCCAGTCTGCCCTCTATTTAACCATAGCTGGGAGGAGAATATGATGTCATACCTTTCCCAAGAGTATTAGCGCTAATTGAAATTCACCAACAGCTTCGACTAGGAATTGAACTCACGCGACGCATGTCCATTTTACCTATTGACTGTGTAACCATGTTAAGCACACGCCCGCCTCGCATTCAAGAGTCACTATAATATTAACAAATGAAAACTCTTATTGTATTCTGGACATTGGGGAGTGAGATTAAGCCAGATAGAGTGGTGAGTATTATGCATGGTAACCAGGTGGGGATGAATATACATTACCTCCTTTCTGACGATTGAAGTTTAGATAGCCAACTAATTGAGGAGGCATTGTCGGAATTGAGGAGTTAAAAAGACTGACCATGTCAGTTTTACATCTATATTGTTTTACGGTCTGCTACTATTTGTTTAAGTTGTAGTGTAATGAATTGGCGTTAGGGTATTTTGGCATCGGTAAGTGCAATACTTGGGCGCTGCCTTAACTCTTTGCAGAAGGTAGAATGGGAGATGTAGATGAGTTGCCATTCTAGTAGTCTGGATATGTGCCAGATTTAGATAAATAAAAAGACAAGACTGAGGTTATTAATGAGCCTGATTAGACAACCCTGTCGTAGGAAAAAAGGAAGAGGCTCCGAATTCAAAACTAGCCCGTTCACTTTGCTGAATAAAATAGTTAGATTTTGTGTCCCACAGCCGTCACTCCATAGTGGAGGGGTGGGCTAAATACAAAATCGTCTAATCAAGTTCTGGTAACACAGTGAAGAGGTTATACTGTAGAATGCGTGTATTGCAGAGCAAGTAAGACACAAGGGTTGAGGTTTTTCCTTTGTACTACAGCCATTTCAAGAATGAAAGTAAGAAACAGTTTACACATGATTTGAGATATCAACTAATACAACTTTATACGGATCAAAAGCATCAGATACATAGTTCTCTACATTAAGGTTACGGCTTACGGTTCGAATTAACAATATATAAATCAATATGAAAATCTCTTAAAGAATATACCGTAACCATATGAGATCAGGACTTCTTACCGAGATTCAAATCTAGCACAATGAATCACCTAAAGACCGAGAATATCAGCCGTTCCTTCACTACTCGTTCCTTCGAGCGTTCCAATGAAGGCTAGAACCCTCACCTCCGATGACCATCCGAGAATATAAGGAGATTGCTAACCATGACAAAGGGTTAGGTAGCAGGAGACGATCATAAGCGATGCAGAGCCAAAATCAGACTGTGGAACGCGAGGAAAAAAATTAATCTTATTTTATTTGGTAAATTAAAATGGACAATATAATGATTAAACAAAGAAAACAACATTTGACTTTGTATAATATTGTACACAGCACCCACGTAACTCAACCAAGGCGCAAATTAACAAAAGAGAAGTATGCTTCTCATGGAAACAATAGAAATAGAATCAAAATGCAAGGTTTAACGGAGGGAATGGTGGATGCGTAAGTTAATGCATTGTGAAACAGTAATGCCGAATGGTGATCTCGGAGAAAGACAACTGGATACTCACCTAATATGGAGATTTATTTTCTGGTATACAGCAGTCAGAGCTTATCTAAACATGATAAGAATATAACATTCTATCTGGTTGTCTATGATATGTTACAGGGGACTAGATCAATCCTCCACATGGGCAGTTATAACGTCCGACAGAAGGATTTTGACAATAAATTCATTCTTAATGGATAGGATCAATTGATTATATAAAAACTCATAGTTTTACGTGATTTAACTCATAGGATAGGTGAGGCCTACCGTACAGGTACTACCACTCGGGTCAGAGTGGACTGAATGAGCAAAGAGTGATAAGGTGGCGTGCACCACATTCCCCAAACCTCAAGACAAATGGAAACTCACATCAAGATAGAGGTTATATAAGCGTCATTCCCAAGGACCATTAAAGCACCCTCGCAAGTACCGCTCTAGCACCGATATGGAAAAAGGAGGTTGGGGCTTGCCATAAAGGGAAAGTCANTTAATTTACTATATATTATCGAATTTTATTGATATACGCATTGTAATATATAAAATAATAATATATTCAACAAATGCTTCTAAAAAAACAAACATACTAAAAAAAAAATATGAAAAATATTATCTCTTTATTTATGTGTAATTTTATCTATTTTCTATAATTTCTGCTGAAAGGAAAGCCTCCTTTATTCAACATGATGAACCAGGTTAATAATATACCGGGTCCTACACCTCATTTGCTCTGCATAGAAATGTTATCTTTATTTATTTATATTGTAATTTTTATTCATTATTGTTTATTTTTTCCTTAATATTTCAGCTGAAAGGTATAACCCTCCTTTATTTCAACTATGTAACTGCATGAGTGCCCTGCTACCACATATGCTCATGAATGATTCAGCCATCTGTCTGGTGCGAGATTGTCTGAGACTTCCCACAATTTTGTGGACCTCCGTGCTTGCAAAATGCCCAGAGATCGTCCCTCCTGCTGCGCTATTATTGGTTTGAAGTTGTTTATCTTATTTTTAAAAAATTGTTTTTTTTTGTTATAGATTTTTTTACTGATTATTTGTATTTCTGGACTATTGTCCTCATCTTCAATTGTTTATCTGACACATACGTCTCAGACGATGATGAACCCTCACCTGGCCTTTTCAGGTATTTTCTTGTCGTGAGATCAGGGACATCTAGCATAATCCATCACGGTAACTTGGAACCTAACCCTTTATCTCAGTCCGGGCGCGGTGGCGTGATCCTGTTCTCGATGATACCTATGACCTAACAAACGTAGGAAAGCTGGGAAGCAGCTCTTGGATTAATGATCGCTGGCGTCTGACGACGAAACATCTGGGAACACCTGGAATTAATGATGCTTGTGAGCTGAAAACACATGGAAAACACTGACTGCTTGGATTAATGATGCTTGGGAATCTTGAAAACATAACCGACTTGAGGTTATCATCGACTAAACATTGTTGGATGCCACTGCTTACTTTTTTAGCAGCATTTGCTATAAATTTGACTTTTGAATTTATTGAATTAATTTTCTAGGCTAAGAAAAAATAAACTGATATCCTGACTAGTTTACAGGTTTGCCAGCAAGCAAGTATATCCTGGTACATAAACTGCATCTGGTAATGAACTCCAATTCTGGAGATTGGGGGATGGGAGTTTTGCCCCTTTCATTGTCATTACTTCAGGTCCAATCTTACACCAGTAATACCTATTAAGGTTCCATACTATGACCTGACCCGGGTGTTAGTACCTGTTAGGGTCCCCATCTATGGGTTAAATAGTAAAACATGAGCTTATAAAAAAAACTGAGGTATCCATTAATAATTAATTTATTTCAAAAAACTTTGTCGGCATTAAATTAACCCCACTGAGGTGATATGGCATAAAACAAACCAAACCCAAAACCCGTCTATGGGCCAAAATAAATCTGTTGGGAAATTATTAGATTTAGAAATACAGGAGCACATAACTATGTGCAAATAAATGATTAGTAGACAAAGTTATAAAAAAAAACTGACACGACCAGTCAGAACGGCCAGAATTGGCAATTATCTTTATAATATATTAGTGTTCTTTTAAAAAAGTACAACCGTTATCATCTTGCAACACCCTTGGTTAAAAATTAGATCATCAGATGAAATACAAAAAATGTAAACCTGATCATCTGGTTGCTACCAACTGGAATTCTTATTCTTGAAGGAGTGTCAATCACCTCAGATAAATAATGGGACCCGTTCCATTTTTATATAAAGAAAGGAAAGAAAAGGGACAGGCTACAAAGAAAAAAACTAAAAGAAAGAAAAAGTAGAGAAAGATAGAGGGTGGAATGCACGGGAAACAATAATACAAATATGTTTCAATTGAACATAAGTGAAAAAGAAAGGAAGAAAAGGGGGAAAGAAGCGCGAGAAAGTTGAATCAAGATTATTTATATTATATTATTGAACTGATTTTGTAATGCGTTTTCAGTAAACATATCAAATGTAAAATAACCTATTATAACATTATCACCTCTTTTGATCAAAAAAACTATTAAGTATCACATCTCGATGAAAGGATGTAGAAATGAAAACTTGCCATAGTTATTGAATAAGACATTATGATCAAGGCATAACATACCATAAATGTGTGATATACTATTAAATAAACCAACGCAATTATAAGTTGCATTCTTCTTAACGTGGGCCCATAAATGCCATATACTTTCTAAACAGTTATTAAATTACTCTGGATTTTGCAATTTCCGTAAACAAAGAAAAAAAGATTTGCAACAGAAATTCTGAATAATAAATTCTTTAATTTATTTCAATTTGGTTATTTAGAGGAGATAAACGTCATTAATATTTAGATTCAATTGTTTTTATACAAGTCGCATTTTAAATGTTAAAAGTCTTTTGAATATAATTTCTTAGTCAATTTCAATTACCAAGTTAACTATGCAGAAAATTTATCTTTATTATATTTATAGGATGTAAAAATAGCTATTGAAGAAGAAAGAAAAAAAAAAGTTAAATACAATTTATAGTTTCTTTGCCAAAAGCAAAATTTTTTGGACTTTAAAACTTTGTTAGACAAAATTGGAAATAACCCTTTTTTTTAACCTAGTTTTTTTAGGGCTGGGTACTGAAGTGATAATATTCTGCCTCTTTCTCCTCAACGACATTTTTGTCTGTGTGAAGACAGGGTGTGATTAAAAATAGTTGTGAAACCCATCTGCATGATTGGATAACTTTAGATCACTTGTTCTAGGCTTCTGGAAAATGGCTTATTAATTAGCAAAAATCTAAATACTTCCTGTTATATTTTTTACTTATATAATTAGGATTAGATTGCAAACCCTGGGCAGGCCCCTTCCGCTCCTTGAAACTGGTGGATGGTGTCAGAGGAGTCTGGACACCAGCATTAAATAAGTGATCATAGGCTGGGACTATTTTTTGGCCTTGCTTATGTATTATGTGACTCATTAAAACTGACATCTGTATTCTACTGTGGTTAAATGAAACGAGAATAGAATGACATTAATGTTTTCTATTAATTAAAACATTATTTTCCCTCTTTTCTTTTGCTTTCTAGGCCACTTCATTTAACCAATACCCCTAGAGAAATTACTTAGATTTTAGACTTGATTTATCGGGACAAAGGATGCTGTCGTTGAGTTGGATTAAATCTTACAGTTACAGACGTATGAAAAAGAGTTTTAATGGGGAAACTAATGATGATGAAGCCAAAAAATTTCGGCTGGTGTGAACCATCAGCGTGATGATTCTTTCACAGGTGAGAAAATTATATCTGTTCGTCTAGTTTTCATTGTGGCTTTATGTGATTTTATTATCTCCTCTGATATATTGTGCATAAATGAATAAAAAACGACCCCTCCCCCTTGGTCTGTCTGTGTATGTGTGTAATTTGTCATGTCGGACAGTGAAGTTAATTTTGGTTGTGACAGGTCATTTTCTTTAGTGTGGTGGTCTAACTTTGCTTTAATATTGATATGATCCATCTGCAGTCAGAGAAAAATCAGTCATGAAAACAAGTGCAAAATGAATATAGGAATTCCTTTATTTTTAGAGTTCAATTTGCTTTGTCTCAAGGGAGATAATCTAAATTCATATACAGGATAAAAAAATAAGCAATTAAAAAAACAAAATGTGGTCAATTTCAGAATCAAAATGAGAATGTGAAAATATGAAAAGATGAGAAATCATAGAAATGAAGTAAAATGTTATGCTTATTACATTGTTATAATGATAGATTTGTATTTAAGATCAATTTCAAATTAACTTTGAGTTTTGATTTATATTATACAATAATAAAAAAAATGTGACAAACCTGCTTGCACTGTAAAAAGATATAAATTGGGAAAGCAAATTTAAAAAAATTAAAAAATGAATATTACAATAAGCATGAAAATTGAAATATGGCTTTTCACTTAGTAGTAAAATTGATTGTAAACACACATGTAAGTCATCCACAAGACCACTGTGTTTCGACATTTCACATCTCATCAGTGTGTTAGACACAGCAACTACCTCTGACAAGCAGCGAAACCCGGCCTGACTTTTTCACCAGCCCCGTTCGTTAACCTCTTGGCCATCAACAACTGCCATTAAGGAGAGTGTTTTAACTGTTAAATACATACATCCGTGTATATATTTTATTGATCACCAGAGAGATCAAATCTGTAAACAACAGACAATCATTTGCTTTATGCTGGTGGTGAAAATAAACAATTAAAATTGCTCCTAGAGAGCTCTACCGCGTTTTGTTTGTTGTGTATGTGTGTATGTATATATATTATATATTATAATATATATATATATATTATATATATATATATATATATAGATTAGTAAATACATACATCCGTGTATATATTTTATGATCACCAGAGAGATCAAATCTGTAAACAACAGACAATCATTTCTTTATGCTGCGGTGAATGTCAATTAAATCGCCCCTAGAGAGCTCTACCGGGTTTTGTTTGTGTGTGTGTATTATTATATATATATATATATATATATTAATTATATTATAATTGTATGATTAGCGTTTCCTAATTGAATGTTAATGACATTCTCCACATACTGTTGGATTGATTTACTCCATATATACTTATTTTACTCCCATATATTACTTATATTACTTCCATATATATATATATATATATATATGTATATGTATAAGTATTAACTTCACCGGGGTATAAGAACGATCGTTGGAAGCGCACAATATCCAGAGGTTAAGGGTGCAGAAAAAACAAATACCAAAGCGGTTCTCAATACAATGTAGAGCATAAAATTTACTTATTAGTCCATTCTTTAAAATAAATATATATTATACTATATATATATTATATGAAGCGGCTGACTTATCAGAAGGAAGGACCCATAATCTGTGAATCTCACACAAACCTCATCTTGATCAAATTTGACAATATATATGCTTCCTGGTATGAATTCTGTTGAGAAATGCTAATCTGAAACCCATAAAACTTCATATGCAAAATTGCAAAAAGTACAATTTGTAGTCCTATGCTAGTCACGGGACCACTGTTGTCCTATAAGTGCGTGTTGTGCTGCGGGCCACTTATAGGTTAATGAACCTGCTCGTTCGGCCTTCCTATGCCCACGTATTGTTTGACCCACAGGAAGATTGAAGAAGAGCTGGTTCGGGCTGTGTCTGAAGATGGCCAAATTCACCCAATGCTGTCAACGGGTCAACAATCGCAATAACTATGAAACACTTATTAATGATTATATACAAAAACCTTTATTAATTATACAGTGACCAAAATCATGAATTCTGTTGAGAAATGCTAATTAAAACTATAAAACTTCATATGCAAAATTGCAAAACGTACAATTAATTATTTTAAAAGGTTTATTTATTCAACTTAAATAGCCAACTGAAATTGAAAGGAGGGAGGAGCTAAATTTTAGTGGATAGTTTATTGAAGAAATCTTACATAAACTCATTCTCATTTAATTAAGGTATATTCATAAACAATGCTCCACAAGTTGGGTTCATTCAAATTTGTGAAAATGGAAATCAGATTGAATAGAAACAATATTTTTTTTTAAAGTAATTGTTTATCAAAATGTTTCTGTTGATATTTATAACAACATTCATTATTGTAATGTTGTTGGAAATAATTTTGGACATTACTTGTTAATGAAATGCTTGCTGAATGTTTCTATATTTGAATTTGGATTAAAAAGCTATTTATTTATGAGTGTCTGTTTATGGCCTGGGTTCCCAAATATTCTTGATATCGTAAATGTTATTTTTTTCTTTAAAACAATTTCTACTGCAGTGTGACTAAAATACAGTATTATTTTCCCATATTACATATATTTTTCCATATTCTATTTTCCCAATTAAGTTGCCTTAACCCCACCCTTTTTTCTTATTTACTGCATGACCTTTCATAAGTTCCTAAATTATTTTTATGTGTTTTAAAAAGTTAAATTTTAAAGAACTTGGGAAGGGACATGATGTTATATTTTGTGAATGCAGTGTAGTCTTGTTTTGTCTTGTTTTGTTTTATTTTTATTTATTTTTAAATAGTCTCCGACTGTTATCAAATTTTATTGACAAATTTTGGCATGCTTTGATTTTTATATTTTTAAAAATACCTTTTAATCAAAAATTTTTTTTTTCTGTGACTTGTTTTTTATTACATTTTTTTTTATATATAATATATATATATATATATATATATATAATTCATTCTGATCTAATCCCCCCCTGACTTAGTGATATTGGATTTAGAAATCCTACTATGGATTGTCTTTTTTTTTTAAATTTTGAATTCCTTCAGAAAATATTGTTTTGCATTAAATAATTTAAAATAACAAGACTAAACCTAAAAATAGTGTTTACAAAAATGATTATTATATATAAATAATAATAATAATAATAATAATATAAAACTTAATGCTAAAACATTTTTTTTTTTTTTTAAAGAAAGAAAAATAGAGAAATTTATTAATCTATTTTTTTTGAATGTGCAGTTTCATAGTAAAAAAAAATGCTTACATTTTAGTATTTATTATATATATAAAAATGGACTCGATTTTTCGACACATGAGTGTTCATCCAGTGAACAACCAACACAGTGATTTGTTTATAGTGGTGAAGGCTTGTGTAGGACCATTCCACACTTTGGCACAGTCGATAGGAAAGAATTGGTGCATCAAGGAATGCCACGAACCCAATCAACGACTGACCTCAGGAATTTTGAATTCAGAGTTATCCCTCTCCTAGACTGGTTACCTACCCAAGGTTAAAGAGCCCAGTCTGCCCTACTATTTAACCCATAGCTGGAGGGAGAATATATGGATTCATACCTTTCCCAAGGATATTAGCACTATGTGAAATGCCAACAGCTTCGTCTAGGAATTGAACTCGAACCGACAAGTCCATTTTCCACGACTCTAACCACTAGCCACGCGCCTCCATTATAATATATATATAATATATTATATATATTATATTATATTATATATATATGGAGAAAGGTAGACAAACACGGGATATTATGGAAACTGGATGTTTATTGTCGACTATGCAACGTTTCGGTCTATTATTAGGCCATCTTCAGGACTTGGATATAGTTCATACTCCAATGATGAACATTCTCAAAATGCTGAAACAGACGGTCGTCAGTAGGGGGAGGGGTGGTTGGGGGTGGTTAGTGGGTTTTCTTCTCTCTGGATGGGAATGTCAGAATGGTGGATGGTGGTACCACATACTGTCGGATTAACCTCCTCACATTTCTCACACACACATATATATATATATATATATATATATATATATATATATATATATATATATATGATTATTATTTCCAGTTTTCAAAAATATTTTATCTAGAATATTAAGTTTACTAAATATTCATTCTATTTTAGCAAAAAAAAATATATTTAAAATTTTGATTAGTCACCCAGGTAGACTTTTTCTACCTTTTGAAAATGACCGTCCTTTCTCTATTCAGAAGCTTTTCATATGACCAGATTAAAAAGAAAATCATGAAAAATATTTATAGCATAGCAGCTTTAAAACTATTGGAGAAAATGCAGTAAGAAGTAATTGGTGGCATTCAATAGTATATTTAATTTTCTCCTAAATTTATTATACCATTAGGCATGATATAACCCCAGACGGGTTGATATGCCATTAAAATCAATAAACCAACCAATCATCCTAAACTTATTTATTTTGCACTTCAAACATATTACTTTTGGATTTGCTATTTAAAACTTTTTGAAAACTTTAGATTAAACATTTTAGGTTGTTAGTTTTGTTTAGTAAAAGAAACCTTCCTCTTTAACACACAGGATTCCTTGTCTTTTTCTACATGTGTTCAGGATCACTGGGTATGTACATAAAAAAAAAAAGAAGTTTTTTGTATGCACAATATTTCTAATGAACCTCCTTTCCGAACTCCCTTAATTTACCTTAGATATTTTACCAGCCTGTTCAGTCATGCATAGAAAAGAAAAGAAAAATTGAATCTTGCTTGTTTGATCTGCAAATATTAGTTATGTTACAGGTAGCCCAAAACAGTTAATTCTGGAAAAAATTATTCAACCTTGTATGTTTTTGAGAGTGAGAAAGAGAGCCAGAGATTGTGTATGACATTGTGGGGGTGAGATTAAAGGTTCTTCACAATAGTAAAAAGTTAATTCATCTACTCTTTATTATATAAGACCCTGTTAGAATACTTAGGATGAAATACCATTATTCTTTTGATGTACAATTCTGAGGCAAGAAAATAGATTTGTTTACTATTTCGTCTGCCCTGTCGGCTGGGGGTGTTAGAATGCACTGACTGCACCTCTGCAGAGGGGTAAGACTCCCCCAATGGAGCCACCTGTTGGCTGTGGGTGGCGACCCGTGATGCTTAGATAGAACCCAGGTGGTTGAGCAATCCATGACATGCAATACTCCACTTTGGCCCTTTCTTGGGTTAGACGGGCGGTTGGAGAGGCCCCCTCTGATCAATCGGCTCGTCACGTCAAGCCCAAGCACCTATATGATTGCCCCAACCCTATTGCCCTTATGGCAAGCCCCAACCCTTTTTATCATATGGTTGCTAGAAGGCGGTGGCTGAGGATCTATATGTCCTGGGAATGATGTTAAACTCTATCTGATGGTGAGGTTCGGGGAATGTAGATTACCCCCTTCATCACTGTGACGGTCCCATTTATGGGTTAAATAGAAAAATGTATTTATTAAAAAAAATTGAGTATCCATTAAGAATTGATTTATTTCAAAACTTTATCGGCATTAAATGACCCACTGAGGTTGATATGCTGTAAAACAAACCAAACCAAAAAAACTATTTTGTTCTCTAATCATAAATAATCATTATTTGTGAGAGTTTGGTGAATTAGGCTGTAAATATTGAATTCTCATTTCCTAGATGCCTTTTCTTAATTGGGACTACATTTGTTGTACACATTTTTATAAGAATAAAAATGAAAATAAAAAAATCTATTGTAAAAGAAAATCATTATGTTAATGTGCCAGGAAATATTGATATTCAAAAAGTGAATTAAAAACTTTCAGAAATTGACTTCAAATCTTTGGGATATTTCTGGTCGTCTTTCTTGAATTAAATTAAGGAAAAACTTATACATTGATAGAATTGACACAGAAAATTAAATTTTCAAAGTTTGATTTGATATTTTTATTTTATGTTAATACAATTTCATAATAGCCAGATTAAAGGAATAAAAGGAAAATCTACTTTTGAAATATGAACAAATTTAAATTTGTATGACTCATATGATAATTTTCGTATTCAACCTAGGATTATTCTTTAAATGGCAAGTGAAATGACATTATTCTTTTGATGTACAATTCTGAGGCAAGAAAATAGATTTGTTTACTATTTCGTCTGCCCTGCAGAGGGGTAAGACTCACCCAATGGGGCCACCTGTTGGCCGTGGGTGGCGACCCGTGATGCTTAGATAGAAAGTTTGTATGATTTTTTTTTTTTGTATGCTTAGATAGAAAGAATGTATGTTTTTTTTAAACAAAAAGGAATATTTTACCAGATTGTAAAATGCATATATAGCAACAATTTAAAAAATGTTCAAAAGAAGCTCTTCTTTTTAAGATAAATGACTTAAAGTGTATTTGTTGAATAGCACTGTATAACATACAGTTAAGATCTTTTTTTTTTTAAATACTCTTGAATAAGTGTTCTTGAATATTAACCAAATAATGAAATTTATTGTGTACAGTGCTCAGGTGCACCACAACTCATCAAAGTCTCATGTCAAGTACACAGAATAATGTATTAGTGTCAGGAACATGAACAGTTTACAGTAGTAATATGCATGTATATGTGCGCGTGTGTGCATATGTATGTGGAGAGTGGCATCAGGTATAGTGTCGGCGGACTACAGGAAGCATGGAGGCTTTGAAAGACTCAGTGCTTCGGCAGCCTACAACAGATGCGGGCAGTTTATTCCATGTCTCCGCAACTCTGAGCGTTAAAAATGACTTCAGAATTTGTGTACACAATTAGCCCCCAACCCTCAAGCCATTATTATTTTTTTTTGCATAATGCTTCAAGTTTCAAGCAAAGCACAAATTCTCCTGTAAATTGTAGCAAAAACACCTTCCACTTAGAACTTTTTCCATAATGATCTGTGAAGAGCTTGCTTTGGCTAACACTAAATAAGTCTAAACCATTTTTATTCTAAATGCTGTTTTCGGAATGTTTAATTTTTTTTTTTTTTTAACTAGGAATCTTCTTTTCTTCTTCTTCTTCTTCTTCTTCTTCTTCTTCTTCTTCTTCTTCTTCTTCTTCACACAGATGTTCTCTCTCTTTCTCTTCACTTTCTTGCATCTCTATCATTAGATCAGCTTTCAAGCTTTCATATTAAGCATAAATTGCTTAACTTCATCACCTTTTGACCAAAAATAATAACCTTGTCATACATACCCTTACCAAATCTCTAGAACGCCTGCTGCGGATTGAGCAAGATTCCTCTCTTTAGAATTTTCTTTAGCAGAATTTAAAAGAAGAAAATACATACCCTAACTAAAGTTTTTTTCTTTTTTTTTTTTTTTTTTTTTCCTTCTTTTTTTTCATGATGCATATTTTAGGATGATGACACTTTGATAGACAGCAGTAAGTCAAACAGCATTGCCAGTCACCAGAGTGGAATCAGTACAAGTAGCCGTAGTAGCAGTATGAACAGTCTTCCAGGACCTAGTGTTGAAGATAACAACTTTAGCTTTTCAAGAGACCACAGTGTAAGTATAAATAATCAACACTTGAATTCTCACTCAATAATTATTTTTTTTCTTTTTGTGTTCTGTTAAATTTTTTAACCCTCTAGCCATTTAAACATGTTGACCACTCTTATGTTCTCTCATCTCAGAATTTCTGCGCAAACCATTTATCTTTTTTTGTTCCTGCTACTTTATTCGATGATTATTACTGACTTTTTTTATGTTCTTTTACATTATGCGTATGTGCAAATACATATTTATTAATCTCACAAACACACACACACACACACACACATATATATAATATACCAAATTTAATGGCAAACCCTTGCAATAAGAAAAAAAAAACAGCAAATAGTTTGATTGTAAAAATATACTACCAAACTTTACCTGGGGTGAAAAAAAATGAAAAAAAGAAAAGACCAAGAGGGTCGTACCAACCGGAAACAAACACTTGGCCAAAAGAATATATATATATATATATATATATATATATATATATATACTGCTAGGATTATCTAAAGCTAAAAATTAAAAAGTACGCAATACCTAAGTAGAGCAAATAATAAAGTTAAACCTAATGAGTCAGATATACCTACTAAAAGTTTCGCTTAGTAGCTCATCAGGGCAAGAATCAGATTCTTGTCCTGATAAGCTTTTAAGTGAAACTGTTAGTAGGTATATTTGACTCATTAGGTTTAACTTATATATATATAAACTTCTCATCTGTACTTCATTTAATATTTAATCTTTTTCTTCCATATTACCATACATCCAAATTTTATAAGGACAATATGTAGATATTCATTATATTTATATTTTTTCTATACATTGTTCTACATAAATATTTAAACCAAATATATTTGTGAAAGTTTTCATTCTGTCCTAAAGTCTATGTTTTATTTATTTATCCCTTAAAAAAAGTTTTTTTTTTTTTTTTTTTTTTTTCTTTTCCGGTTTTTACAATAATATTTTATTAAACTTATAATTTTTTATAAAAAAATATATTTTTATATTTTTTATAAAATATATATAAAAATATATTTTTATATTTGAAAAAAAAAAAAAAATTTTATAACATAATTTTTTTTCATTTTTACAATAATATTTTATTAGACTATTAATATATATTTGTGAAAGTTTCATTCTGTCTTTGTTTTATTTATTTATCCTTTAAAAAGTGAAGTTTTTTTTTTTTTTTTTTTCAATAATATTTTTGTTTTGTTTTAAAGTTGATAAACTGTTTTTTAAGTTGTTTTTTTTAACGAATAGTAAAATAGATATAAGTAAATATAAAGTTAACTTTTAAGTGTCCTTAAAGGATTATTTCTGTTTTATTTCTTAATAAAAAAAAGATGAATCTAATGCTGGTTTTGCGTTTACTGTTAAAAAGTTTGAAAACTTAATTTTTTAATCTTTTTTTTTTTTTAATCATTTTCTTTAAATATTCAAATGCCTGTTTTAAAATTAAAATTCCCTTTTTTAAATATCATCTTGTTATGAAAATATAAAAAATATTATCAGATCGTTATTTTGATAATTTGTTGAAATTGATGAAGATGGGCGTTTTAAAAAAGAAACAAAACAGCCCATCATTTTTTTATGCATTCTCTTCTCTTTTTTTTTTTCTTTTTTAAATTAAAGAATATTTTGAATCATCATTATATCCCAATTAAACTATAGTTTAATTATTCAAAATTTATTGTAGAATTGTACTAGATTGATTAATATGGATCATGAGGAATGGAAAATTAATTTCTTTTTTACTATTGAAGAAAAGCGACTTTCATAAATTGGTCTACAGAATCAAAACTGGAATTTTTTATTTAAAAAAAAAAAAATAAATAAATAATAATAATTTGATAATAAAGAGTGCTTGATCTTATTGTTATAATTGTGTGGGGACTGATATAGTACCATGATTTTCAACAAAAAATAGTTTTTTATGGTAATTCTAGAGAGTACAATTCTTAGTTGCATATAATAAATACATGTCATATTTTTTTTTTAAATTAACATTTGAAAGTACATTTTGTTTTATAATCAAGTTATTCAAACACCCCATAATTTCTGTTCTTGTCGGTCTTGAATGTTTATTAATCTATAAAGATTAATTCAATTAGTGTCCTAGTATAAAAGCTGTGGTTCAAATTAGCCTCTTTCATGGTACTTTAAAAAATTAAAAAAAATTTTGATTTCAAAATTATTTCTTTTCTTTTAACTTTTTCTTCCAGCTTCTAAGGTTATTTTCACTTATATTTTAAAACTAATTTTAATTAATCATGCTTTTTCCTTTTTCTATAAAACATTTTTAATTATTTTTGTTGTTAACATTACAGTTCTTTTAAATAATAATAATAATAAAAGTAATCACATCTCATACTAAAACCACTTTTGCTTAAGTTAATCTAGTATTGTATTGCTTTTAAGTGTTCTCTCTTAAATTTGTTTTGGGTATTTTTGTACAGGTTTGTACATACATACATATATATATATATATATATATATATATATATATATATATATCGGACGTCAATGTGTTCACCCCCCTCATATAAGTACCCACATTGTAGTCTAACTTTCATTAACCCTTGTTTTCCAGGATAAGTGGACTAATTACTTCCTGGCACGCCATTCTATATGTTCATCTAACCTAAAAGACCAAGTAAGCTGCTCTAGTCAGTCCTTCTAGTGCTGCACAGTTCACTGTCAGTGATTCTATTGGATGTTGTCTTTTTAAAACACATTGGTGTTTTTGATTTTTTTTTTTTTTTTTTTTTCTTCTCCCTATTTTTGTTGTCATCATTTCTTCCTTACCAAGTTGAGAGTCCTTCCCTTAATCGTCTTGTATTGGCACTACAGATGGGACAACTCTCATTACTATTTTGTGGCATGTTCTGCTTTAAGTAGTTTTAGATTTTGAAAAAAAAAAAAAAAATCTATGTATTATTAAAAATTCCTTTTCTTTTGGACTTGTTGATCCATTCATAGCTTCTCTATGCATCCTGTATATGCCGAATAGTCTTGTTTAAATGCTTCTGTGTGACACTTTTTCTTTTTGCGGTATACCAGAAGCCATCTGTTCATAGGTTATGGATTTGTTGAACTTTGGCTCTCACTTCATATCTTCTATGTCTAAAGTTTCTCTCTCTTGATGAATCTCTCTCTCTCTCTCTCTCCTGCATGATATGTAGCTCCTTACCTATTATCTCTTATCTTAGTTCTCCTTTTCTTTTTTCTAGTTGGTGTTGTTTGTTTCTGTGATGATCTGAGAAAATATGTACATATGTTGTAATTTATTGTACAAGGCATATTTATAATTGTTAAAAAAAACCCCAGTAACATTGCTTTTTGATAGTATCCATTACTTACTAGTAGTTATTTCTTATATTCGTTCATTACTGGCAATAATCTCTCTCAATCAATATTAAATTTCTTCCAATATTATATATTGCCCTTATGGCAAGCGCCAACCACTTTTTATCATATGGGTGCCTGAAGGAGGTGGCTGCGGGTCTACATGTCCTGGCAATGACGTTAAACTCTATCTGATGGTGAGGTTCCAGTTTTGGAGGTTTCGGGAATGTGGAGCACCCCTTCATCACCATTGCTCCCAGCTCCACTCTGACCCGGAGTGGTAGTACCTGTTAGGGCCCCATCTATGGATTAAAATTAAAAAATGTATTTATAAAAAAAATTGTATTATCCATTAAGAATTGATTTATTTCAAAACTTTATCGGCATTAAATGACCCACTGAGGTTGATATGCCGTAAAACAAACCAAACCAAACCAATATTATATAATCATAGTTGTATAATTTGAGTTTAAATATCAACTGTGAATATATGCAACTGTAGCCAATTTGATGCAAGACTCTCATCAGATGTCGGAGAGGCCCCCTCCAATCAATCAGCTGGTCACGTCAAGCCCTAGCACCTATATGATTGCCCCAACCCTATTGCCCTTATGGCAACCCCATCCCTTTTTATCATATCGGTGCTAGAAGGCGGTCACTGAGGGTCTACATGTCCTGGGAATGACGTTAAACTCTATCTGATTGTGAGTTTCCAGTTTTTGAGGTTTGGGGAATGTGGAGCACCCCTTCATCACCATTGCTCCCAGCTCCACTCTGACCCGGAGTGGTAGTACCTGTTAGGGTCCCATCTATAGGTTAAATAGAAATTTAAATTTTAAAAAAAATATTTGATTGGCCTTGATTGTTGTGATTTGTATTTTGAAACATTTGATTTACTTTGAAATTGCAAAATTCAGTGGATGTTAGCCATTTATTTTTGATGGTTGACATAGTTGTCTTCTTGTTGAATCCTGCTCACCTAAAAAAAAAAAAAAAAAAAAAAAAAAAAAAAATAGGGTAAACCCAGTTTTGTGCAAATATCAATTTTCTAATCCGGTACGCTATTTCCCCAATGTAAGATCCTGTTAGATGTAATATATCAATATGTCCCTGTGACAAAACCTTGTCATTCAATTGGTTCCATAGTTCAGATCTTCTTGTAGGTTGTTTTTAGTTATCCTGTTGGCAAAGTAGTTTGGTTTGAGTCTGAATCAATGGTTATTTAGATATTGGACAAATTCTTCATTTTTTTTCTTCTGATCTCTTTGGTAATCTCAATAAAAGGTGTAGAATGAATAAAGTTGTTAGTCATGTATCTCATGTCTAAAATAAATTGATTGTATCTCTGAATTTTTTAGATGAGGATTGATAATTTGTATTATTTGGACTATTGTCCTCATCTTCATTGTCCAATTGGACACATAGCCTAGTGGATAAAGGAGTTAGGTTAAGACAGTTCTAAGTGACAGTTATCTCTAGATTGCAGGTTCAATCCTTTTCAGGGGCAGCAGTAACATAGAATAATAATTAACACAAGCTTAACACCTGTACCCCAGCTATAGTTAGCAGAATGAGAACAGGATACCCCCGTGGACTGAGTATAAGGGTTAGGTTCAAAGTTCCGTGATGGCTACCAATTACGACAAGAAGGTTCCTGAGTCTAAGAAGAAATAACTAAAGAAGGCCGGGGGGCACATTGGACAAAACGTTGTACAGATTACAATGAAAATGAAGACAATAGTCTGAATAATACAAATGATACTAAATTGATTGTATCTGTTTTCTTTGTGATATAAAGTTTTGGTTCTGACATATTTGTGGGAGAATCAATTCAAAGAAAGCCAAAAAAAAACAAAAAAAAAACGGTAAAGATGATTTAAGTTGGATCAGCTGACAAATTTTATATTTTTTCTTGTGAGTGTAAGTCAAAATCTTTTGCAATATTTTGCTTTATTCTTTAAGTTACAACAAAAGAAACCTAGCATTCAAAGTAAAGATCATCATATTGAATCGTCTAAAGTCCCCTTTCTACCAGTTCTTGTCCTTGAAGGGGAAAAAAAAAAAAACCTCATTCAATGAATCTTCACCCTCCTCTTGGATGTTGAAGCATCACAAGTGCAGGAAATGAGACATGCATCAGAACAAATGATATAATGGAGCTACGTCCGGACTATATACTGGGTGTAACATCAATTCGATTTCCTCATATTTCTGAAGTTTATTCTGGGTCTTTTGAGTGGTATAATCTATATGAAATATATATATTTGGGAGAATCGTCCGTTTGTTTACTTCTCACACATATATATATATATATATATATATATATATATATAATATATATATATATATATAGAATGCTGAAAATGCTTTATATGAGCAGATAACCTCTGCATTGCCAGTACAGTGTGGTGTGTCTCCTCATCTGGTTTGGTCAAAGCAATCCATTTCCCTTGAATACTTGTACAGCATGTCCAATATTTCTCCTCCACTTTCTTTGTTTTTCTTTATTACCTCTATTATTCTCTTTGGAATTGGTCTGCATGATTCTTAGTTTGTGGTTTTTCTTTTTAGCCTTGGGTTTTTTTTTATGCTGAAACACTAGGTTTTTCTATTATTTCTTTCATTTTCTATTTTTCTATTTAAAAAAAAAATTTTTTTTTTTTCTTCCTCAATTTATTTGATTTTTGATATTTGGTGGGTAAAAAGAAATTTATTTCATATAGATTGTATAACACTGGTGAGGGGAAAAATTACCTTTTTTTTTTTTTTTTTTTTTTTTTTTTTTAATGAAAGTAAACTTAGCCTAATATACTGGATGCAAATTTTAAGGAAGTTTTACATCATTTGTCATTTGTGCTGTTGGATGGTTTGAAATATTTTTCTGCTTGTCAGTAAAGGGAAAATCTTTTCTCTGTAGTAGAAATGGAGTTTCCCCTCCAGGGCACCCCCCCCCCAAAAAAAAGAGCCTGGGCAAAATGTATGGAGACCCTGGATTGCCCAAATGACAGGGCCTCCCTCTCTGTCTCGCTGGCATGATCTGAAGGAATGGTGAACCAATACATTCGGTGTCAGTTTGGCTGCAGGAGTTGCCAGATAGTGTTTTACACACTGAACTGCCTAACGGCGTCCAAGCCATGATTTCTATCTGGGTTTTCTCCCTTTTCCTTTTCCTATCCAGAGGATAACCAAAAGGCAGTTATTTAGGCTATTACATGCCTGGATACCAACCCAGGTATTTCTATGTTCTTGCATTAATGTGCTAGATGGGTGTTGAGCTAGAAGCTTCCTCCGCCCTTTCACAGGTTTTGATTTTCATCCTGCTGGGTGTCTAGCCACCCTCCTCACCAGGCAAACTTGGTGGGGGTACCGGTTTAGTCATCGAAGATCCGACTATGAAGCAGAAATGGAGATTTTCATAATTAATACTTTCTTTTTTCTTTTTTTCTTTTTTTTCTTTTGTACTCTGTTAAGTTTATTTGTATTTTTTACTTTCTGAATTGAGTTTAAATTCATATACTTGATATATGATGCATGGGCTTTTAAAAAAAAAAGATACCAAACCTTTCTGCTTGTTTGACTTTACAATTATCCTTATTTTGTCTAGTGTCTTAAGTATGAAACTAAACTGCATCTGATGTTGAAGGTCCAGTCCTGGAGATATGGGGAGTATGGAGTACCTTTTCATTGCCATTACTCCCAGGTTCACTCTGACCCAAAGTAGGAGTACCTCTTAAGTCCCAATCTATTGATCTGTTTAAAACTTATTCATATTTAATAGCAAAAAAAAAATATATATGATATATGGCGTAAAAAAGTGGTACACACACACACACACACACACACACACACACATACATATATACATACATACATATATATATATATATATATATATATATATATATATATGTATGTATGTATATATGTGTAAAAATGGAATTGAATTGAATCCGACGATATGAGGAAGAATGAATAAAGAAAATAAAGTACAGAATGGATAATAAAAGATGAATTTAATCAATATCACTTACACATGTGTTTCAGGTCAGTTTATCTATGTGTTCAAACTATTATTATTATTAAATAAACAAATTATTATTATTATTTCATTTGTTATTATTTCATTTCATTTGTTTATTTAATAATAATAATAGTTTGAATCGTGTACACATAGATAAACTGACCGAAACACATGTGTAAGTGATATTGATTAAATTCATCTTTTATTATCCATTCTGTACTTTTCTTTATTCATTCTTCCTCATTATATATATAAGTGTACCACTTTTCTACGTCACCAGGATATTCCATTACAAAGAGATGAGTGGATTGAGTAATGAGAAAATCTGTTATGGTAATATGAGACATGCTTAGTATCATTTGAAATGGGCAACTCTTATATTATCATAACAAAAAAGTTGTAAGAACTTCTGTATGTTATTTAGTTTCTTTTCTCACTTAGAAATTCAAATAGTACCATTAATTTTTTCACCAGTAATAACTAGTATTAAAATACTAAGGAAGGGTGCATTCTGTTTACTTTTGTCATTATATAGTTTTTCCAAATGTTTGTTGTTTTTTTGTGGTTTTTTTTTGTATTTCTTTTTACTTATTGACTAATGATACATAGTCTTTGGTCTATCATTTTTTCCACGATCATTGTGTCATTCATATATATATATATATATATATATATATATATATATATATATATATATATATATATCTGTTTGTTATCCCCTTTTTCTTATGCTTGGTAGACTACAGTTTTAGTTATACATTTGTTTAGTAGAACACTAATCATAATTGTGTAATAAATCTCTCTCTCTCTCTCTCTCTCTCTCTCTCTCTATATATATATATATATATATATATATATATATATATATATATATATATATATATATATATATATATATATATATATATATATCGAAACACTGCAACGTCTGCCAATAAACTTACCACTCAACTTATTTTAACCTGTGTTTTTTCAATTTTCTTAATATACTACATACCGTTGGATTCACTTCCTTTTCTTCACATTATATATATATATATATATATATATATATATATATTAATGTGAAGAAAAAGAAGTGAATCCGACGTTATGTAGTATATTAAGAAAATTGAAAAAACACAGGTTTAAATAAGTTGAGTGGTAAGTTTATTGGCCGACGTTGCAGTGTTTCGATCTATTAATTAGATCATCTTCAGGGCATTTGTTGGTATATGAAGGTGATAAAAAATTTTTATCACATAAATAACGAGAAAAGCAAGTGATAGTCCTTGTTTATCAGTCTGTTCAAAATTTGAAGTCTGAAGAAAGGACGCTGAAAAAAGTGGACGGTTTGAAATATGACGTCAAATATTCTCTTTTACGGTGTGAGTATGAGAGTGTGTGAGTGCGTGTATCGAAAAAAGGCATTCTGCATTTTTAGGTGTTTTGTGTGTGTGTATAAATCTTTTGCAAGATATATATATATATATATAAGTGCATCAATAGGGTATACAAGCTGACACAGTTTGATATTTTTTACAGTAAAGTGTTCAATTTATGTTACTGATATTCACCACTGAATTAAGTGCATTTGACTACAAAGGGGGATGTTGAAAAATTAATATTATGTAAAATAAATGTTTTTAATCATTAAATTGCAAACTTAGTGATGTATCTCCCTTCTCTCTCTCATATATATATATATATATATATATATATATATATATATAAAATGCCTTTAAAGTAATAAAGAATTCATCATTCGCATCTGATGAGTCGGGAGAGTTAGACAATTTGTCTAAGCTCCCTGAAATAGACTATAATGCTAAATCTCTAAGTCTTTTGTTATTTCTTTACTTTATATATAGTGGAGGTGACATTAATTTCCTCCCATTGTTGGTGATATTTGCACACTTTGGCTTTTAGCCACTCAAATATCTTCCACATTCTTGTCTTTTAATGGAATTGTTCTCAGATGATAATGTCCATACTTCTTGTTACCTAAGTAGGATTCCTAGCAGTTTGCTTTTTATACTTTATTTTGTTTTTGTTTTTCTCCTCCTGTCTGAGTGTTTCTTATTTATCTACTCCTCATAACAGGTTTTCTATTTTACAAATTGCTAGGCAACATACTAACTGATGATGACTACTTACTCCAAACTGGTTAAATTAGTTTAATTTATCCACCAGCTTTCTTTCTCCAAGACACTAATTTATTTTTTAAATTAGGTAGGGACTAAAAACCTATGTACTTTAAAATTCTAATCATGCCATTTAGCTCCCATCTAACTATAGAAGGGGGGAAAATATATGGGGGGAAATAGATATTCGAATCAAGAAGTTCCTGCTGAAAGGGGACCAAAAACAAGCGAGTTCACCGTCTTCTCACAAGCCAGACTTCATCTAGCAGCTGGAAAATCCGTCATCGTGGTTGAAATAATCTTTAACAGTTCAAAATTCCTTTTTAGTTTTGTTTCTGTTGGACTAAAATCCATTTCTTTACTGGGTCGTTCGCAAAGCGCTTCGTCGTCGTCGACTGCTTCTGCTGCTGCTGACCCCCAGTGCTCGACTCACTTGTCATTTATGGACATATTTACCCAAACATCCGGGCACATCAGTCGAACCTCGCGTCCGTCCAGTGCCCAAATCATTTGTTTTTGCATGCGGGAGGATGCGAGTTCAATCCCAGCAGGCAAGACAATGTCTTGCTCCCTTTCCTTTCTCATTCTCTGTCATACTAACAAACCATCCAAGTAAGATGAACAAGACATATTGGGCACTGTTGGAGAAGCAAATACGAATTCGTAAGTGACATTCTCCTATGGACTACTTCATATGGACACACCAGTATTAGCTTAACTTAGCAACGCCAGCTGTTTCGTTGATTGTGTTGGACATTGCCAAATTCCGACCTTAATTGGTTTAAATAGCAATTTTTCACATTTTACAGGTCCAAGCTTAGATATATTTATATGGTTGGGGGGAAAAAAAAATTCTAAATTTCTAATTTTTATGTGTTTTTATCCATTGCATTATATTTTACAGTGAGTTAAAATGGGATTTTTCTTCAAAAAGCCGTAAACATGAAAGATTTTTTTTCTAAGAAAAAAATTCATACTGATTTATTTCGCAAAATCAAAATGGCTAATCTTTATCAATATTCTTGAAATTTTACTTTTAATTAGCAGACATTTTAAAATATAAGCAGGAACTTGTTTTTTTCTTTTCCGACATTTGTAAGCAAAAATATGATAGACAAAATTTGACGGAGATTTATTCAAAAAGCATAAGATAAGCCAAAAAAGGCACTATATCACTAATAGAAGATAGTCTCATAATTATTTTCATATATAACGTGTTATTTAGATGTTGCTTAACTGTCAGGGTTTCTTCGTCAAAGTTTCAATTTTGGAAGAAGAAAAAAAAAAAACAACTTAAAATTACAAGAAATGTTTGGACATATTTTTTTAAGAAAATCACGTCCATTTTTGTACCCCCAATTTCAGGGCTTTAAATTCTCATAACTTTTGAACCACTGGGGATATTTGCATAATTCAAACAGTTTTGAACTCCATTTACACAGCTCTATATAACTGATATGATTAAATAACAATAACCTCAAATAAAAAAAAATCAACTGGGAATGCTACTTAACTGGAAAAACCCCTTCATCAGCTTTGTGTGGACTTTGGATGCTGTCTTGAGATCTTACCAATAGGGATGGCTGTCGTCAAGGGGATCCATGCTATTGGCATGCCTTGATGATGATATTGCTTAAGTGATAAATCAGTAATATAATAGTAATAAGAAAACAAATTTATCATTATAGATAATTTTTTGCTAGTTTTATAGCTATTTCATAAAATAACCCTATATTAAAAAAATATTAACAAGTTTTTTAATTACACTTTTAGGAATATATATATATATATATATATATATATTTACCAACCCATCCGCATGAGCAGGATGTGACACAAGGTCAATTTCTTAAGCGGAGTTCAACAGGTTTGAATTCAGAGTTTTCCTTCTAGACCGGCTGCCTAACCAAGGTTAAAGAGCCCAGTCTGCCCTACTATTTATCCATAGCTGGAGGAAGAATAGGTTTCATACCTTTCCCAAAGGTATTAGCGCTAAGTGAAATGCAATTAACACATCCAGGATTTGAACTCGGGGGTGACGAGTCCATTTCCCATGACTTTAACCATTACACCACGTGCTTCCAACCACACTTTTAGGAATATAGTTGTTGTTTTTTTAGGGGAGGGGGGGTCCCATATCCATCAAAATATGAATTTCATCAGGTACAAGTGTATATTGTGAAGAATATTCTTAATATAAAAAGAAGACTGTATTGACCCACATAGATGTTGATATATGCAAAATTGTTTTCATTTGCCAATTTGAAAGCTCCCCCCCTCCCCTACGTATTTAGAAGCAAAGCAGGTATTAAGCCACCCCCTGTTTTGTATGATCATTGCTGCACTTTTGTTTATATAACCAAAATGCAATGTTCTTGTATTAGTTATACTAACTCATCTACCCTCTTGTCCTGCCTCTGTAACTGCCTAAAAAAAAAACCAACCAACCACCCACCCATCTATCCTAGGTAGTTTGGTTGTAACAATCTGTTAGATTCTTCTTTTACCTCCTAAGCATGTTGGAAAGAGGTAGACATTATGAATACTGAGTCTAGTGAGTAACTTTTTCTTTTTTTTTTTGTTTTACACTTTTTGGCTATGATTATGTCTAATAGAAATTCGGGTTTTACTATGATTATAATAACAAAAGGTAATTATTATTTTGTGTCAATTTTTTTCTTCTCCCCTACATTTGTTAGGTACAAATGTCTAAACTCACTTATACCAAGGTTTATTTACTTTTTACCCTACCCCCTCTTCTTCAAACCATCTTTTTTGTTTTTAGAATAGATGAATATGTTCTGGATTATACCTTGTTTGTTTTTGTTTTTTTTTTTATCTTATTTGATTAATAACAAGAAAAACAGACATGTTTTCTTATAAGTATGAGTTTTTGTGAGGTAAGATTTTTAAAAGGTAAAAATGTATGACAATAAGAATAGAAATTTCTTTAGGCCAAAGTCGTACAGAAGTTGATATTTATTACAATAAGATATAGAAACTTGGCAAAAGTCCATTGAAGAGTTGAGGAACCATTATTGACTGGTGTTATTTTGTGTTGTGTTCTATTTATTTTATATACTAAAACGTAACCCATTACTTTTCCTAAAGACACAGTCACCCTGAATTGGTTTCATCTAAGAATTTTATTAATATTAAATATATTATCAAATTATTGGTTAGTAAGTTCAGTTATCAAAATCCATTACACTATGGTTATTCCTTAATGTTTTGTGTCATATAAAAAGTTATTTGAATGTTGTTGTTGTCAGTAGGTTAGAAATATAAGCATCTTACTTACTCTATAATGTCAGTTTAGTATGATTTTTACCATTACAATAAAACTCGCACGGTTTCTACCACAGGATTATTTGTGTATGGATCGACACTTTTGCTTGTATGTGAATTAGAAATTGTAGCATCAGTCATATTGGCAACTTGAAATATACAGGAACATTGGTTGACAGAAAAACTTCATATTGTTTGAGTAAATGGAAAAAAAAGTATGAGAAGAAAAAAGTGAAGAGTGAATAAGTTGTATGGAAAGATAAATAGAAAAAGAGAAACATAAAATCAGAAAAGAGATGACTGATATAGAAAGTAATAGTGAGAAAAAGAGATAGAAAGAAAGATATATAGAGAAAAGAGATATATAGAAGTAATAGTGAGAAAAAAGAGAGAAAGAAAGATATATAGAGAAAAAAGAGATATATAGAAAGTAATAGTGAGAAAAAAAGAGATAGAAAGAAAGATATATAGAGAAAAAAAGAGATAGAGAAAAAGAGATAGAAAGAAAGATATATAGAGAAAAAAGAGATATATAGAAGTATAGTGAGAAAAAAGAGATAGAAAGAAAGATATATAGAGAAAAAAAGAGATATATAGAAAGTAATAGTGAGAAAAAAAGAGATAGAAAGAAAGATATATAGAGAAAAAAAGAATATAAGAAAGTAATAGTGAGAAAAAAGAGATAGAAAGAAAGATATATAGAGAAAAAAGAGATATATAGAAAGTAATAGTGAGAAAAAAAGAGATAGAAAGAAAGATAATAGAGAAAAAAAAAGAGATATATAGAAAGTAATAGTGAGAAAAAGAGATAGAAAGAAAGATATATAGAGAAAAAAAGAGATATATAGAAAGTAATAGTGAGAAAAAAAGAGATAGAAAGAAAGATATATAGAGAAAAAAAGAGATATATAGAAAGTAATAGTGAGAAAAAAGAGATAGAAAGAAAGATATATAGAGAAAAAAAGATATATAGAAAGTAATAGTGAGAAAAAAGAGATAGAAAGAAGATATATAGAGAAAAAAGAGATATATAGAAAGTAATAGTGAGAAAAAAGAGATAGAAAGAAAGATATATAGAGAAAAAAGAGATATATAGAAAGTAATAGTGAGAAAAAAGAGATAGAAAGAAAGATATATAGAGAAAAAAAGAGATATATAGAAAGTAATAGTGAGAAAAAAAAGAAAGATATATAGAGAAAAAAGAGATATATAAAGTAATAGTGAGAAAAAAAGAGATAGAAAGAAAGATATATAGAGAAAAAAAGATATATAGAAAGTAATAGTGAGAAAAAAGAGATAGAAAGAAAGATATATAGAGAAAAAAGAGATATATAGAAAGTAATAGTGAGAAAAAGAGATAGAAAGAAAGATATATAGAGAAAAAAGAGATATATAGAAAGTAATAGTGAGAAAAAGAGATAGAAAGAAAGATATATAGAGAAAAAAGAGATATATAGAAAGTAATAGTGAGAAAAAAGAGATAGAAAGAAAGATATATAGAGAAAAAAAGAGATATATAGAAAGTAATAGTGAGAAAAAAGAGATAGAAAGAAAGATATATAGAGAAAAAAAGAGATATATAGAAAGTAATAGTGAGAAAAAAGAGATAGAAAGAAAGATATATAGAGAAAAAAAGAGATATATAGAAAGTAATAGTGAGAAAAAAGAGATAGAAAGAAAGATATAGAGAAAAAAAGAGATATATAGAAAGTAATAGTGAGAAAAAAGAGATAGAAAGAAAGCTTAAGTTATGTAATCTACAGAAAGAAAGAAAAATGGAAATATATTTGAATTTCTGAGATTTTATTAATTTTCTATAAAAATAGAAACTAGAATAATGTGCCTCCTGTTATAAACACAGAATTTCTCATTATACTTATTGTTTTCGGCAGCAAGTGCAGTCTAATAAATAAATTACATTTTTATTTCTGCAGTTTGATTCTTGGTAAATTTTAAAGGTCTTTTTAGTTTTCACAATATATATATATATATATATATATATAACACTAAAAATGGAGGAATCATATGTAATTTGGGAGAATATTTTTTTAACGAATAAAATATAAAATAAATGGGGGGGGTTTACACGAAGGCCTTTTCAACCGGATCTTTTCAAGGGATACTCCGGTGACGAATAAAAGTCAAATTGTACAAGAAACATATATATATATATATATATATATATATATATATATATATATATATATATGAGAGAGAGAGAGAGAGAAACACAAAGTATTCCAAAAGATGTTTATTTTTGATGGTGAAGTCTCCACTATCAAGAATAAACTCATCTTTTGGAATGCTTCGTGTTTTTCTATTTTTTTACATACTGTCGGAATTAAATCCCTATTTTACTGTCATATATGTATACTGGAATAAACGAATCACCCTAAAAATGCTTTTTCATAAATGAAAAATAGGACTCAATAATGGCCAGTGGGATAAAACCTAAAATTAATGTTTACTCACCCTTTTGTGGCAGTCCCAGTTTCAAGTAAAAATAAATACAAAAAAAAGTATACAAAAATATAACCATCAAATGAGACCTACCTACCTACCTACCTATATATAATATATATATTATATATATATATATATATATACTTTCTAAAAACATTTCTAACAAAAATTCTCCATTTTTCTCAATAAAATTTCACTCTGATGAAGGTTGAATTTTCTCTGTGTACGGAATATTTTTACATTTTTCTATTATTATTATTTGTTTATTTAATGATAATAATAGTGTGAATCATGTACACAAAGATAAACTGACCGAAACACATGTGTAAGTGATATTGATTAAATTCATCTTTTATTATCCATTCTATACTTTCTTTTCTTTATTCATTCTTCCTCATATATTATATATTATATATATATATATATATATATATATATTATAATGGAGATTTTGGTATCTGTCTGTAACTGAAAATGCATCACTCCTTACATCACAATACCCTCAGGAATTACATAAGTTTATCAATGAGTATTTAATTTATAGTCAAAATCATTAATACATAGAATAAATCTTATATTTGTTAAAGATGTCCCTATGAAAATCTGAGGTAGATTTGCCTCAAGACATCCCATGTTATTAGTGCTTTTAAAATCATGCAATGTGTCTTGTATATCACTAAGAAATAAAGGTTTACATAATATATGGTGTGGTTAATTTGTATACTGGTTTTAACAAAACCAGGTTTAAGGAATAATTACTAGGTGTTATTGATCTCTAATATCATTGTTTTATTCTCCAATGTATTAAATCAATCCTATGAATGATTTTATATAGAAACCAATTAAAATATAATTAAAA
The DNA here is from genome assembly GCA_023376005.1 of Doryteuthis pealeii. Taxonomy (NCBI): domain Eukaryota; kingdom Metazoa; phylum Mollusca; class Cephalopoda; order Myopsida; family Loliginidae; genus Doryteuthis; species Doryteuthis pealeii. The sequence continues at coordinate 16,676,402 of CM042170.1, read as the reverse complement.
TAAGTGTAATCTTTTTATATGTGATCTTATATAATGCCATTAGTCTTTCTAATTTGATATATTTCATTAAATTTAAAACTTATACTTACACCCAGAGGATGCATATTCTTGCTAGTATGTATAATGTAAGTAGAGTCCTTATGATTCAAGGGTTAATGTATGAGACTGCCACATTGTAGTAAGTTAATAGTAATGCTAGCAGTTTTGTTAATTGTGGTGGACATTGACAAATTCTGACCTTAATCAGTTTAAATTGCAATTTTTTGCTTATTTCTGGTCCAAACTTAAATATATTTATATGGTTGGAAAGAAAAGAAAATAATCTTTCTAAATATGTAATTTTTATGTTTTTATCTATTGCATTATTTTTTTTTTACGGCGGGTTAAAACGGTATTTTGCTTTGAACAGCCGGAAATTTGTAATGAGTTTTTTTTCCCCAGACTAAAATACACATGGGGATTTCTTTCATCAAATCAAAGTGGCTAATCTTTATCAATATTTTTGAAATTTTACACTTAATTAGGAAGCAGGAACTTTTTTTTTTTTTTTCCAACCTTTGGAAGCGAATATTTACTCTGCATTTCCAGGAATGGATCAAATTTTTTGTTGTTGGATAGAGAAGGATTCTTGCTCCTACTGAAGAAGATCCTGAGCATTCAACAGAGGATGGGAATAGCAACAACGATTGACTTACCTTGGAAATTATCAAATTAGTATAGTATAAATTCTATAAAACAATTGCAATGTTTTTTGGGTAAAGTATACATAAAATGGGCCGGGTTAGCTCAGTCAGTAGAGCGTTCGGCTAGAAACCACAAGTTTCCTAGTTCGATACCAGTCCTCACCAACTCAGCGTATGAGTAGTACAGGGATCTGTGTGGTAAAGTAAGGAGCTGATGGTAGGTGTGGCGCTCCACCCCAGCTACTAAAACAATTTCCTTGGTCTAGCGCTATTGAAAAGGGGATAGACACCTTCGCTGATTGGCTGATACTGACTTTAGGCCGCCCTGTCGACTTTTATACATAAAATATGTAAGAACAAAAAATAACTCTGTATCAAATTGTCATGTGAAAATACTAACATCCTTCATTTTGATCTTCCTTCTGTAAAGTAATATACTTATCTTTAATAATAAACTAGAAGTGGTTACCCAGCATTGCCTGGGTAGAAAGTTGGTGGGTGGGAGATCCATTATTACTGAATTGTGAGTTGGATCCTCGCAGGATGACCCATTAAAATCACTACATAAAAAAGAACTTGCATTGATCAAGCCTGGTGAGGTGTCAGAAAAAAAAAAATGCAAACACACTAAAAAAAGTCAATGTCTCCTGTTTAAAATATTAAATGCAAAAACACCATACTGTTACAATCTAAATCTATTCTTTTAATTATCTTCACAAATATAAATTAAATCTTCATTATTTTTGCTCAAAACGCAAGATCTGGTGATAGTGAATGTGTATATATATTTACTTTGTCGTTAATTGTTTTATTTTTGTAGTTTCTTCCGGACATACATACACACCAACTGCCCTTTATATATGTACAGATAATTTCTTCCAGACATACATACACACCAACTGCCCTTTATATATGTTTATATATGTACAGATAGTTTCTTCCGGACATACATACACACTAACTATATATGTACAGATAATTTCTTCCGGACATACATACACACTAACTGCCCTTTATATATGTACAGATAGTTTCTTCCGGACATACATACACACTAACTGCCTTTATATATACAGATAGTTTCTTCCGGACATACATACACACTAACTGCCCTTTATATATGTACAATAGTTTCTTCGGACATACATACACAACTGTTTATATTGTACAGATAGTTTCTTCCGGACATACATACACACTAACTGCTATATATGTACAGATAGTTTCTTCCGGACATACATACACACTAACTCAGATAGTTTCTCCGGACATACATACACACTAACTGCCCTTTATATATGTTTCTTCCGGACATACATACACACTAACTGCTCTTTATATATGTACAGATAGTTTCTTCCGGACACACATACACACTAACTGCCTTTATATATGTACAGTAGTTTCTCCGGACATACATACACACTAACTGCCCTTTATATATGTACAGATAGTTTCTTCCGGACATACATACACACTAACTGCTCTTTATATATGTACAGATAGTTTCTTCCGGACATACATACACACTAACTGCCTTTATATATGTACAGATAGTTTCTTCCGGACATACATACACACTAACTGCCCTTTATAATATGTACAGATAGTTTCTTCCGGACATACATACACACTACCCTTTATATATGTACAGATAGTTTCTTCGGACATACATAACACTAACTGCCCTTTATATATGTACAGATAATTTCTTCCAGACATACATACACACCAACTGCCCTTTATATTGTATAGATAATTTCTTCCGGACATACATACACCAAACTGCCCTTTATATGACAGATAGTTTCTTCCGGACATACATACACACTAACTGCCCTTTATATATGTACAGATAGTTTCTTCCGGACATACACACACAAACTGCCCTTTATATATGTACAGATAGTTTCTTCCGGACATACATACACACCAACTGCCCTTTATATGTGTATAGATAGTTTCTTCCAAACATACATACACACCAACTGCCCTTTATATATGTATAGATGGGAATTATGCTAGTTCTGTAAGAGAAAGTAAACTGAAACTGGTTATCAGTTAAATTTTATTTTTTAATTATCTTCCCGAATATAAATCAAATCTTCATTATTTTTGCTCTAAAAGCAAGATCTGGTGATAGTGAATGTGTATATATGTATTTACTTTGTCGTTAATTGTTTTATTTTTGTAGTTTCTTCCGGACATACATACACACCAAAATGCCCTTTATATATGTATAGATTTAAAAAAAAGTAAAAGCTTAGCTTATCTTTAGACATGTTTGTTTGTTTGTTTTTTTTTCTTTTTCTGCTTTTAATCTTGTTAGTATCCATGTGAAAATGATCAGTTTCTATAGATTAAATCTTCTTTTGTTCAGAAAAGGATTTAAACAGGTTGTCTTAAAAAAGGTTTTATATTTCTTTTTCTATGAAAGTGAAATAGGCTAATCCTTCCTCTTTCATTTATTATTGTTTGCTTTCAATCTTTTTTTAATTATTTCTTTTAGTTTATATCAACATACAACTTGTCCTTTTTAGTTTTTGTCTCTTGAGATTTCATATTTTTTCACACTTTTTGAGAATGTTCTGCTCACCACTGTGTTTTTGGAATAGACCATGGAGTAATGGCTATATTCTTTTGGAATATGATAAGGTCAGATCTTATAATCTCTTTATTGGAATAATAAATTAATTTCTTTCTTTTTTTATATATATAAATCTTATAGCACTACGTAGTTATCATCCTGATAGTATCATTCCCCACAACACACACACACACACATACACTTTTGAAACTATTAAATAAAATAAGTTTATATCTACATTGTAGATAATAAAAACGGAACCAATTTTACATTGGGTAAAATCTAATAAGCATAATCACATAATCAAGACTTTCTTGCCGGTGAAATATTTTTCACACACCCGCACACTTACATGACACTAGACTATCTACAATAGCGTTTCTCAAACTTTTCACCCTTGTAGACATTTGAAATAGTTTTTATGTCTCTGGGAACTCCTGCATAAAAATTATTACATACCATCATTAATATCTATCACTTTTATCTTTTGTTTATTGTAGTTTATGTAATATATTTTATAACACATGTAAACAGAACAAAAGCAGATAACTATTACAATGACGTATCGTTTATTGCAAATATAAAATTAAACAAAAATTACTCAAAAATGCATTAGCGTAATACTGTTTCTTGTGGAACAGCAGGGTTCTTGTGAACACCAGTTGAGAAACATTGGTCTACAATATGCGTTTAGAAATGTGTTCTATTATTCCTGACCTTCACATTAATAATATCCTATTGTTAAATACATAAATGATATATTTCTCTATCATCACTTGTATATTCAATTGTTGTAAAATTGTTGTCTTTCTCCCTCGTTTTCTTTTAAAGGGTGTAAGTATTTGAAATGTTTTGTTGTGTTGATTCTATACTTTTCAAAGAAATTTTCAAATATAGAATTTGTTTTATTTATATCTTTTAATTTCGAGACCATCTATCATCCAGTTTATTTTACAAAATAGACATGTTTGTTTTATTTCTAAATTCCCCTCTCCATAATGATGAGTTTTATTCCAATTAAACATTTCAGTCGATAGAGCATTCGGCTAAAAACTACAAGGTTCCTAGTTCACTACCGGTCCTCGCCAACTCAGCATATGACTAACACAGGGATCTGTGTGGTAAAGTAAGGAGCTGATGGTAGGGGGTAGACTGGGGTCTTTAGCCTTGGTGGGGGTAGACTGGGTCTTTAGCCTTGGTGGGGGTAGACTGGAGTCTTTAGCCTTGGTGGGGGTAGAGTCTTAGCCTTGGTGGGGGTAGACTGGAGTCTTTAGCCTTGGTGGGGGTAGACTAGATTTTTATTAGCCTCGATGGGGCAACTAGTTTACAAAGGAAAATTAAATTCAAACCAGCCCTACTCTGCTGAAAAATTGACAATGTTTCATCCTACCCATGGTAGAGGGGTTGGGTAAATAAATACTCAGTATGGACAGTTGACATAGCTCAATCAGTAGAGCGTTTGGCTAGAAACCACAAAGTTCCTAGTTCGATACCAGCCCTAGCCAACTCAGCGTATCAGTAGCACAGGGTACATCTGTGCGGTAAAGTTAGGAGCTGATGGTAGGTGTGACGCTCCACTTCATACGCCAAAAACAATCTCCTTGGTCTAGCGCTAGTGAAAAGGGGATAGACTCCCTTGTTGTATGGCTCTTACCGACATTAGGCCGCCCCGACGACTTTACTTTTTTATTTTTACCACAACACGTGCAGAAATGTTGCTACTAGGAATTTTGTGCCAGGAGTAAAAAGTAAAGTCGACGGGGTGGCCTAAAGTCGGTATCAGCCAGTCAGCAAGGGAGTCTATCCTCTTTTCAATAGCGCTAGACCAAGGAGATTGTTTTTGCATCTGAGGTGGAGCGCCACACCTACCATCAGTTCCTTACTTTACCGCACAGATCCCTGTGCTACTCATACGCTGAGTTGGCGAGGACCGGTATCGAACTAGGAACCTTGTGGTTTCTAGCCGAATGCTCTACCGACTGAGCTAACCCGGCCAGGATGAGAAAATATACATTTAATTTGCAGATTAAATCATAGCAACAAAATAACTTTTTTTTCTTTTTTTTTTTTTTTCCTTAATAAAATACTCTTTTTTTTTAGTATAATAGCAGTATCTTTGTAGGATATAGGCAACCAACTAACTGTTTAAACCAACTACAAAAGCAAACTAGCAAAATCTCAAACTGAAACTAAAATCCATTGGTTGTTGTGAGATTTTTTTTATTAGACTTGTGAAAATGAAGAAGAAAAAAAAAACTCTGTCTCACACGTGTAATCCAAAAAGAAGAAATCTGATTAAGTTTAGATATTATCAATTTGCTCAGAGAATATTGATTTATTAATCTTTTACTAGTTTGGCACAAGGCTATAAGTATAGAGTACTCAATGCAAATCAAACTCACTATTAATATGCACCTAGTCTACCGCCCTGTCGGTGGGGCATTAGAATGCTCCGACAGCACCTGCAGAGGAGTAAGATTCCCCCAATGGGGCCACCTGTTGGCTGTGGGTGGCGACCGTCTTGCTTAAGGATAGGACCCAGGTGGATGAGCAGTTCATGACTTGCAATACTCCACTTTGGCCCTTTATTGCGTTAGACGGGCGGTCGGAGAGGCCCCCTCCATCAATCGGCTGGTCACGTCAAGCCCTAGCACCTATATGATTTTCCCAACCCTATTATCCTTATGGCAAGCCCCAACCCCTTTTTATCATGAGAGTGCTGGAAGTCGGTGACTGAGGGTCTACATGTCCTGGGAATGACGTTAAACTCTCTCTGATGGTGAGGTTCCAGGTTTGGGGAATGTGGAGCACCCGTTCATCACCATTGCTCCCTGGTCCACTCTGACCCGGAGTGGTAGTACCTGTTAGGGTCCCATCTATGGCTTAAATAGAAAAAACATGAGTTGATAAACAAAATTGTATTATCCATTAAGAATTGATTTATTTCAAAATTTTATCAGCATTAAATAACCCACTGAGGTTGATATGCTGTAAAAAAAATGCACCTAGTCTAGTATGTTAACCATTACACCATTTATTCTTAATAGTGTGAATCTTGTAGTTCATTGGTTGTGATATTATAGAAACTCTCTTTCTCCTATTTGCATAACATTTTCCTATGAGGTTTTTATTATAATCCTCAAGAGTCATGAAGAGGTCTAATGATATTTGGATGTCCTGTGTCTCCTCCCACTTATGGTCTTTCATTCATCCTCAGGTGATAGCATTAAAATGATCTCTATGCAATGTTCTATGTACTTCAGTTATATTCTTATTTTCTCTTCCTTTCTACTTGTTCTAAAAGTAACAATGAAAATGTTTATAACAAGACACTGAAAACCACTTGTAAGCCATTCTTTTATAAGTATGTGTGTGCATGTATATATATGTGTGTGTGTGTGTGTGTGTGTGTGTGTGTATAATATATATATATATATAATATATATATATATGTGTGTATGTATATATATAAAATGAAACTTGAAGTGAATCCGAAGGTATGTTGAAAAAATGAATAAAGGAAAGAAAGTATAGAATGGATGATATAGGATATTTTAATCAATATTATTTACAAGTGTTTCGGTCAGGAGTTTATCCATGTGTACATTATTCAAACTATTATTATTTTTAAATAATTGTTTACTTAGTATCATTATTATTAATAAAAGGTAACTAGAATTAAAAAGGTGAAAGAAAATGTTTGTCAAAATAGTAATGATTGATAATGCTTCACAAGAAGAAAGTGCTATTACACTATTAGTGTGTGTGTGTGGGGGGGGGGGAACAAACCTGGTGCTGTCTGATCAATGGATGAATTGTAGGTGTGATTTAGACTTCTCATAAACTAATGTTCTTGTAGCTTAGTTGGTAAAGCAGCTTGGATAACTAAGAAAAAAAAAGTAGATGCGTGTTTGTCCACTGTTCTTTATTGGAATGATGACCTCAGTGAATTTCCATTAAAAAAAAAAAATTTTTTTTTTTTTAAAAAAACGGGGGGGGGGGGGCAACTATGAAATAAAAAAATATGAAGAAAAAATACTTGTTAAAATTATTATTGATAATAATAATAATAATAATAATAATAATAATAATAATAATAATAATAGCTCTCTTCCTCCATTTATACGCTTAGACATTCGGCTAGGTGTCATCCTTAGAGGAAACCCATTTTATCTAAATGGTTGATGGGCCTAAAAAAAAAAATTTAGGTTAATTCTACATGCCTGGAAATTAATAAAATTAAATCTTATACGTATATATTTTTTTTATCTGAGATCTCCAAATAAACTTGATCTTCAGTACACCACACTTGGTATAAACAGGGGAATAATGGAAGCATGTGGTTTAATGGTTAAAGTCATGGGAAATGGACTCGTCGCACCGAGTTCAAATCCTGGACTTGGTAATTGCATTTCACTTAGCGCTAATACCCTTGGGAAAGCTATGAATCCTACTCTCCCTCCAGCTATGGATAAATAGTAGGGCAGACTGGGTTCTTTAACCTTGGTTAGGCAACCGGTCTAGGAGAAGGAAAACTCTGAATTCAAACCTGTTGAACTCCGCTTAAGAAATTGACACATTGGTCACAATATTTTATTAACAGTATCATGAATTCAAAGGAGGAGTTGAAGTGGCCCCTGCGATATTTTGTCAAGTTTTTTTTTATATTGGCATTCTTTAATTTTTTTGTCCATTTCTAATAACCTAAGACAGCATTTTCAATACAGTACTTGTATATGTATTTTTGAAATTTCAATGATAATACAAAATAGATTCTATTGTATTTACTTACTAAGCTTTGCTCTCATTAATGTTTAATTGACCTATCTTAATATATAAAAAAAAATCTATTTTCTTATTTCTATTGACTCTGTTTCTATTAGATTGTTTATTTAATTGTTACAGAAACTAGTAAATGAATATAACAACAGTGATGTAATAGCTACTTGTGATATTACATTAATAATTCTGGAACTATTTAAAATGTTCTCAAAGAATAAATTAGTTCTCCAACCAGAATAAATTTTATTGGCTTGTGGGTCATTAAATGCCAATTAAGCAAATATATATATATATTGGTTTGGAGGTTGATTTTGAAGGCTATCAACAATGCAGGTGTAAAGAAAAAATAATAAGATAACAATGGTGTTGTGTGTTAACCTGTATTTTATTCTTGAATTTTCGAGATAAAATCTCTTTTTCAGAAGATCACTGGAACTGAAGTCGTCTTGTTATGGCATTTCTAGTATACACCTGCATTGTGATAGCCTTCAAAATCAACCTCCAAACCAATATATACACAATGCTTCAAGCAAATTATAAAACTCTCTTATATATACTAGCAAATATATGCACCCTCCGGGTGCAAGTATTTAAGTTTTAATATAATAAAATATCATATTAAATTAGAATGGCTAATGAAACTGAATAATAATGCAGATAAAAAGATTTGGAACAGAGGGGTATGATTGAAAAATAGAACAACGTTGAAACTAACTCTTCCATCATTTTTCATTACTCCCGTCTTTCATTGGTAAATTTTCCTAATTAGTTAAAATAGGAAGTAAAGAATAAATTACAGTTTTTTCTTCTTGTTTATGGATTTCTTTTAAGATTTATCCCCGAGATTTTTGCTCATATTCATTCAGATAAAACCAAACATTAGAAATCAATAATACTAAGGACATATTTATTAAAATTAAATTTTTAAGATCAATATGCAAATAAGCCTTCCCATTCACACTGTAATCCGTTATTTTGTTGTATGTATAAATACAATTGCATGTTATTCGTATGTAGATATGGTCAACAGTCATAATGATGTAAAACAATTTTATTAATAATTAAGGTTTAAATAAAAGAATAAAATCATAGAGAATGTGATGTATATAACAAAGGGAATTGTGACTTGTATAGTAATATAGTTTCGGTTACAGACAGAAAAACACACAATCTCCATTATAATAAGATATATTGGTTTATAAACCATACCTTCTAGAATTGATGTAGTGAAAGGGACTGAATATTCACTTGTGGTAGCAAGCAAAAGGATAGGACATCATTATTAAGTGGAAGAAGAGTTTGTAGGGTGGTGGTTGACTTGCAGTGGGATGGTAGCTCGATTTGGAATTTTTGAAGAAATTCTTGCAATTGAGATTAGTTTGTCTTTTTTATATTATACTAGAAGCAGCTACCCGACGTCACCTGGGTAGAGGTGGGGAGCCAAAAAAAAAAAAGGGTAGTCTCGCAGATCCATTATTATTGAATCGCAAGTTGGATCCTCGCAGGATGCCCCATTAAAATCCCTACATAAAAAACACCTTGCGTTGATCCAGACACTTTGAAAAGAAAAATTGTCTCCTATTTAAAATAGTAAATGCAAAAAAAAAAAAATTAATAAATAAATTCCATGCTGTTATCATTTAAATTCTATTTTTTAATTATCTTCACGAATATAAATCAAATTTTCATTATTTTTGCTCAAAAAGCAAGATCTGGTGATAGTGAATGTTTATACATATTTACTTTGTCACTAATTGTTTTATTTTCATAGTTTCTTCCGGACATACACACAAACTGCCCTTTATATATGTATAGATATACTGTATAGTTTAAATTATGAAATGATATTTGAATAAAGTACTTACCAGAAATACAGAGGCACTCATTGTATAATGGTTATCATCATAGGAAATGGATATGGCTTGACAAGGCTGTTTGCATTTCACATAAGCTGATACTCTTGGGAAAAGTAGGAATCCAACTATTATCCCTTCAGCTATAAATGGTAGGGACAGACTAAGCTCTTTAAACCTTGGCGATTGGTCTAGAAGGAAACCCCTGAATTCTTACCTATTAAACTCTGCTTAAAAATTGACCTTGTGTCACATCCTGCTCATGCAGAGGGGTTGGGTAAATACATACCCCCAAAAACTTGTTACAAAGAACAATTATTTTTTTAAATTTTTTTTTTATTTTTTCTTTCTTTTCTTTTAGATTATTTTGTTCAATGTTTATATATATTTATTTACTTAATTTTTTTTTATCACCCTTTAGCCGTCTAGAACAGTTCAGGTGCGTATCCAGGTAATCTACAGTAGTACTTTTTTTTTTTTTTTTAATTACTTGTGCATCTGGAATGTAGCATGTTCAAGTTGGTTTGTTCTTTTATATTTTTTCCATATTAAAGGATATTATTATTATTGGGTTTTTATACCTTTAAAAATTATTTCCATGTGCATGTTGATGTATTGTTTTGTAATGTTTTGGTTTGTACAGTGTAGTCTATTTTCAACCTTTTTGAAAAGCATTTAGAAAAAAAAAAGAGAAAGTAGAGGTAACCAGAATTTTCCTGTCAGTGTATATCAAGAAAAATTTTATATATTAATATATAAAATATATATATTAATTTATATAATAAAGAAAAATTTATATATTAATAGATAAAATATACAATATATTATATATATAAAGAAAAATTTATATATTAATATATAAAATATACAATATATTTATATATATAATAAAGAAAAATTTATATATTAATATATAAATATACAATATATTATATATATATAAAAAATTTTATATTTAATATATAAAATATACAATATATTATATATATAATAAAGAAAAATTTTATATATTAATATATAAATATACAATATATTATATATATATATAAAGAAAAATTTTTATATATTAATATATCAAATATACAATATATTATATATATAATAAAGAAAAAATTTTATATATTATATATATAAAATATACAATATATTATATATATAATAAAGAAAAATTTTATATATTAAAATATAAAAATGATATTATGCTAAGATGTACAGATTTGACTCCAGTTGCAAATGGTGTTTTTTTTTTTTTATTGCTGTAAGAATTATAACATTGTTTGTTCACTCACTTGTTGAATTCAAAGCTTGAGGATTAACAATATACTTGAACAACCACAGTGTGAAACATGTCAAACACCTTTGACTGTTAAACACTTACTCATGGAATGCAGGTTTTTTGCTCACATCAGAAACCGTTATTTTAATGGAGACAATATGAAAGATCTATTTGAAAATGTCAACATGGAGGACATTCTGTCCTTTTTTAGGGAAATAAAATTATACTATAGAATATCGACATGAACTTAATCAATACCATTCAACATTATCCCTAATGGTGCTAACACATTGTTAAAACCAATTACTAAAAATTATGAAATATAAATACACAACATATATTACTTCCTAACTGTTAGGCATGACATAACCCCAGATGGGTTGATATGCCATTAAAATCAATAAACCAACCATCTTCTTTGTTTTGCCCTCTGATGTCAGAATGAAGAGACGATCAAGTCTCTCCAATTATTGAAAGACCAACATAAAGCTGATCATATAAATGGACAGGATCTACCAGATTCGGTCCTACAACTTTCAATGATTGCCCTTGAGATTTGTTGATGGTCATGATAAAGCTAAGTCCAATAGGAAAATTCAAATGACAAATCAGTTGGTCTCTGAGGTATTCTGAGGATGAAGTGGTTGTCTGCAGAAACCTTTCCATTGCATGATTGCAGAACATCATAAAAAATTGGACATAGAAATTTACCATTACTTAAAAAGATATTTTTTAAAGATTTTCTTTAAAAATGCCATTCGGGTTGAAACACTTTTATTTATTAGTTTTTGGTAAATTTTTAAATCTGTGTAAAAGATAGGAAACTTGAGCCTTTTAAATTCAAATGTTAACTCAATTGGTCAATTAACTTTGAACCATGTATGTTTGTGAATCTGTGTTATGCCTCAAAGATAAGTGGTTTCAAGTTAATTGACCTGAAAAAAAATGTAAGAGTTTTCAAATAAAATAACTGGTGCATTATATTGTTTATTCATTAATATATCAACACTGAAAATTTCATTAAATTCAGTTAATTCCTTGATTTTTAGTATTTTTTTTTTTCTTTCGGCGGGGTGATATACGATGGTGGAATTTATGTCTGTTAAGTAGGATTTAACTTTAGTGTTATTTACTAACACAATGAAGGTAGCCATATGTATTCTTAGGATAACTATATTTGATATTAGATAAATTATTCTGCTGTATTGTGTGATTTGGGTGCTTGATTAACTGGCATTGATTGATATATACTTAGTATATTAAAACTTAGTTAATGCAATTTTGATTCTTTTTCTCTCCTTTATTTATTCGTTTTTTTAATGTTTTTTTTTTTGGGGGGGGGGGGTTAATATATGGTTGCTTAGAAAATATGCTTGAAAAGTCAATAGGCCAAAATATTGACACAATTCAGCCACCTTTTGCTTTTGTGAGTGATCATGAGTATAACCTTTAATATCAAAATACTGGCATATTTTCTTAACGCATTGTTTACACATTTTATATGCATGGTTCAATTGGCTATAGCAGTGGTTCCCAACCATTTTAGTACTATGCCCCACTTTTTTATCACAAATTTCTTCATGTCCCCCCACCCATTAATTGTTTAGTATGATATAACAATATCAGTTTTAAAGAAGTATAACATAAAGAATTGTATCTTTCAAATAGAACTAAAGGGTTTAACTTCAAATTTAATCAAATAAAATCCATTTTATAATGTGTATAATTGCAGGGGAGGGCAACAGATGAAAAACTGCAAAGTCAGAAGCCGCGCATAGAGCTGGTGCCAGATGCACAATAACATTAGTGGGTGAACACTTGACTAGATTGCACAAGCTGCTGTGTTCAGCTAGGTTGTAATTACAATTTTACCCTATAAATTCATAATTTTTACCCATATAGGGTAAAATAAAAATGAATGTTGATATTACTATATTTTTCATATTGCCCCCTATTATTATTGAATTGCCCCCCAGTGGGGCATAGGCCCCATGTTGGGAATCACTTGGCTATAGGTTAAGAAGTAACATTTTGAAAATTTGATGTCTGTATTGGATGTCTGTATATGTTAGTGATTATTTTAGTGTTTGTCTGTCTTGAACCTGTGTGTGTGTGTGTGTGTGTGTGTGTGTGCAAAATACAAAGTGCTTATTGTGTCATGTACTTGTAAAATCTACAATAACCAGATGATATCAATAGTTTTAATTTACTAAAGTATTTGATATCTTGTTTGAGTTTCTGAATTCTTATTTCTATAATAAAGTCATTTTATGATTATGATGGTGAAAAAAGAAAGAAAAAAAAAAAAACAGGTGTAGTGTATTGTCAATTTAGGAATAATATTCTTTCATTATTATGTAGATTAAATATCTGCTAAATATGTTTGAAGAGTAATGTTTTATTGTCTGGTGAAAATATTTAATGAGATGGAGATAGGAGATGGTTTCTTAGAAAATTGAATGCATTGTTCATTTTGCTTATAAAATAACTGCAGGATGCCCCATTAAAATCCATATGTAAAAAAGACAATCTGAAAAGAAAAATTAATGTCTCCTATTTAGAATACTAAATGTAAAAAATTCCATGCTGTTATCGTTTAAATTTCATTTTTTAATTATCTTCAAGAATATAAATAAAATCTTCATTATTTTTGCTTGAAAACAAAGCCCTGGTGATATTTAATGTGTGTGTATGTATGTGTGTGTGTTATAATATATATATATATATATATATATATATATATATATATATATAAGCATGTGGTGTAATGGTTAAAGTCATGGGAAATGGACTCGCTGCTCCGAGTTTAAATCTTGGGTGTGGTCATTGCATTTCACTTAGCACTAATACCCTTGGGAAAGGTATGAATCCTACTCTCCCTCCAGCTGTGGATAAATAGTAGGGCAGACTGGACTCTTTAACCTTGGTTTGGCAACTGGTCTAGGAGAAGGAAAACTCTGAATTTAAACCTTTTGAACTCTGCTTAAGAAATTGACCTTGTGTCACATCCTGCTCGTGCAGAGGGGTTAATATATATATATATATATATTTTTTGTCGTTAATTGTTTTATTTTCAAAGTTTCCTCTGGACATAATACAGACACAACTGCCCTTTATATATGTATAGATAGATAGATTAGAAGTGCAGATATAGAAAATGGGAAGATAAGATTGATTTGAATTGTTCTTTGTAATAAAGTTTGAAAAAAAATATTTAAAATGTCAGGAAGTATACTTTCTTTTTAAATGGATGTGTACAAGAAGTTTATTTTAATCTTTAAATAAGTTGTTCATAAATAGTTCTAATTATAACTTGGGTAGCTTGGTTAAGTGATATTTTTTTCATTCTGTTTAAGTCCTGCCTTTAAAAAAAAAAAGTACTGTGTATATTAAAAATTAAATTGCTAATCTTCAAATATGCACAATATATTCTGAAATCTAAAATCCATTTCTTTGTCTACCATAAAGAGAATAGGTTCACATTTTCAGAAAACTGGTTCTATTGCAAGAAATTTAAAAAATCTGGCAGTCTTAGAAGTACAGAAGACTAAAATTTTTAGTTCTTCAAGAAAGAATAAAATACCTGCATTATGTATTTACCCAACTCCTCCACTACAGGCAGGATGTGATACAAGATTAATTTTTAAGCAGAGTACAGCTGGTTTGAATTCAGTTTTCTTTCTCCTAGATTGGTTGACTAGATTGGGAGAACAAATGAATTTATGTCTTTCCCAAGGGCTGATTCCATTTCCTATGGTGATAACCATTTTGCAAGAGTGCTTGCTTGGGGCGGGGGGGGGGGGGGGTCTGCAGTAACTGTTAAGAGTTTAGAACTGCTGAAAACCAGACATTTTTTTGTGTTGCCTCTAAAAGATATGCTAGGAAGCCTCTTATCCATGAAAACATTCAAGACAGAATATATTCTTTACTCAAATATGGTAACTGTGATTCAAACTGATCAGTCAATTGGAAAGTGTTAAAGAAAAGATTACTTCACACTCTACAAAATTTATTTTTGTGAGAGAGAAAGAAAAGAAAAAAGAAAAGAAAGAATAATTTTTCAACTAGATAGTTCTGCTCATATTGCAAAAGCCAAAAAAAAAAAAAAGGTTATAGAAAAAACACCCTGAAAATGATGTTCTGGCTGGGTCAGTCCAGATTTGAATCCTATAGCAAATATTTGGACATCTATTGGGCAAGAACTTGTTGGAAGAAAACTTGTAAACTCGGATCAATTTTAGGAAGCTGTGAAATATGAATTGGGCAATATTGACATATATTGGTGCTAAAATTATCTGATAGTCGGCCAAAAATACTGGGCAACTTGGAAATAATAAAAAAAAGCTAAGGAACATGCTGTTCCATATAAATTGGTAGAGGCATTTCTGCATTTTCTAATGTTAATATATAATATAGTTATTTAAAAAATTGTTTAAAAATTGATCTTGTTTCTCACCCTACCTCTCAGAACAAGAACATTCAAATAATTATAATATATTCATCTATGATTTTTTTTTTTTTTTTTTTTTTTTTTTTTTTTTCTTGGAGGGGGTAACAAAAGGAGAAAAAAAGATGAACAGGTTCACATTCATCCCTGCTTGAAAATAGGAAGTTGTGAAAAACGAGGATAACTAATATCTTTAGTGCCTCAAATAATTTGCCCTATCAGTGGGGGATTAGAATATGCTGACTGTATCTAAGGTGCCCCACCAAGAGGGATGTTCTGGGTATGATGCTGAACTGCAGTTCTGGTGCTCTGAGCAGTGTGGAGTACCCTTCATTGCTCTTATTCCAAGGTCTAACCTGACCAGGTATTATAGTACCTGTCACATCTATGGGTCAAATAGATATGTTTAAAAATTATTAATATTGGATAAGCATATAACTGTAAACAAAGATTATTATCATTACTAGCAAAATAAAAAGATGTAAAAATAATTTTTTTAAAGATATTGCCTGAGGGGTGAGAGTAAAAAATTCAATGTCAGCGAGTTTGTACCCTAAGTAAGTAAAATCATCAAATTCATTAAAGGATTAAAAAATAAAACAATTTGAAATGTAAACTTTAAATATATATTAAAATAAAACAAACTATATATAGATATATAATACCAGTCATGTATTTATTAAAACTTGTTTTAAAAAGCAATGAGGACTGTCTAATGCTGCATGTTCAAATTTTGAGTGTATTTATTGAATAAATACACTCAAAATAACATAGAATAAATTTTATTCTATGTTATGACGATTTTGGGTAATGTGACGTAATCAGTGACGTAATTTTTGTTACAGACAAAAATCGGAAGCGAATCTCCATTATTAATAGATTAGAATAGTTACTTTGAAACCATATAATTGTGTGTAAATTATTAGTATTTGATAGGAACAATTGCAACCATATAATGGAGCAAATTATTTGTATTCTATAGAAATACTTGATATACAACTGATTACAACTGTAAGGGGTTCATATGCTGTTAAATAAACCAAACTTTACATGATTATCAGTCTTGTAGATTATGACAAGTGAGTTTGATTTTACTAGGTACTCCATATTTCTGGTTTTGTCAAAACTAAGTTGAACTGAATAAATGACATTATTATCATCTTAAGAATATGACTGTTATATATTACACAATAAATTCTTTTATTTTTTCTCTTCTCTTTCCCTAGCTATGGGTAAATAGGATAGATTGTGCCCTTAACTCTTGATATGGCAACAGGTCTAGAAGGCAATTGTACTCTGTTCAAAAATTGGCACTGTGTTGCATTCAGCCTGTGGTAGTGGGGGTTGGATAAATATATGTATGGAAATATCGTGATTTATATTCCATTTTACAGATATTAAATAGTCAAGTAGTTTGTATTTTTTTTTTTTTTTTATTTTTTTTTTTTTTTTTTAGGGATCTGATTTGAGATTGACCTCTCTAGATGAATTTATGACCAAACTTGTAATAAAAGCTTAGACCTTTTAGTTGTCAGTCTCAATCTAAACTGGAATAAAAAAAATTTGAGTTATGAGATTATATATTTTTTTAAAGTTAGAAAATTTGACAAAGGGAAATTATCATGACTGATATTCATTTCTCACTGGCCCATTAGTATCTGCTTATATATATATATATATATATATAAAGAAAAGTTTATAGAAAAGAAACAACAAAATGTTATATGTTTTGCTGACAAACGTTTGTTTCGACCCTATGAAGAGGTCTTTTTCAAAGCAAATGGAAAAACGAAATAAAAATATCATAGATCCCAAGGCACAGAACGCTCTTGCTCATTACCGGAAATTTTTTAAAAAATGTTTAAAAATGCGTATTTCATTAATAAAAATGCTTATAATTTAAAAATAAAATTTATTTTATTTTTAAATGCAAAATACGCATTTTTAAACATTTTTTTAAAATTTCCGGTAATGAGCGAGAGCGTTCTGTGCCTCGGGATCTATGATATTTTTATTTCGTTTTTCCATTTGCTTTGAAAAAGACCTCTTCATAGGGTCGAAACAAACGTTTGTCAGCAAAACATATAACATTTTGTTGTTTCTTTTCTATAAACTTTTCTTCACATATTGTCGGATTAATATCCATTTTACCTTTTCATATATATATATGGGAGAAATAAGAGGAAATTAATCGACAGTATGTGGAGAAAGGTAGACAAACACGGGATGTTGTAGAAAATGGATGTTTATTGTGCCGATGTCGACATTGTAACGTTTCAATCTATTAGACCTTCTTCAGGACTTTGGATTGAGTTCTTGCTTCAATGGTGAACATTTTTATACTAGTGAATTAGGAGGTCATGACCACCCCTCCCCTTATTCACGACCTCCTAATTCACTAGTATAAAAATGTTCACCATTGAAGCAAGAACTCAATCCAAAGTCCTGAAGAAGGTCTAATAGATCGAAACGTTACAACGTCGACATCAGCACAATAAACATCCATTTTCTACAACATCCTGTATTTGTCTACCTTTCTACACACACATTGTTTTTCATCCTTCCCATTATGTTAAAATACAAAATTATTACTCTTAAGTTGATGTAAATTTTTTGCCTAAAATTTTGGGTTTTAAAATTTTACCTATACACAATTAACAAAGTTACACTAAAATTTATTTTTATAATATTCTAGCCAAGGGCAATAATTACATAGAATACTTAACACAGCTTAACACTTGCACCTGGTCATGGTTAATGGAATGAGAACGGTCTACCTGTTGATTGAATAAAGGGTTAGGTTCGAAGTTCTGTGAACAAGAAGATTCCCAAGTCTGAGAAACACCTGAAGAACGCCAGCGGGCACATCGGCCGAAATGTTGTGTAGATAACAATAAAGATGAGGACAATAGTCTAAATAATCCAAACTAAAATTTATGTTTGCTTAATAAGATGATAAAAAAAAGAAGAAAAAAAAACTTGAAGAATATGGTTTATGTAGTAATTATTTACTAAGCTTTGCTTAGTTATGGCACCCAGTGAGACTCAAACTCTCTAGTAATGGTTTACTGGCCTATATGGTTAATCTAGTAAACTTTTTTACTTACCGATTCAAATTATAGTTAAGTAAAAGTCATACAGCCTCTGATAATTCATGATATATATATATGTAGTTAATATTTCATTTTTTTTTATAAAAACGGTAGATGAGGTGATTTTTTTTTTTTTTTTTTTTTAATGTTTCTAAAGATCATCCTTTTTTTTATATATATATATATATATATATATATATATATATATATAAAATCCAAGAAGAAATCTTCCTTACAACACGAGTTTTATTTAAACAAAACCAAGTCGCAGTTTGAGAGCTCAATGTGTGCTCTTAATGTTAGAGTCACAGAGCAAATATATGAGTAAAGAAATAACAAATGAATTAGAGATCTAACTATAAAGCTACTTTAGAGTATAACAAAGACTTAGATATTTAGAATTATAGTCTATTTCAGGGAGCTTAGACAAATAAAATAATGCTAAATCTCTAAGTCTTTTGTTATTTCTTTACTCATATATATAGTGTGAGGGTGAGGATATTTGCATATTTGCTTAAGAACCCTTTATGTAAATCATTTATTCAGGAAGTTAAAACATAGAAATAATGTACTTTTATTGTATCTTGAAATGAAAACA